>CM055277.1:8477534-9025614 GCA_029237695.1 Conchocele bisecta
TCTGCATTTACCTTGCAGGCTGCACTAACAATAGGGAGTTCATGGCCACACTGAAGGTGTACCTTACAATCTGAAATGCAACAAGGTTCAAGTGTAGATTCATTTGGAATTAAACAACTAACAATGACCTTGGGCTTTGTTTCCTCTTGTTCTACAACACAGTTTCCCGACTCAAAATTCCTACCATATCCCCTGCCTCGACCTCGGCCTCGACCACTCCATCCTTCCCTTGACTTATCAAATGGCTTAAACCCTGATCCAATACCCATCGACTTAGTCGGACAGTCTCTAACCATATGACCTGGATTACCACAGCCATAGCACTTCCTACCCACTTCACGAACGCGATCTACTCCTGATGGAATAAATTTACTGGAATGATTCACATTGCGACTGTCTCTACCTGTATTCAATTTGCTACTGCAATCAAACCCCCCATGAGCCTCGTTGTATTGTTCTGCCAGTACCGACATTTCATGAACGGTTTCTGGTTTTCGTTCTTTTAGAAAACAGCCAAATTCTTACCCATTGCCATCATAAATTGTTCCCTTAATAACAGATTACTTAGCCCATCATAAGTTTTTGGTGCATTCCCAAGTTCCATCCATCTGTCAAGATAATTTTCTAATCGTGCAACAAATTGCGAACTACTTTCCCCAGACTCGGGTTTACTGTTTCTGAATTTATGTCTGAATCCTTCTTCAGTCAATTGAAAGCGTTTCAACAGTGAGTCCTTCAAAGTTTTGTAATCTGCTGCATTTGTTGGAGACAATCGTGAATAAACTTCTAAAGCTTTGCCCTTCAACAATGTACTCAAATTCACAGCCCATATATCTTCAGACCAACCAGCCATTTCAGCAAAACGCTCAAACCTTTGTAATGTATGCATCTAAGTTATCCTTTCCTTCTTCAAAGGGAGGTAATCTGGGTAATTTCATTTTTGCCCCACCACCGTTATTGTACGAGTGATTACCTGCATTATCATATGCTAAAGACATATCACCTGATGCCCTACTTCTAACTCGTTCAAGTTCAATTTCCTTATCATAACAGCTCTAACTTGCACCTAGTCTGCTCTTTAGACAACTCTAACTCGAAATGCTTTTGTTTTTCCTCAGACAAGGCTAATTCCTTCTACTCTCTCGCTCCCTATTTCTTTCATCTCTTTCACGTGTAAGCTCCTCTCGCTTCTCGATAAATGCTAGCAATTCATCCCCTTGATAACCAAACCCCTGTCCCAAGTTCCATTAACTTTTCAAAATCCATATTTCTCGTCAATGAACCTTCACCTACAAGCCTAAATCCAATTAATATCAATAGTCCTATTGCCAATATCCATATACTTTTTCCGAGCAATGACCTATCCCACCGCTGCCACCATTTGTCACAAATTGACGAGTTCGTTGGATAGGTCGGCATATGGATCTGATGGCTAAGACTAGTGAACACAGTTGGATTAGGTGTAGCAGTAGTATATTATGGTTAAAACACGTCGTCAAGTAAAATATGATTACTATTTTACACACCAGTACAAGTGAACCCCTCAACACTTCAACACAAACACATGTCAAATAACCACCCTGCTTATGAGTGTATCATTTCATAACACAATTCCAAAGTGTCTCATTACCCCACATAATGTTACAAGTGTCAACTACCCCACAACTGTTCACAAGTGTCTAATTCCCACACAGGATCATAAGTGTCTAATTTCCCACATAAGTGTCTTAAGTCCTCACATAAGTTCATATGTATCTAATTCCTCACATAAGTTCATATGTGTCTAATTCCCCACATACATCTCTAATTTCCCCATATCAATTCATACGTGTCTAATTCCCAACACAAGTGCGCAAATCCCACAGTTCATAAGTGTCTAATTCCCCACACAAGTGTATAAATCCCACACAGTTCATAAGTGTCTAATTCCCCACATAAGTGTCTAAATCCACACACAGGATCATACGTGTTACATTAGCAACTGCATTAACTTCTCTCTAGATTCCATTGTCAGTGAGTGTGAATATACAGGACGATAGTACTCAATAATACACCCGGCCACCTCAGGACATGTAATGGTCCACACAGGACAAGTCACGGCCCACACAGGACACGTAATGTTCCACACAGGTCAAGTATTGGTTCACCCAGGAAAAGTAATGGTCCACACAGGGACAAGTAATGGTCCACACAGGACTGTTCCACACAGGACAAGTAACGGTCCACACAGGACAATGTTCCACACGGGTCAAATATTGTTCCACATCGGACAAGGAATGGTCCACACAGGCCATTCACAGTCCACACAGGACACGTAATGTTCCACGCAGGTAGTGTAAGGTCCTGGCCTCAGAGTATAGTCCCCCACTCATGGAAACGTAATAATGGAAAGTTCTTACATATTAGCCCAGGAACAAACTGGTCTCAACAATGCACATGCAGGCTCGCTTCCTCGCCTCGCTGCTCTCACATGCCCGTAGCACGGCCACACCCAAAAAACCACCTGTACAATACAAAACTATCTTCTAGCAAAATTCCAGAATTACAATGTATGTCCAAAAGAAAATATCTTTTAAAAAAACAATCCTCAGATATTTGTCACTTAGCCACTCTACTAAAGTGTCAATGAATGAACAATTCATTTACTGTGAAGTCTGGTATAATATTTCACAATCTTAGGCGAATGCTTATTTGAGAATATTAATAACACTTTAGTAAAAATAATCGCATTTGAACTTCAGATAAAATTACACAAAGCCTTTAACTAGTAAAAATACATATTCACAATTCACACACAAACTACATGTCACTAAAACTAATGCACATGTACTTACAGTTGGATAACTCAGTCTGCTGTCTCTAATACAAGTATTGTTGTTGCCTAGTCGAGATTCAAATGTCCACTGTCCACAATGACCCCACTTCAACTCATGTACAATGCACATGTTCAAACCCACAGGTAACCTGCTTGACCACTCAAAAAACCAATACACAGGAATGTCAACATGTATCTCCCAGTAGATATTCACTCACTACATACATGTACACTACCGTATTTGACCACCTATGTGTCCAGTGTCCAGCAAACCATATATACCTATATACCCAACAATGAATATTGTGACAGTGTCTACCACGATATATGTACGATCCGACAAAATGGGGTTATTCATGTGTAGACCGAGACCAGACAGTGCCACCGGCCAGTCTATCTATACACATCACCAGCTTGAATGTTCGCAATTCGATCAGCCAATTAGCTAGCCCGGTTTTATCAGATCGGGTCACATACTGGGTATACGGATAAGAACTTGGACAATACTGCAGTTTGAACAGTTTGCATATTTTGATTATCTTGCGTGTTAGATCAATCAGACGGCTGTGTAGATCCTGATCACACTGCGCGGAAACTGGTTCGAAAGCTGCCCATGCAACTATACACATGACGTATATGCGCAGTCTGATCAGAACCTACCATGTTTATTAATCAGTGAAACACGAATCATGCATTGACCCTGCCTCCAGCAAGCAGTATATTTCCCTGTCAATAGGTCAGGATGTAGGTGCGTGATGGCTAATCAGGAGATAGACAGGTCGCTAATTGATAGTTACATACAAAATGCCCATTTTGGTTATTATTAAAATTAGTTGATGTAAACAAAATACATGTATTTCCACGAAATGTACGACTTTTATCAATTATCAATCAGGCCTACCATGTGTACTTTACGGTGCATACAGGTGCTCAAGTGCCGCGGATATTACATGTCTATTACGTGAAGAGGAGTACGCAAAATACGAATACACGTATCTTATAGATTTGTCATGATCATGATGATTGTCTAATGCTGCTTACACCGGCGTCATTGTATAACGCCAACAGACTACGCTACACACACTTATAGTTATATATCTCTATTATAATGCTGTGTAGACATGTAGACTGGTGGCAAAACGACGGGACGTATCTTATCAGCATATGACCATAATCAGACTTCGAAACACCATATTCACAACCCACGATCAAAGAGCAGGCAAGCAATGACTAACCATCTTATCGGGACAAGCCCTACATAGTTGTCTTGCAGCAAGCGTAGATAAAACTTGGCGCCAAAAATAATAACTGAAACACGTTATCCCGGGAATTACCTGTAAACTTTGAAGGCTTTGCGCAACGCTAATCTACGATGCGCAACGAAGAAACCTGTTTACACGTAGCAAGGTGTTGGTATCTACTAGAAAACTATACAATCACTCGGGAAAACTTTCAGAGCTTCACAAACCACCTGTAAAGATACCCTTTATTATACAAAAAAGTGCGCGAAATGTGCATAAACTTGGCAATTGTTGTCAGTAAACTTGTGGTATTTAAAATTAAATAATGGACAACAGTTAACAAATATTTGATATTTATCATTATGAATGTTTCCTACTGCTATTGTGTCGTTTATATTTTTGGGAAGTTTGCAAATGTTCCGTTAATTCAGGGGATATGTGACGTGAATTTGGGAAGCAGATTTTTGTTGTTGTTGTATTATTGTCTTTCACTGGCGAAGCAGCCGCTGATTTTGTTTTGGAAAACTGTGTCTGCGCCTAAAGTTAGGGAAATAATTGCAAGTATTTGTGTATACATACATAACATATAAAATGGTGATGGTGTCTTTTGGGGGACCCCCCCCCCACCCCCCCCCCCCCCCCCCACTGCCGCCCCTCGGTAATATTTTCATGGCGTTTGGTTTGTTTGAGCACTCATCAGAGGGGTGCTGGTGGTGGGGTCACCAGCATCTATAAAATAAATACATGTTCTGTTTGTGCATATTTTAGTTCATCCGGAAGATCTAGCAGACACTTATTTTCGTCGATACTTTTCCGTAAGTATTTAGGTTGAGGTTCAGCAGGGGTTGAAACAATCCATTTTTTCCACTCGCCCAACTGGGCAAGTACAAATAAAAAGTACTTGCCCAGGTCAAAAAGTTACTGGTCCATTTTAAAAAAAAAAAAATTGGTATTTGTAATGTTGCATCTTATTGTTTAAAAAAAAAAAAAAAAAAAAAAGCTTGTACTTATATATGATCATTACCAAAACGGATAAGACATATTCACTATTATTGTTATTTATATTTTAATTTTTAAATGAACATAAACAAACAAATACATTTCATTTATCGGAGGTAAACTTTGTCAAGTTTTTTTCTTCAACGTTTTTAGCAGCATTTTAGATTAGCAGTCAAATTTGCTCAGATGCTTATTTTCTTTAAGCGTTGAGTGACATAGATTTTGTTTTATTTATAGTGGCTATGTTTGCATGCGCTGTAGGCTGCCTTAATTACTAAATTCAATGGTTTCGGACCAGGGGCCGACCGTTTCGTCCCAAGCCGTTATGTTTGGCGTCTGAAATGCGCGTTAACCCAACTGTCTACGAGACGATATATGTGGCCGCGTATATGATAATACACACACTAGTCTATACTCGCAGTCATATTAGTTGTTAGCCTGTCCGCGTACAGCCGACAAATAATCCGTGAATTAAATTTGTCCGATATGGACCGTGTTCAAAATCGCTAGCGATTCTACCCGTAACCGTGTACATAGACACTAGTGGTATAGAGGGAATCAAAATGACACCACCTACTGTGGTATTATTTATAACCCTCTATACTACCCCCACCACCCCCGAAAAATAAAAAATTGGTTAACGAGGAAATTGTCTCCCGACAGCAAATTTATGAATTTTGGAGAAAATAATTTTGAAAAGAGTGAGTCAAAATGATATCATAGTCCCAATTATGTTGGAAATTGAACAGAAAAAAACAATACCAATTATACCACTATTATTAGAGAAAATGGATAATAAAATACAATTGGAATTGGAAGTTTTTAATGGTTGTGTTGAAGAAGTTTACACTAGGCGATATCGAATACATGAAATATCAGCGTAATTTATTACGCTACGATAAAAACGTTGCATTTACAATATTATACCGGCAATTATGTGAACTATACAAGAGGCAAATACAAACATTAAGACGGATAATGCGTATCGGATATAAAACTAAGGTGTATTATATAAAATTGTTAAAACCCAACGATTCGTTTACGAATATACATTTCTACGATATCGCTTATAAAGATATATTGAACAAACACAACTAAAAATAGCAAAAGCCTCCACTCGTGCACACACCCCCAGCGATTGGGTAGATTTCTTAGCCGGCACCCAGCCACTGGGGTGTTGGGACCTTTCTTAAGCCCACGCATCTGTTGGCTCACAGTCTAGTTTTACGGGTCGCCTTTAACCCCATTGCCAATTCCTCTATTCAGAGAAACCAGCGAAGTAAGGCGAGCCTATTTTGTGAATTTGGTTTCCGAAATTGCAAGCTCTTAGGCAGAAATCTTTTAGGCCGGCACCTTTGAGCTACGCAATTACATCACCAAATTCACACATATTTATAGACTGCTACCATTAAACAGACGAGACGGACGTCATACCGGATCAACAACATGGCATGCACGAAATGAGACCAATTGTTGTAAGGCAAACAAACGTATATATACTCATCAGTTTCCTATACAACATACAAATGGTGTGAAAATTATAACACTTAGAGAGGTTCACGAATTTCCGGGATGGTTCGTTATTTTATTAATTTTTACAAAATTATTAATAATTTAAAACTGAAACGTGCTCGTAGAGCCGCGACCAAAGCGCTTGATGGAGGCCTCTGAACAGATTCGTGCTGAGGCCCATACCTCTATCGGGGGGCTTGCCGGATTGTTGGAAACAATGAAGACGCAAAAACGTGTCACAACAGTTTGGGCTGAGAAGCGGGGCCCATTGGTTGAGGGGCTCTCTGAATATTCGTTCGGTGCCAAAGCGAGTAATAAATATTGGGGATACGCCATGACAGCTCCAGGTACACTTCTCCGAATGGCGGTCTGCTCGGTTAATTCTAATGGTAAACCTGTGGGCGCGGTCATGATAAATCTCGTACTGGATGGGGAAGAACGGGCAATTGGAGTCACTAAACTCGCTGGAGATAGTTCGTCGGTGGTTTTGTTCGCCGGTGATGATCTAATTAGACTTTCCGAAGGTAGTGTTATTAACTTTGTTACGAAAATCGCTGACCCAGCGAGTTCTTCCACTATTGTCTCATTATTAATTGAACTTAATTTGTAAAATACCAATAATCATGAACGAATCAATTGTCAATGCCAATCCAATTCACGAAAGAAGTTTAGATTTTAGATTGGATAATATCGTCGCTATGCAGGATATTTTAGTTAGAGAATGTACAAATAGAAAAAGAAACGCTAAAAAATATAAGCACGCTGCGAACATAGCTGAAGCATCTAGTACGGTTCTGGCAAGTTTATCTGTAATGAGTGGTGCGGGGACTGCTGCAACGCTATCTACAACGGTTCCACTTGCAGGGGTTTTGAGTGGAATTACCGTTTTATCTGGAATACTTTGTATGGTAATTAGGGCGGCGGATGGAAAACTCGATAAAAAAAGTATAAAACATGATAGAATATCCGTTCTCGCCAGGTCTAAGAAAAATAGCATCGACGTTATAGTGTCGAAAGCGTTGACCGATACTGAAATATCAAACTTAGAGTTTGAATCCGTGGTGGAGGAAATGGGGACATATGAAGAATTAAAAAATGATATTAGAATCAAAGCGCGCGCCACCATGCCCAAGATTGAGTGTACTGATTGTGATAAATTTAGGGTAAAACTTCGAAATAAAGTCGGAGGAAATGTTACAGCACCACCATCCCGTAATTGTGATATTTTATTAAATAATTTTTCTTAAAATTAATTATTAAATAATTTTTGTTAAAATTAATTATATTGGTGCAGTAAACAAATTTACATACCTATACAACATGTGTTTTTCACTGAGAATTACGCCGTAATCGTATAACAAATTCAGTCGAGGATTACACTGTAATCGCCTCACTAAGTGGTTATAAATAACCTGTGTACACACCGTCTGTGTAAATTGATACACTCGGCTATAAATAACTGTCTGTTTACCTCGGCTATCAATTTACACATGGTTCATAACCCGTGTAATTGATACACTCGGTTATATATAACTGTGTGTTTACCTCGGCTATCAATTTACACATGGTTCATAACCCGTGTAATTGAAACATTTTCGTCTGCTTGGTGTTGTGATTACAACATAAATTAATTATTATGTTTTCTATGTAATAATAGGGGGTGTTCAACTTTAAATTATTAGTAATTTTGTAAAAAATAATAAAATAACGAACCATCCCGGAAATTCGTGAACCTCTCTAAGTGTTATAATTTGCACACCATTTGTATGTTGTATAGGAAACTGATGAGTATATATACGTTTATTTGCCTTACAACAATTGGACTCACCCAAAGACGGCCTTCGGAGGGCCTGCTCCCAAGATTGACATGACTGCGAGAGATGTAGGTCTCGTGACCTTAGATGTAGTGGCCGCAGTTGGGACCCGAGATTATCTAGTTAAAGCTTACACATTAAATACACACATGGTATTAATGCATTTGCTACCAACAAATAGAAGTCGCATGTGTTAAGTGATACGTGTTTATTTAGTGTTTATTAGTGAATCTGTGTCTGTGCTCGTGAAATTTATGTAATATTGTGTTTAATTGTGCACCCTGGTTTACAAATAGGATTTAACATCGTATGTACCTGAATGTCTACGGCATACAAACGTGAGTCCGTTATATATAACAGTTCTACAATAGTTAGTTCATATCTTATATGGTATTAGAACTCCTCACCCCAATGTCGGACTCACCCTTCACATCGCCATTAAAAGCCCCTGTACTGCCCAAATATATCCACCAACATCGCGGGAAGGGTCCACTAAAAAATGCAAGTAGTGAATTATGAAAAATCAATAAATGAAAACAAACAATATGGGTAGAAACACACAAAATAAAACCCTCACTGCAATGGAACTGTCGGGCCTTAACATGTATTAGGAAGGGAGAGTTTATTGAGGAATTAAGTAATTGGGAAACTTGGCCAGATGTAATATGTCTACAGGAAATGCCAAAGCAAGTGAATTTAAGGGGATATACGCTAATAATTCCAGCACAAACATATTTACACAATTCCCTAACATTTGATTGGCCCGTAACACGTCTCTGTCCAAAATTTATATCCCAGTAAACTCCCATACCGAACTACTTTCCGTAACCGCCAGGCGCAGTTAAAATAATTCTTAAGAAAACGGAAAATAAACACATTTTCTTGATGAATTTATTTCAAATGCTGGAATTATAAGGTATGAATGGCCTTTGTTTTAATTTATCGGGGATATAAACTTGGAAAAGTCGCGGGAATACTGGACTAGGCCTTTCGGCCTTCGTCCAGTATTCCCGCGACTTTTCCAAGTTTATACCCCGATAAATTCCACAAAAAGGCAATTCATTCCTATAATAACCATGATAACCCACAAAACATACACCACAAAAGGTAGTGGTGTATGCATATCTGTAACAATATGCATCTCTTGTACTGAAAGTACAGGTACATGCCCACTCAGTAGGTACAAACTGTTCTTTATAGGAATTAAATACGTGTATAATTGTGTCACTGTTCCACCAGTTCTAAAAAATGTCGAGTGCCCGCTATACAGATATAATCATTAAGTAACATTTATTTTACTGATAGTGATGCGCGGTGGTATCAGGCTCTTTTCATATCCAAATATTTTTTAATTATTTATACTAATTAAATGCGTCACATGAAAAGATAATATTGTCGACAGATTATAAGGTATGATAATTGCACATCAAACAATAAATACAGCCAATAAATAGTAAAGTCTGTTAGCATTTTAAGGAAACACGGTTATCTCCCCTGGTATCAGTGTGGAAATTTGCGTCCAGTATAAAATGTATAATAATGCCAATCACTACGTTGCGTAATGGTGAATGAATGTTTATTTTGCCAGAAAATGTCATATCTACAGAATATACAAAACGATCTGTCTCCCTATATTATAACCTACTGTGTGGGCATGTACCTTTAACATAAAACATATAATAGAAAGTAAAGAACATAGCCTAACCAAATTGATATGTGGAATAAAAGTATATAGTAAACGGGGTAAGATGTGAATCACGCAAGGAAAAAATAGTAACGTCATTGAGAAAATGACGTTATTGAAACGCCGACGTTTTACAATGCAACACAACATCATACAGTAGAAATGCGTGCTCATAGACTCATTTAATGTGCTTGCTGTACACTGTATTTGCTGATAAGTTGCACTAAATGTATCTACAAGTGTTAATAGTATGTATACTATCAAACATTGAGCAGAATAAAACTATGATATGTACATGTAGTGAACAAACCAAACGCACCACTATCGATTTTAAATATATAATTAGCCGACATGTGACTTCGTTATTTGCTACCATCGCCAACTATGATTATATACATGTACCGTCAGAAAGATACATTGTAATTATTGGAGAATTTAGTTCATAATCTAATTGACGTCATTTACGTCACAGTTAATTGTGACGCAGCGGCGTAGGATGGTATTGAAAGGTGGTGCGGCCATACCGTCGATCGAGCAAAGTTCATGATAATGCTAGCGGGGTCCGGGGGAACGGTTACACGAAACACCCAAATACACTCAAATGCACCCAAATATAGTTTAAATACATGTAAATATACCACAAATTCACCCTATATAGTGTCAGATATTAGTGTAAAGCATATATTGACACAAAACACATCATATAATTGACATATGTAGTCAAATAAATCTGTTAAATTGGCCATATTTCCATTTGTGCACATTGAATCACCAACCATATGGGAAATACATGCAAATATAGTTGAATATATAGAGGATATTCCATCGTACATTTTGAATAGCGGGAAACAATACACGAGTGTGCGTCGGCTTCCGCTTAAGCAACGAATGAGCGTAGCGAACGAGTTGCTTGCACGCACGCTGACGGACACGAGTGTATTATTTCCGATATTCAAACATGTACGATGGAATATCCTATTTATCACAATTCCACGGCGGATATATATGCACATTTAGTCTATTTTTGAGATTATAATCAAAGAATTGTGATTTGCGCATGAATAGTTATACAATAACGTGAATTTCCGCGTTTTGACGTTACGTTGTGTGACGTCAAATGTGACGTCATGTAAACTTTTTGAAATCCAAATTACGCAGCTGTTTCTATGAGCCAGATATATTTGAGTATATGTTTGGAATGTGTTCAATCACATTGACATCCTAGATTAGTCGAGACCCTTTCCAAATGTTCAACTTTATTTTGACTGTAATAAAAATTAAACATTTTGCATGGTAGCCCGTGGTTTCCAAGAAAACAGGCGCGCAATTACGGGTGTTAAATTCATGGTGTATTATTTGTAACGAGTTGATTACAGGTTTTCTCTCACAGCGAACCCCGTGCAAATAATTTTCAAGAGTGTAATAAATATAAATATGCCACAAATACACCCTCAAACATATCTGTGTATGCTCTTCTTACGTTATCAGAATTTAGTGTACGCCCTTTTTGGGATACGTGTATATTTTATTAAAATGCCCCACAAATATGCCGCAAATAAACCCTCAAACGTAGACAACCAGTGTGAATATCGGCTTACCTCTTCAAACATTGTATGAGCCGCGTCGTGCGAAAAGGTGCCTTATTGCGAAAATGACGTTATCGAGTAAATGAAGTCGGAAACGTCGCTTCCATTTACGCTTTTGACATAGCTGACGTCGTTGTTGACAGCTGGTAATGACAGATGCTATAAGTGTATTATCGTATTAACATGTTATGTAATGCTAGTGTGAAAGTTCAAAAACGTACATGTAGTCGTAAACGTTACAGTACACGTTACATAGCGTCTCCCTTGCTTTATACGTGTAACTGTTTCTGATTTAATTTCATCTATGTGTGTCAGATTGCATTTAGTGAATACAATTTCTTATTTGGTAAACACTTGCATATATCAGTAACGAGGGAATTGTACCAGTTGTATGTGCACCCTGAAGGAGTGCACAATGCGAAAGCGAGAAATCCGAAACTCAAATGAAACATGAACTGTATTTGGCGAAATCAATGAGGTGATTCTAATATGTTGGAGTAACAAGCTTTAGAGGAAAACATTTGAAATATTCAAAACAGCAGATGACAAATGGTGTATTACTGCCAACATATCTGCTGGACATCAAAGGGAATAGCGGTCAATAGCCACATACCGGTGTTAACCCTTTTAACATGTTTAACACCACAGACTCTACAGCATGAATAGGCAGGACACGTGACACAGGACACGTGACCATTATTTATTATCAATTAATCCTTTTAAGCGTCTGTTGATCGCGAGCAGTATACATTGTAATAAGCGTCTGTCTATGGCGAGCACTATACAACTTAATAAGCATGATTTTATGAATAATTACTTTAACTTCAGTTCAAATGACATGATTGTATATAGGTCCGTTGCTAATGGAATTCCCACAATAGTTGGTAACCGAAATGCGGATGATACCAGTACCCGTGCATGTCCCGAAATTTTATAATGCTATCGGATTCGATCGCGATTTGAAATATTGGACCCCGACCATCGCGTTATAATGGAGCTGCAGTGTAATACACAATTTATGCAGAATTCCTTTCAGTTGCTGAGCCACTTAAACCGGAATTTGCCAGAAAGACCGAAAGAGCCTATCTATCGGAATGTTATCTATCGCTGGCTTGACACCGGTATTTCACACTCGCCGAAAACAAAGTTGTTAAATTAATGCATTTAAAGCACGTAATGTATAAATTTAGTATCAACACTTTACCCTATATAATTTATATAAATACTTTAATATAAAATACATAAGTGTCACAGTGTGAGAAACATGTGCACCGGCCCGGGGACGAACTCGGGACCTCTGGTTTACCGTACCATCGCTCTAACCGACTGAGCTAGCACGAATACACACTTCCTCCCCACAGAGAGTTACGTACCGCGACATACTCCCCCACCAAATTGGAATTCGTCGACGAATTCTATATTTAATTTGTCTATGAATTCCATATTTTTGGTAGATTTTGGGTAGTATAATATATAGCAGTCACGGTCCCTCGTTGGGCGCCAAATGTCACAGGGTGCCAAATGTCACAGGGTGAGAAACATGTGCACCGGTCCAGGGCTCGAACTCGGGACATCTGGTTTACCGTACCATCGCTCTAACCGACTGAGCTAGCCGGGAACGAATACACACTTCCTCCCCACAGTGAGTTACGTACCGGGACATAAGCAATTATGCATGCGATCTGCACGTGTCTTTAACCCTTTACATTCTGAGCATTTTCCAAATATAAAATACATAAGCAATTATGCATGCAGTCTGCAGGTGTCTTTAACCCTTTACATTCTGAACATTTTCCAAATATTTCCCTCTTATTTTTCCCATTGAAAGTATATGTTGTGTCCACTCATTTCAACCGTCTCAACGAGACAGTTCAAATGATGGTTTTCACTGAGAAGTTTAATCAGTTTTGTCCGGCTATTGGTACAGTCCGACTACTGGTTACTGCCAATGATATGACGAAAATTTTGCAGACATGTTTTGCAACTTTCCGTCTAGAACACACTTTGTTTTCAAGACAAAAGAGAATCCAAAAGATCTACCAAATACATACAATGAGCAACAAAGTTAACTGTCACACAACAAAACTATTTACAAGTCGCATCCCTGTGCTATCTTTGTCAGCACTCGGTGGTTTCAGATTACGAAGGTCAACGAAGTGGGTGGGGTCACACAAGTCAAACACTTTACTGCAATTCTCGAGACCTGCGCATGAACCAGTACTTGTACCATGTTCGTTGAGATGATATGGCAATAGTATGATCTTGTTAACGTTTTGTGAGACTAGTAATGTCTTGGGATGTACCGATTTAAACAGTTTTAACACCTACCGATCGGAGAACAAAACGCCGAATCTTTCCAAATTACAATCAGACGTAAATTATTGCGCATGAGCGCGTTTTGAGAAAAGTAGATAAAGCTTGATCTAAATTAATTAATATTGGTTTTATTCATCAACCCTGTGTATTATTTGTATTAGTTTGTACAATTACAGAGTCTGTAGCTGAGAAATCTTTTTATCAAATGTGGAACTATTTTTTACTGCGGAAAATACAAATGGTGAAGTGCCTGGCTGTTCCATTTATCGACCATAATGGCTGTTCCCATCAAAAATCGGGCACAAATTGTCCGAAAACACGATTTTCTAACATTTGTTCCCCTTAGCTGTGCATGTCAACACGTAGAGCACCAAAGTGTGGAATTATGGTGGAAATTTCATGAAAAGTTATGTGTTGAGTTTTCCGTAATAAAACCTGCCCAAATGCCCCCTAACTCGGCGATTTTTCCCGGCCGGTCTTCAGCGACAATAGCTGTCACTAGACTAGCGTCCAGTATCCAGTAATTTCTCGCTTTCGTTATATTTCGTTATATTACACACAATGTGATAACCACCGTGACTCATCAAAACTGTGAACATAATATGTGACGCGCCAAGCGAAAACCTCCTTTATGGGTCAAACATGCGAACTTAAGTTTTCAACCGTGATACTTAGAAAATTTGATCTCTCTCGAACAATATGATATATAAGCCAATGTTGCATTCAACTGATAAACCATCTTTCTAGACCAACAAAGATATATTTCTGACATCACTTTGTCGCATCGACATCGTTTTGACAATACGTACGTTCCGTCGTCGTTATCAATATTTGCGGACAGCGGACCGCACGAGTCGTGACGTTTTCGTGATACAATTGTACTCACACATAAACTTCTCTTTGTTTCGTCACAATGCACATATTTATGCACTACATGTATATTATTATTAATATATACTTAGCGATATTTCAAAACATTTATATTTAATTTATGAATAATATAAGACACAATGACAATTCGTTACAACGGCACACGTCGCCGGTAAATGATATTTACGACGTCATGTAAAGTCCACAGGTGGAAGACTCGGACCTAGGACCCAATAAATGGCTCATTTGAAAAACGTTACTCCACCCACCCGTTTCCGGTGTCTATTGTACGGACATTGTTTGGTGGGGTAACGGTTTACAAATGAGTCATTTATCAGATCCTAGGTCCCAGTCTTCCACCTGTGGTAAAGTCCTTGGTGATAGCATATTATGTCACGCAAATTTCTATGGGGCAGCCATTGTCGTGCTGCGCCTAAACGGCGAGTACGACCAAGAAAATAGTGCCCTGTGTGCCAACTTATTATATTGTGTTTTGGTCCGTGTTGTTTTGTATCTAAAACTCTACATATACTATTCTCTAAAGTTTTCACAGTTTTAAGCTCAGTTTATCAGTTAAATTTTGGAAAATACGAATCATGACAGTTCGTGCGTATGAATACAGCAGCTATTATCTTTAGGTCTCACGGGACAGTACGTACGGAGCTAGCTACACAAATTCGCCTCCGATATGTTATCTACGGCTACAATTTGACCCATTCAAAAATGTCAAAATTTAGTTAACTGTATATTTTATACATTTAAACAAATAATCTTTGATGTAGAGCTAGTAAATTGCCCAACATAATAGAACAGGTAAATCATTTTCCCATGGAATCCATCTTTTCTCTAGTTGTTGTTCAACATTCAATATAACGAAATGAAGCTTTCAAATTTACAAGATGTACATGCAAATGTCAGATAAACACCTTGAGACGGTAAAATAACAAATTTCTGCATGTGTATGTTCTTTATTAATACTTTATTGATACAGCTTTGACAGTTTTATATTGCTAACATATCAAACACGCCAGATAACCGATTGCAAAAATACTCTTCCATGCGCTACATTAAACAGATGGGGTTAAACGGCCGCACTCGTTGTTACGCCTATGGGCATGTATATCTGACGGTGGTCGCCAGACAGGATAAGTTTGTTTTCTTTGAGCATTCCGGTTTCAACCCAAATTATGAAACATGCAGACGCCTCCATCTACGCCGACTACAAATGTTCTCACGTTTGTTTGTAATTGTTATACAAATAAAGTTTAAAAGAAATATTAGCATTATGATTACATCATACTGATTTTGTGATGTGTTATCTAAAAATACCGGTCATATGGTTATTTAGTTTCAAATCTCATTTACAAGTCGTCCATATGATATTATGATAATAATTTGCAATATGCACGTTTGTATAAAAATAATCAACAAAATTACTATGTGTTTCCTTGAAGGAAACCGAAAAAACTGACAACTGAACCACTATGAAAACAACTGCAAAATTCTGCCACGCATATCCAACATTGAAATATTTGTGAGCTACAATGCGTACGGCTATACATAGGACAACTTATTGCAATGACGCAACGATTTCAAGTGTCAAAATCCGACGTGACGTTGGTAAATTTAAGCGTAACTTTGCGACGTCATTTTCAGGCTTTCATGACGTTGTCATTAAGGCTGGTTTTCACAGAGCGCGGCCCATATGTATGTAACAATTACAAACAAACGCGAGAACAATTGTACTCGGCGTAGATGGAGGCGTCTGCATGTTTCTTAATTTGGGTTGAAACCGGAATACTCACAGAAAACAAACTTATCCTGTCTGGCGACCACCATCAGCTATACATGTACTGACAACTTTGAGATCGACGCCGGGGCGCATGTGTGCGCTCTTTACTAATCATGCTAGTATACGGTCCCGTTCAGATTAGAGCGGGTCGGTATTTTCGGCCGTCTAAGACGGAACCGTACACACGGTACACACCCAGTTCCGATCTCCAGTCACGGTCACATATGACATAAGCCCAATTTCTCCAGTCACGGTCACATATGACAGAAGCCCAATCTCTCCAGTCACGGCCACATATGACATAAGCCAAATTTCTCCTGTCACGGTCACATATGACAGAAGCCCAATTTCTCCTGTCACGGTCACATATGACATAAGCGCAATTTCTCCAGCCACGGCCACATATGACAGAAACGCAATTTGTCCCGTCTTGGCCATATATGACATAAGCGCAATTTTGTAATTTTGTACCTGAGTGCATGTGCGATTTTTCGTGAAATATATTTACAGACACTGTGACAGTGCTATGAAATATCGTCAACTGTCGACGTCATTTACGGAAACTATTGTAATGTTTGTAAATATTGTTCATGAAATATCGCACTTGGCTTGATGTACAAAATCACATGGCACGTCTCTCCAGTCCAGGCCACAGTTGGCACAGTCGCATTTAATTTCAGTTGCCGGGTTATTGGTCCGGCGGGCGACTCTTGCTGACAAAGCTGCAGTAATATCGCTGAACACGAAGATGCATAAAGGCATTGACAACCTACTAGACTCCTACGACCATTTTCTGGGCGACCACCAACGACGATGCATTGTTGGGGAAATGGAAAACACAGTGGTATAGATGATTCAACATCAATTCTTCGTTTGACCATCAACCGGATATTCATAAAGAATGTGTCTATTAATTAATGGGAACCGTACAGTAGTGCAATGAATTCTACATGTAGATAGTTTTCTACTTAACATTCGAATATTTGGCAAAAGTGGCATGCAGATGATGCATTGCGAGAATGATTATGGAGCAAACGAAATATTTATGTTTGTGTTGCTATTTGCAGCTAACATCCAATACAATTCCGCATTTGCTATGAACATTTCGTGACTCTCGTAGACATTATCTACGGAAAATTAGTAAATTGTGCAACCAGTTTTCATGAGATATCCCACATCTTGTTAGGTACCAAATCACATGGTTTGTTTCCATTGTAGGTGGGTTTTGGAGTGATGTACTTCGTAGATGACGGTCGGACCTGTGTGGTCCATTCCGGCCGCGTCCACCGGCGCTGCGAACATCGGGGAATCCTTAATGCATTGATGAGCCACATAAGTACGCAGGCTCAACGGCGCGGATGTAATAATATTAGATTTGTGAATCTGATAGACACAACACAAAAGGATCACTCAAGATCAGAAAGGTTTTACAAAAGAAACAAGGAGATATATTCTCAGGTGATAAGTGATGGCTGTCATGTTTATGTTAACCCATCAACCCGACAGACCATAAAGCCGACATGTAAATTGCAGATCCTGGTGAGCCGGATCGTAGCGAGCAATCTCATCAGGAGCTGCCACAATTGTCAGTACATTTTGATTCTGCAAGCAAATCCAAATAATCGATAGTCAATGCTCTTTCGAAGTTGTTAAAATGGTGACCCTGGGGTCAAAAATGGGCGGGGCCAGGAGGGGGGGGGGAGGGGCATCAAATGGAGGTCATATTTAATTTGATCAAATTATTATTCATCTCGTGAACACCAAACCTTGAATATTCACTCGTGGCTTCGTCACTCGTGAAAATACTACCGTTGGTGTTCACGCGATGAAAATAATTCGATGTTACACTGAAAACAGCAAGTGTCCTCTATGTCAGATATCAAACCGAAGGTATCGATGAGACGATCGGGTGGGTGAAATTTTTAACAAAATTGGATGATTACGTCATCCAAGATGGCCGCAGAAATATCCATATTTTTTTTTGTGGAACTTGGTATATATAATTGACAGTCAGTGCCGCATTTGATTTACTTTATAATGGGGATACTAATTTCAGGTGAGCGATACAGGCCCATTTGGGCCTCTTGTTTAACAAACTTATGCTTCACCTACCTTAGTCAATCATTGGCCTGTATCGCGCTCCACTTATTTCACATAATGTACACAATGTGTGGCATATGAATTTCAAATTTCATATGTTTTTAATATGAAAATTTCATATGCAACTGATATAAAGTGAGCCAATATGCAATTTATATGCAAAATCTTCATATGCATTTCATATGCAAATCACATAAACTTCATATGCAAAGATCCATGTACAATGCTTTTAAATCTATACAAAGTTTCATATGAATTGCATATGTAACATATAAAGTTCATATGAAAATTTCATATGAATTTCATATGTGATTTTTTGTTCATATGAAATTAATATGCAAATTATTCATATGAAATGCATATGAAAAGTCTTCATATGAAAATCATATGAACATCATATGAAATTCATATCGGCTCTTTTCATATGATTTTCATATGCAATTCATATGTTTTTCATATGTTTTACATATGAACATCATATGAATTTGTTTTCATATAAATTGCATATGTGGCACATTTTACTGTGTATTGCAAGGTTGAAACCCAATAAGTTATATAGTAATGAATGACACGAAATGGATAATCAATACTCGGATGGGAGACTGAATTTTCTTACATCTTAGCCAGTAGTTTACAGAAATATAGCGGTGAATTAAACAAATCGGCAGCAGTAGTTTACACCATCTCGTGCTTACCATATATGGAGAAATGACGTCAGTATCGTCGCAATGACGTGTTTCATTCGGCCAATCAAATGCTGTTCTCAGACACACACCACCTGATTCGCGAGACAGTCGCCTTCACAACGACCCGCCTCCATAAATTAATCCGCACACCTCTTGGCCATATTTAAGCTTGATTCGCTTTGTTTTTATAAAGTATCGTGTATGAAATGTAAGAAAACGTTTATTTAACCAGGTGAGCTGATTATCTTGAAATAATGCCTACGTGATTGGGTCCTACCGCTAAACAAACTCGGTTCGATACGCTCACTCGTTTGTTTCGCGTAAGGACCCAATCACTCCTGCATTATTTCACGATAATCAGCTCACCTGGCTAAATAAACAGTATATAAACATAGCTAATTATAAGTACGTTATTGTTCAACATAATGTTTTTTCTTCAATATGTGATCAATAACTAATACTAATTTCTTAAAAAATTAATATTTGAACTATTACTATTATATACCCCCGCAACGAGTTGTGTGGGGGTTTATACTGGAGTCAGCGTCGGTCCGTCCGTCCGTCCGTCCGTCCGGGCACACGTTAGGGTACTTATGGGGTAGGGGGCGTGGCCTAAGACAATGGGTTCGGGTTAGAACACAATGGAACTTAATCCGTACCCCGTAAGCCTATTGTGTCTTACGGGGTATTTCCTTTGATCTTTTATATAGCAAGTACCCCCTAAGGTCCGAAATGTAAGTTCGTCCGTCCGTCCGTCCGTCCGTCCGTCCGAAATATTAGTATAACTTCTATTTCCTTCGTCTAAAATGCTTAGTATTTCACACATGCATTCCTGTAAGGCTCTGCTACCATGCTGTGCAAAATCCACGACCGTCAAATCCCCGCTGATCCGAAGGTCAAGGTCAAATATTTAATCTCTTTACAAAACTTAACATCCGAGAAATATTGTTATAACTTCTATTAATCCTTCATCAAAAATGCTTAATATTTCACACATGCATTCCTGTAAGGCTCTACTACAATGCTGTGCCAAATCGTCCAACCCCCGCTGATCCAAAGGTCAACGTCAAATACTTGGTATCTATACAAAACTTAACATCAGAGAAATATTGTTAGAACTTCTATTTCCTTCATCTAAAATGCTTAATATTTCGCACATGCAGTCATGTAAGGTTCTACTACCATGATGTGCCAAATCCACGACCGTCCAACCCCCGCTGATCCCAAGGTCACGGTCAAATAATTAGTCTCTTTACAAAACTTAACATCAGAGAAATATGTTATAACTTCTATTTCCTTCTTCTGAAAAGCTTAATATTTCACTCGTGCATTCCTGTCAAGCTCTACTACCATGCTGTGCCAAATCCACGACCGTCCAACCCCCGCTGATCCCAAGGTCAAGGTCAAATACTTAGTCTATTTACAAAACTTAACATCAGAGAAATATGTTATAACATCTATTTCCTTCATCTAAAATGCTTAATATTTCACGCGTGCATTCCTGTAAGGCTCTACTACCATGCTGTGCCAAATCCACGACCGTCCAACCCCCGCTGTTCCCAAGGTGAATGTCAAATACTTAGTCTCTTTACAAAACTTAACATCCGAGAAATATTGTTATAACTTCTATTAATCCTTCATCAAAAATGCTTAATATTTCACACATGCATTCCTGTAAGGCTCTACTACAATGCTGTGCCAACTCCACGATCGTCCAACCCCCGCTGATCCCAAGGTCAAGGTCAAATACTTAGTATCTTTACAAAACTTAACATCAGAGAAATATTGTTATAACTTCTATTTCCTTCATCTAAAATGCTTAATATTTCACACATGCATTCCTGTAAGGCTCTACTACCATGATGTGCCAAATCAATTACCGTCCAACCCCCGTTGATCCCAAGGTCAAGGTCAAATACTTAGTCTCTTTACAAAACTTAACATCAGAGAAATATGTTATAACTTCTATTTCATTCATCTAAAATGCTTAATATTTCACTCGTGCATTCCTGTAAGGCTCTACTACCATACCATACTGTGCCAAATCCACGACCGTCCAACCCCCGCTGATCCCAAGGTCAAGGTCAAATATTTAGTCTGTTTACAAAACTTAACATCAGAGAAATATTGTTATAACTTCTATTTACTTCATCTAAAATGCTTAATATTTCACTCGTGCATTCCTGTAAGTCTCTACTACAATGATGTGCCAAATCCACTACCGTCCAACCCCCGCTGATCCCAAGGTCAAGGTCAAATACTTAGTCTCTTTACAAAACTTAACATCAGAGAAATATGTTATAATTTTCTATTTCCTTCATCTAAAATGCATAATATTTCCTTCGTGCATTCCTGTAAGGCTCTACTACCATGCTGTGCCAAATCCACGACCGTCCAACCCCCGCCGATCCCAAGGTCAAGGTCAAATACTTAGTCTCTTTACAAAACTTAACATCAGAGAAATATGTTATAATTTTCTATTTCCTTCATCTAAAATGCTTAATATTTCACTCGTGCATTCCTGTAAGCCTCTACTACCATGCTTTGCCAAATCCACGACCATCCAACCCGCGCTGATCCCAAGGTCAAGGTCAAATACTTGGGTCTCTTTACAAAACTTAACATCATATGTTATAACTTCTATTTCCTTCATCCAACATTCTTAATATTTCATGCGTGCATTCCTCTAAGGTTGTACTATCATGCTGTGACAAACCTACGACCGTCCAACCCCCGCTGATCCAACGGTCAAAGTCAAATACTTGGTCTCTTTACGAAACTGAACATCAGACAAATATGTTATAACTTCTATTTCCTTCATTGCAAATTCTTAATATTGCATGCATACATTCCTCTAAGGCTCTACTATCATGCTGTGACATATCCCCACTGATCTGATGGTCAAGGTTAAATACTTAGTCTCTTTACAAAACTTAACATCAGAGAAATCAGTTATAACTTCTATTTCCTTGTTCGGATCTGCTTCACATTTCACAGACTCATTGCTCCAATGAACCTCTACCACCCTGTGACAAATTCACGTTCGTGCCGCCCCCTCTAAGCCCAGAGTCAATGTCACAAGCCCACACACTTGGAACATTTTACATATTTAGGGGTACCTGGGCCCAAGCGGGGGGTATTCCGTAAGCCTCGCTTACTGACCAATCTAGTTTAAATGCGTCAGTGTCCAACAATATAATTATGAGCCGCGTCGTGAGAAAACCTGTCTTCGGGAGTCTGGCGACGTGAACTTAGCTGACGTAATTTCCGCTGAGATTTGCACTCTGACTTCGAAGTTCAGTTGCTTGTTTCAAAACAATAGGCTACGATGCTCGCTCTACGGGGCGCCAAGTGGGACATGGCTCAATTTTTTCAACAAAATTCAATTGTTGTACCTATAAACTTGACAAAAACAAAACAAAATTAAATATATACCCATTTTGTCAACAAAATTCACTTTTGTGACACAAAACTGAATTCTGTGTCACAAAATTCACTTTTGTGCCACAAAACTCAATTCTGTGGCACAAAATTCAATTCTGTGTCACAAAATTCAATTCTGCATACGTTTCGTATACGTATTTGCATACGTTTCGATTCTGTTACCCAAATATGGCACACGCATGTAAGAAGGACTACCATTGGTCAGAAACTGACTTTTGTGGACAAAACTGAATTCTGTTCCACAAAACTGAATTTTGTTCACAGAACTCAATTCTGTCCTACAACATTGAATCCTTTATAACAAAAAATGAATTTTGTATATCAGAATTTTACATAATTGGATTTTGTGATTTTTAGTGTTACAAAGCTCAATTTTGTCTGGACAAAATTGGTTTTGTACACATAATTAACCTGTCCTGCATGGCGCCCCGTACGCTCACTACAAGGCGAGTTGACTCTCCAAAATGCTACCGTAACACTCCAAAAACACAAGGTGGTGTAACCAGCTGATATTGTGGTAACAGATGTCTGCAAAAATGTTAGAGCGGGGTCAGGTCTGACCGGCCGGCCGTCGGCACCAACCGCCCCCCTCCCCCATCAGTAAACACGTTTAAACCTAAGTTGATGTCTTATATTGCGCCTGTGCCGAAAGTTCATTTCCCCTTGAGTTTTATATTTGCGACAAACAGTGCAAAGAGTAATGTCAATACGAATTAAATCGTTTTCCATAGAACAACATCTGTAAACCAAGACTTGCATATATATGATGCAATATGTACATGCACGTAACACATTGCTGTATACATGAATGCAGATTTATCTGAGTGTGTCTACATATTGGAATACCGATATTGTAAGTTAAGGCTTGTCACATTCAAATGAAGGTTAGCGTGACATAGACAGTAAACATACAGGTGGCCGAGTACAGCCGACATGAAAAATATCTAGTCGGATGTAATCGGCCGACAAACACCACCCATATTTTAATTTCAATAAGCGTGATGTCAGATAAACGGTTTTCCGGAGAAAAACAATGCAAACATACAGGTGGCCGAGTACAGCCGACATGAAAAATATCTAGTCGTATGTAATCGGCCGACAAACCGCACCCATATTTTAATTTCAATAAGCGTGATGTCAGATCAACGGTTTTCCGGAGAAAAACAATGTTTGCCGATTCGTCTTACAGATTAAATTCAATTACATTCTCTGGCGCGCCATCGACTGTGTACTAGTTTTAATGTAATTTAAAGGTACTTGCCCACTCAGTAGGCACAAACTATTCTTTATAGGAATTAAATAAGTGTATAATTGTGCCACCATTCCACTAGTTCTAAAAAAAATAGGAGTGCCTGCTATACAGATATAACCATTTAGTAATATTTATTTTACTCATAGTGACTCGCGGTGGTATTAGGCTATTTTCATATGCAAATGAGGCACACTATTTTTTTTATTATTTATACTAATAAATGTGTCACAGATAAAAATAATATTTCGACAGATTATAAAGTATGATCATTAAAAATCAACAAATAAATACAAATAATAAATAGTAATGTCCGTTAACATTTTAAGGAAACACTATTATCGCCCCTGATATCAGTGTGGAAAGTTACGTCTGATATAAATTGCATAGTAATGCCAATCAGTACGTTGGGTTTAATGGTGAAATGAATGTTTATTTTGCCTGAAAATGTCATATCAATATACAAAACTATCTATAAATAACAGTGTGCGCCTACTGAGTGGGCATGTACCTTTAATGTTGAGCGTATTGTCCTCCCCATTTACAGCTGTATTCCCATCTGTATTTGCTGAACTGTCGTATAGCCCAATGAACCAACCAGTTAATCAATACAGAAATGACATACCTGGACAGTAAATATTACTGTCTGTTTCATATACTTCTGTGGTTTTCTACAATTATAAATTATTAAAATGCTCAGTAAACAGGACGTCAACAAGAAGAAATCCGCCTACCGAATCCGCCGTACACGCATACACGTTTATACTTGCTGGTACATGAACTTGCCGGTTTGTCTTTGTCGCTTTTCACTTTCATGTATTACCAAAAAAATCAAGCTCACCCGTCTATACATTCATTATTCAATGCCAAACATGCTTCTAGTTTGTTAACTTGCAAACTGTTGTAAATGTTGGCGTATACACTATGTTTACCGGTAGATACGTATATACTGTAACGTCGTTTTGACGTCGTTTGACGTCGCTTTTACGTGACGTCTCATTTGCTCTAACGACCTGAATAGTGGTGTTGTATAAAACATAATATCTTAATGAATATTGCAGATATCATGATCAAATAGAAAGCATTCAATTCATCATACAAATACCATTGTCATAGTAACAAAATGTTAATTTTACCAAGAATTTCCCGAAGACAGGTTTTCTCGCGACGCGGCTCATATACTATAATTACGGAAAATAAACCAACTTTAGCCATTCCATCCAATAAAAGAAGTTCCCATTCGTAACATACGAGGGACATTCAAAAAGTAATGTTAATATAGCAAGACAATTGAAACGACATAGGCAATATCAATCTCGTGTAGTGCATGTCCTCAAAGTACCCCCTACCCCTTCTTAACAGCAATGCAACGTTTCGGTCGTTTCGGCCACTACCGGAATGCATTTTCGTCGACCGCTTCCTTTATACCTGCCAAACAGAAATAGTAAATATGGCACAGTGATCTAGTATTTCCTTTACCTGTTGACTGTTTTTATCAGTAATTCCAGTGTTCCGTCTGTTAGATTTCTTCTTGTCTTCAATTGACTCTATGGTGTTTTTAAGTTTTCGAATCCAACGGTTAAATGTCATGTCAATAAATACTACACACTTCTTTGTAAATGTCAGTTGCGGTTAATCCGATTTTGTTCCCTTAATAATTCCAGCACAAACATATTTACACAATTCCCTAACATTTGATTGGCCCGTAGCAAGTCTCTGTCCAAAATTTATATCCCAGTAAACTCCCACGCCGAACTACTTTCCGTAACCATGAATCGCAGTTAAAATAATTCTTAAGAAAACGGAAAATAAACACATTTTCTTGATGAATTTATTTCAAATGCTGGAATTATAAGGAATGAATGGCCTTTTTGTTGAATTTATCGGGGATATAAACTTGGAAAAGTCGCGGGAATACTGCACGAGGCCTTCCGGCCTTCGTCCAGTATTCCCGCGACTTTTCCAAGTTTATACCCCGATAAATTCCACAAAAAGGCCATTCATTCCTATAACATATGAGTTCATGAACACGATTACACAGCTTGTAAAGCTCGTAGAGATATGACTTTTATACCACTGTATTCACAATGAATAGAACTACATGGACCATGAGAATAATCGACTAGCACTTGCGAAATGACAAGCTACGAGGCGAATAACATTACTTTTTGAATGTCCCTCGTAGCATTAATTATACTATTCGTATAAACCCGATATCATTATACAAGTCACACAGCCCTACACCTACTGTAATTCCGTGATACTGTAATAGACACATAATAGTATTACTTTTTAAAGTAACGTAATAACTGTATGTAATACATAGAATAATCAACAGCCTTTGTTAGAAGATAGTGAATATATTTCACGCGTTAGATAGGCCACGTATTTCTGTTCTCGTCATACGGCCTCGTTAGCCATTCGTATTACGTGGATTACCTATCTTGTGAAGTATAGTCTGTATCCAACAAACGCTGGTGGTTATTCTCTACATATACATGTATGTTTGCAATTTCAGCTACAATACAACGGTATTATCACACGGGATGCTAGAGACATATTCAGCAGAGAGAACAATGTGGCCCCAATACGACAAATTGATATGGCTATCATAGAAAACTACATCATGGATACCGCTGCCAGCAACTATTTATTTCCTTCAAAAATGTTTCTCCATGAGTTTATACCATACAGAACGATGGCGGCAAACACCGCTCTACTTTCTGGGCGCAATGGCTCGTTTTACTCAACAGTAAATAACACGCGTGGAGGAGTATACTCAGGATTGTTGTCTGCCGGAAATAGCTGCAAGACCAAGTGTCCGCCCATTCAGTACACGGTGGACATCTTCGGCGAGGATTGGACAGCCGTGAGGCACCATGTGACATTTCACTTTATGAAAGCGATGACCTTGACCAAAGGCGATTGTTGTATCAATATAAATGTAGAAAAGGGAAACATGGCACATGAAGTACACATGGCGTTACGATCTGTCAACATAGATGTTGAGATGTTTAAGAATGTTGTTTTCGAGAATACATCCTTTAGCCACGAGTGATTACATGGCACAATATGTATGAATGTATCAATTTAACAATTCGTCCCCACAAATTAACAATTCGTTCCCACGAATTAACAATTCATACCCTCAATTTAAAAATTCGTTCCAACGAAATAACAATTCGTTCCCACGGGAACGAATTGTTATTTCGTAGGAATGAATGTTATATCGTGGGAACGAATTGTTAATTCGAGGGAACGAATTGTTAAATTGAGGGAACCAGTTGTCATTTCGTGGGAACGAATTGTTAATTCGAGGGAACGAATTGTTATATCGTGGGAACGAATTAATAAAAACAATCAATGTCCCCTTCGGGGCTCCGTAGGATACAGTGTCAGTAGTATGAACAATTGGAGTAGAACAATTGCTGTATGAACAATTGGAGTAGAACAATTGCTGTATGAACAATTGGAGTAGAACAATTGCTGAATGTAGTAGTATGAACAATTGGTGAATGTTTTTAGCGAATGTTTTTCGCTATTTTCTCTATTTCTGTGCTAATGTATATATTGTTATGAGACGTAACGAGACGCAACATATGACATGTACATGTATGAGTGATAAAATACGTTAGAAATAAGCAAATAATCAGATTTTTTTAATGAAAACTATTATATCTGTAGTTTGTTTTTAACCGTACCAAAATGACCTAGGATATTAACAATATGAGTGACTGTCATCTAATAAGTCAATTATTATTCTACTAATTCTTGATTGTAGATATATCGCAATCAACTACTGTCTGTTCCACGTTTTTCTGCCGACGTTTAATGAAATTCCATCAAATATTGATTTTATAGCGAAAAAACTATTTTCCTAGTGGAATTTAACATGGGGGAAAAGAGGTGGAAGCAGTGTGGGAGAAGTAAAAAACGAAAACAAAAATGAAATTGACTCCGAAACCTGGCTAGATAGCTTGGAAATGATGTAAATAAGAAAACAAAAGTTAGAATTTGAAAATCAGTCCACAAATAAAAAATTATTTAAAAAAAATAAAACATGTATTGCCCCATAGGAAAATCATTTTTTCGCAATAAAATCAATATTTGAAGGAATTTCTTTCAAGTGTGACTTGTTTTGTTATTGATGAAAAAACTACTTACATTTATATATATGAACCAGGCAGGTTATGGACAATATAGACGGTAAACCAGTACTGGTACAGCATAGCAACAAGAAGTAAATTCTCAAAACAACGGCATTGATTCTTATTATTATGACAGAGAGATACATAAAATGTGGGCGATAGCAAAGGTATATCTATGCCAAACACAATTTTATAATATTTGCATGGTGCACATGCTGGATTATTTTTTTGCGGAAACATTGGGATGGTGGTGTTCAGATATTACTGGCCGTCCAAATTGGAAGTAGACGGTTTCGCCATATATGGGGAAATAACTCGTACAAATCAAGCCGCAGGAACCAATGTTTGGTATGATTACATGTTTATATGGATGTACGGCTTCTGGACGTAATTTATAGTAATTAATTGCCTTTTTGTTGAATTTATCGGGATATAAACTTGGAAAAGTCGCGGGAATACTGAACGAGGCCTTCCGGCCTCGTCCAGTATTCCCGCGACTTTTCCAAGTTTATATCTCCGATAAATTCAACAAAAAGGCCATTCATTCCTTATAATTCCAGCATTTGAAATAAATTAATCAAGACAATGTGTTTATTTTCTGTTTTCTTAAGAATTATTTTAACTGCGCCTCACGGTTATGGAAAGTAGTTCGGCCTGGGAGTTTACTGGGATATAAATTTTGGACAAAGACTTACTACGGGCCAATCAAATGTTAGGGAATTGTGTAATTATTTTTGTGCTGGAATGATTAGCTGATACTTTCCTATACTCACCTGCTCACGTCGTAGTATAGCGTTTAAAGATGTTCATTTCAATCATAATTATCATCACCGTAATTGATCTCTGATTGTAATTGCGTTTCTTTATTGAAAACACACAACGGACATGTATGTAGTAGAGTACTTCGTTATGCTAAAATCCATCGAAACCTTAAAACTCAGACTCAATGGGGACCTCGACGGTGTCCATGTAATGGAGGTTCCCCGCGTTTTGTAAATATCCAGATTGTATGTGACCTTCGAGGTTGAATTTTTTATATGCATACGTACTTCGTAATACAGTGTTTAATAATGTTAGTCTTATCATGAATAGTGTCTCCCATACGTAATGGCGATCAGTATGTGTAGATACAAATCAAACAGTGTTGATGCGCTGATCTTACGCTACGTTGGTAGCCAAATAAAAATTAAATGCCATTCACTTTTGACCAAAACAACGCACTGGATGACACAAACGTTGGAAACACGTTCCTTTGGACACTTTCGTGATATCCACGTGTATCATCAGTTGCATATAACTACCGTCATTGCTCACAGAAACAATTATGTTGTATGAATTCCGCAGCAGACGCATTTTAAAAATAGCCCGTTGTCAATCGTCATTCGTACGTTATGACTTAGACACGAATTGTTACTGTACGTTCAACCATGGTACCCGGCCTCCTGGACGGGCATGTACGCTTTAGTCGAATATTTTCAACAATTATTTCATTCAGGACGCACTAGCGCAGTGGTGTACGACGTTGTGTCCCTCGTTAAACATGTTCGATAGCATGTCGTCGTAGTTCGAATTAGAATCATAGCGAATACTTTTTTATTGTATTTATATTATTTTTATTTCATTTTGCAATTGCTTTTTTTTTCTTTTGTAGGAAAACTGTTCATGTGATCTGATATTGTGGAAAACATCAATTATTTCGACGCCAACTACCCATAAATTCCAAATATACGACGAGCATCAGTAAGGAAAATCTTTGTTAATAAATATTTGTTTCACATGGGATATTTCCATCTATCAGCAATGTCGTAGCAACTGCATTGTACGTGTCATTTCCACCAGTAGGACATTTACACGTTCGCGCAGTCTGACCAGGCATACATCTACGGTCCGGTTACTCAAAACCTCTGTTAGCTTAACTGAAGCTTGAGCAACCGGGCCCTGGTATATATTCAGTCAGACTGACTTTCGCTATGTCTATGAATTAGAAGTTAGAGTTAAAATGCCGAACGTACGGGGCGCCAAGTGGGACATGGCTCAATTTTGTGCCACAAAATTCATTTTTGTGCCACAAAATTCAATTCTGTGTCACAAAATTCACTTTTGTGCCACAAAACTCAATTCAATTCTGTGTGTCACAAAATTCACTTTTGTGCCACAAAATTCAATTCTGTGTAACAAAATAAAAATTCAATTCTGTGTCACAAAATTGTGCCACAAAACTCAATTCTGTGTCACAAAATTCACTTTTGTGCCACAAAATTCAATTCTGTGTCACAAAATTCAATTCTGTCAATTCTGTGAAACAAAATTCAATTCTGTGTCACAAAATTCAATTCTGCATACGCATGTAAGAAGGACTACCATTGGTCAGAAACTGCATTGGAGAAATGGGTCACGGTCGCCGATCTACACATTCAATGTCGATGATTCATTTCTCATTCTGCCGATGATTCATTTCTCATTCTGCCATTTTGCTTCAACTATCTCCAAACAGTCAAACGTTGACAAACCCATTCGTATTTAAACTCATTTGCGTTATAATTGTACACATAATTCATGTACATGTAGATCTCCCGCGAGTACAGACCTCATTTATTGTGTATCTCAAGGTACATCTGCCCCAGTTAAATCAATAATACACGCGCTGTTACCTGTGTTCTGACTGCTGTCTGTGTTTATAAACAGAATGTGTGTATTGGGCCATTTGAGGAAACCATTTGTAGTATTTGTGTAGATACCATGGATACTAAGATGGTGTATACTGTAAATAATGCATGTAGACACATAGTTGCGAACACGTAACTCGCAACTAGTAGACACAGATCCAATACCGTTTGTTTCACAAGGTTAGATCTACTGTTAGAATACGACGTCATCTAATGTCATTTTCGTTAAAACGTTACCTGATAAATAGAATACCGGACTAGTGTATTTTAATATCAAGTTTATCAGGCTCGGCTCGGAAACGGTAGGAATTCCCCGGCAAGCCTCGGAATTCCTACGCGTTTCCTAGCCTTGCCTGATAAACTTGATATCAAAATACACTAGCCTGGTATTCTCTATATATGGGCATGCTCTCAGGTCTAGCTATGTCCCGGCTACTTTATGTTTGACCCTGTTTACATAATTGAGGGAAAATTCTGAATATTTTTCTTATTTCTCCTTCAAAGTATATATGCTTATATGGTGTGACCACACATTTGTAATGATAATATAACCAAAATAACTGTCCATAAAGAAGTATAATATTGATATATTGGGTTATATTTTCGCATTGAAATATTTAAACCTGCAAGTGTACTCCACCATCTAGTAAAATGGACTAAGACCGATCTCAACCAATCAATGTAGAGATGACATAGACTATCCTACGCAAACTAATTTTTGTGGACAAAAATGAAATCTGTCCCACAAAACTGAATTTTCTTCACAAAACTCAATTCTGTCTTACAAAATTGAATCCTTTATAACAAAAATGAATTTTGTATACGAAACGTATGCAGAATTGAATTTTGTGACACAGAATTGAATTTTGTGACACAGAATTGACAGAATTGAATTTTGTGACACAGAATTGAATTTTGTGATTTTTAGTGTTACAAAACTCAATTTTGTCTGGACAAAATTGGTTTTGTACACATAATTAACCTGTCCTGCATGGCGCCCCGTAGAACGTGTTTCTCTCAATAGCGTCACGAAAGTCTACATCATATACCAATTTCCTCATGGTACCTCGCATGCAGTAGAACCTGATTAACCTGAACATGAATATGTTGATCATGTGTCCTTCTGTTTTAGTATCATTGTAATTGATCTCTGATTGTAAATAAGTGTCTTACTTTATTTATTGAAAAACCACACAGACGTGTGGCAGAGTGCTCATAATGCTAAAATCCAGTGAAACCATTCACAATTGGACACCATGTGAACCTCGTATCATGTCCTTGTAATGGAGGTATGCTCACGTGTTCATATGAATATACGGCTTCTAGACATATATTAGCTGATATATACTTACCGTACGTCGTAATATAGTGTTTAAAGATGTTCATTTCATTCATAATTCTCATCACCTTAATTAATCTCTGATTGTAAATGCGTGTTCTTATGGAAAACACACAACGGACATGTATAGTAGAGTGTTCATTATACTAAAATCCATCGAAATCTTAAAACTCAGACGTAATTTGGACCTCGTACGGTGTCCATGTAATGGAGGTTCCATGCTTTTTCCTAACTATCTAGGTTTCATGGACCTTCAATGTTGACTGTTTTATATGCATACCATATCATGAATAGTGTAATGGCGAACAGTATGTGTAGATAAAAATCAAACAGTGTTGATGCGCACACTGATCTTGGTCGCCAAATGAAAATGAATATTTGAATAAGTAGGAACGCAAATTTAAAAGGAAAATGTTTTGGAGGGATTCGAACTCATACGTGTATGCGGAAAGGATGATGCCATATAGATTCGCACGGACCCAGTGCACCACGGTGTTCAAAACAATGTCAATTAGGTAATGGTCATTCACTACAAAAAAAGATATGAAACATGTCAATTTTGGCTTGAAACAAACACATGCGGTAAAAACTGATTTGTAGACGTATACGTTCGCAATTTTCCCGATTCGTTCCCGGACTGTTTGTTAACAATTTCAATAAAATAAACAACGCACTTCATTACACAAACGTTGGAAACACGTTCTTTTGGACACTTTTGTGATATCCAGGTGTATCATAAGTTTGACATAACTACTGTCATTGCTTACAGAAACAAGTACCAAATATATCATTCACAACTCCCTAGCGCACTGGTGTACGACGTTGTGTCGCTCGTTAAACATATGCGATGGCATGTCGTGGTAGTTCGGATTACAACGAGAGTGTATAGTTTTTGTTTTACTTATTCTATTTGTATTTCATTTTACAATTGCATTTTGTTTGTCTGCTGTTTTTTTTTTGTAGGAAAGCTGATCTTCGTTAATAAATATTGAACCACATTGGATATTTTCATATGTCAGCAATGTCGTTGCAACGGCATTGCATGTGTAATTTTCATCACTAGGGCATTTACACGTTCGCGCAGTCTAGCCAGGCATACATCCTGGTATATGTTCAGTCAGAATGACGTTCGTTATGTCTCTGTATTAGAACGGAAAAAAGGCACAAACCAATAATAGGTTATTAGGAATATGAATACCCGAACTGCTGGCGTTCGATGGCGACAGATCCCGGGGGATTTTGATGCCACCGCTGGACATGTGGGCGTGTGGCTGCCTGGTCTACCGGGTCCTGACCGGCCAGCGCCCATTCAGCACCGAAGACACCGTCAAGGCGATCCGGGCCGGCCAGATAACCATGGCGACCCGCGGGCTCACGGTGTCCCTCACGCTAAAATGTTCGTAAGTGCAACATTATGATAGTCTGTAAATTTCACATTAACACCGCTTTGTCGTAAACAATTATTGAATTTACATTTATTGAGCATAGTATCATCTTCTATATAGAAGATGGTACTGTACGAGACCAAGTGGGTGGGGTAATGGGATTTTTGTAATAGGCATTTTGTTGGTGTATATAGAAGATGGTACTGTACGAGACCAAGTGGATGGGGTAATGGGATTTTTTAATAGGCATTTTTGTTGGTGTCATAGGTCCGAGTCTTCCACCTGTGACTCTCCCGTCACAGCGCCCGACCGCCGCATCGGAAATGACACTTAGTGTGCCGTTGTCACGTGATATTTACCCTTCCCTTATATGTGTCAAATATATTAGTGGCAACATAACCGTAATGGCAACAGGTAATGGGGTAATGCGATTTACTGTTCAATCTCAGTATAACTGCAATGTACATTACGACAGCAGGTGGGAGGGGTAATTACGTTTTTTCAATTGGCATTTTCATGGCATATGTCTTAGTTTTTCAGCTGTGTTTTCACCAGGAGATGGAATAACACACATAGCCGATCTCACTCACAGTAAACCCTCTTGGTAAATCCGGGTCCACCCGGCATATTTAGAAATTACAACACAATCATACGAAGGATGAGAATTTTATTTTTTACATATTGTTCAAATGCATTAATGACATGTACCTGAATAAATTAGACAAGTCATATAGCCGTTTCACTAAACTTCGTGCGACTAAAATGTTCGCAAGTGCACATTTAGGATCGTTTGGAAATTTCAATTGATGTATTTACATTCATTGAACATAGGCTGCATGCTCAATAAATGTAAACCCAATAATTGTTTACAAGAACACATTGTTAATGTGTATCATAATTTTGCACTTACGAACATTTTAGTCGTATGAAGTTTAGTGAAACGGCCCCATGATGTGCGATATCTCATGGAAAATATTTACAAAATTACGATATTTTCCGTAAATGAAGTCTTAAACTGAATAGAATTCCGAATTTGACACGGAAATTCGGCAGCTTTCGTCGTCATTTAAATACAATTTATGTAAATATGTTTTTCATGAAAACAATGCATTCTTTTTTAGGTTCAAAATCTCATGCCTTGTCTCAAATTGTGTTCAATAGTAATGGGTATTCGTGGAGTAAACTACTGTCTGTTTCACGAAACCTGCCCAAATTTTACGGCTATATAAACAATGCAAAAACAATATTTTTTGTGATAATATTAAATTAAAGCAAAATTTAAGAACGATCCTTCTTTTTGTTTCGTAAAATTTGGTCAAATATTGATTTTATTGCGAAAAAACAATTTCCCCATGTTAAATCCCCATAGTCTGCATAGACATCTTCACAGATTTAACATGGGGAATATTTTCAGAATTTCAGAAATACTGGACCGATTTTCAAAATTTAACTTTTGTTTTCTTAGTTAGATCATTTCCAAGATATCTAGCCAGGTTTCGGAGTCAATTTCCAAAAAAATTCCCATAGACAAATTAATTTTTCGTAATAAAATCAATATTTGACCGAATTTCACGAAATAAAAAGAAGGCTCATTCTTAAATTTTCCTTGAATTTAATATTATCGACAAAAATATTGTTTTGGAATTGTTTATATAGCCGTAAAATTTGGGCAGCTTTCGTGAAACAAACAGTAAATACATGTTTGTGATTAATGAAAATGGCTCCACCGTTGCCACATATTACTTACCGTATATATTTGTTAAATATTTTCCATTCCACAACGTTTTTCACTGGCACTTTGTGGTATTAAAGGTACATGCCCACTCAGTAGGCGCAACATGTTCTTTATATCGGAGACATCATATGAGGCATTTTCTATCAAAATAAACATTAATTCACCATTAGCACACGCATTGATTGGCATTATTATACATTTCATATCCGACGTATATTTGCACACTGATATCAGGGGCGATAACCGTGTTTGCTTAAAATGTTAACGGACATAACTATTTATTCTCTGTATTTATTTTTTGATGTGCAATGATCATACTTTATAATCTGTCGAAAATGTTATATTTTCAGGTGACACATTTAATTAGTATAAATAATGAACAAACATCATGCCTCATTTGCATATGAAAATAGCCTGATACCACCGTGAAAGACTATCAGTAAAATACATATTACTAACCGATTATATCTGTATAGCGGGCACTCGTAATTTTTAGAACTGGTGGAATAGTGACACATTTATACACTTATTTAATTCCTATAAAGAACATTTTGTGCCTACTTAGTGGGCATATACCTTTAACAACACAACCATCTATTACATAATACCAAATTTTACTAAGATATTAAATATTCGCCATCGTTTCAACCAACGGAAGTGGTACTAGTGTACCTTCAGTAATTGTAATTTCAATTCAGTCATTGTAACACGCTGGTCCCGGCTTTCGCGATCGTTAAAATTACTGAATTAGCGATCCGGGCTCAAGGTACACTACTGTCTGTTTCACGAAAGCTGCCCAAATTTTACGGCCATATAGACAATTCAAAAACAATATTATTTTCGATAATATTAAATTAAAGGAAAATTTAAGAATGAGCCTTCTTTTCATTTCGTGAAATTCGGTCAAATATTGATTTTATTACGAAAAATTGATTTGTCTATGGGAATTTAACATGGGGGAAAAAGTGGTAAGGCAGTGTGGGAGGAGTCAAAAAACGAAAAAAATTGGAAATTGACTCCGAAACCTGGCTAGATAGCTTGGATATGATCTAACTAAGAAAACAAAAGTTAAATTTTAAAAATCGGTCCAGTATTTCTGAAATTCAAAAATATTTCCCCATGTTAAATCCCCATAGACATCTTCACGGAGTGAAGATGTCTATGGGGATTTAACATGGGGAAATTTTGTTTTCGCAATAAAATCAATATTTGACCAAATTTCACGAAATAAAAAGAAGGCTCATTCTTAATTTTTCCTTTAATTTAATATTATCAAAAGAAATCTTGTTTTTGAATTGTTTATATAGCCGTACAATTTGGGCAACTTTCGTGAAACAGACAGTAGTACCACTTCCGTTGGTTGAAAAGATGGCGAATTGCCTACCCATTGAATATTTAATATCGGAGTAGGTAAAATAAGGATTGATCGTTCATACCAATAAAGTGCCTGTGTACGTTATGACACTACTGTCTGTTCCACGTTTTGCGGCGAACTTTTGGCCATTAAACACATTAAATATAAACAATATTTAAAAGTAAGTACTTTTTCATCAATAACAAAAATATCACCCTCCCCCAAACAAACTGTTTCATGAAATTCTATCAAATATTGATTTTATTGCGAAAAAACGATTTTCCTATGGGAATTTAACATGGGGGCTAAAAATATATATTTTTTAAATATTATTTTATTTGTTAACCGATTTTCAAAATCTAACTTTTGTTTTCTTAATTACATCATTTTCAAGCCAGGTTTCGGAGTCAATTTCCAAAATCTTTCGTTTTTTGATCCTTCAGGACAGCAGGGCCGGAATCTGGCACTCACGATTTTCGGTTGCCAGGATCTCAAGGTCGACTGGGGAAGAATAATAACTTCTATGTATATATCTGGTTAGAGCAATCGGATTGTGGAGATATTGGGTATTTAAAACATTTCACGCCGATTTTGCAAATTCAGTAACGCAAATTACAAAGTAATTTAACCTTGACATTAGGCCGTATGGATGGTCTATATATTGAAACTATGGATGATTATAAAGCGGTATGTGAAGTTTCAAGCCAATATGACTTAGGGTTGTGGAGATATTGGGTACTTAAACACTTTAACACAGATTGTACAAAAACAAATTAACGCACTTTCAAAGTAATTTGACCTTGACCATTGACAATGGGGCCGCATGGGTGGGCTATACAATGAACATACGGACGATAAAAAGAGGTATGTAAAGTTTCAAGTCAGTCGGACTTTGGGTTGTAGAGATATTTGGATCTTAAAAACCTTAACGCAGATTGTACAAAGAAAAACATTAACACATATTTCAAAGTAATTTAACATTGACTATGGACATGGGGGCCTATAGAATGAAAATATGGATGATGATAAAGAGATGTGTGAAGTTTCAAGTCAATCAGACTTAGGGTTGTGGAGACTTTGGTACTTAAAAACTAACGCAGCTTTTACAAAAAAAAAACGTTTAACGCAAATTTCAAAGTAATTTGACATTGACCATGGACATGGGGCCGCATGAGTGGGCTATATAATGAAAATACGGATGATGATCAAGAGGTATATGACGTTTCAAGTAAATCGGACTGAGGGTTGTGGAGATATTATTGGGTCATTACAAACTTTAATGCAGATTCTACAAAAAGAAAATTAACGCAAATTTCAAAGGACATGTAAATTGACATTGACCATGATCATGGGGACCGCATTGGTGGGCTATAGAATGGAAACATGGATGGCTGTTAAATTGGTATGTGAAGGGTTGTGGAGATAGTTGGTACTTAAACAATTAACGCAAATATCGGACGCACGGACGCACGCCAAAAGCGGCGACTAGTTCACGCCGACCGCAAGCGGGCATGATAATAATGAGTAGATGAGAATAATTATATGCAATAAATATTCTCACCGCCACTCAGGGTGTAGCATATACTCTATGTGGGTTGGGATGGCGTGGGTGGTGGGAGGGAAGCATATTCATAACCACAGTTATTCATCAACTGCGGGTTTATGACAATGTATATAACATATTCATTATTCTTTATTACAATAAATATACTGTAGATTCATAACAAACAAAAATACGACGTGAGCATTATATCAAATTGCGTATATAAATCATTAATAAGAAACTGTATGCATTTGTTATAATTTTATTTTCATGATACTATTCTTTACGTTTAAAACGCTTTACGCTGAACACTGTATTCGTTTTTTTTCATAAGTTTGGCAGTATTCTCGATTTTACTAAATGTCAACTACTTCAGCAATTATGAAGTGAGAAAGCGAAGATTCACCGGGAACGTGTATTGCGTATACTATCACATGCCTATGTCTCTGGCTCTGGGAATTTGCACACTCCCCAATAGCAGGGAGGTTGGCCCACCCTAGCTGAAACGCTCCTACGACACTGTTAACAGTTTGCTGTAGTGAGCATTATTGCTCACTACAGCAAACTGTTAACAGTGTCGTAATGTAATTGTATTATAAACATAATACATATACATATGGGATCATCACTATAAATAATTACAGACAGTTTTCATACAATTACATGGTGATGAATCAACCGGAATGCTGGCGCGCGTTTTGGATATGTGAACTTTGTGTGTTATAAACGAGAAAAGTCTTTGTAAATCGTACCCAATTGTATTCTAATATTAAATTATCTAGAAGGTAGGACACTCGCCATCTTTTCAATCAACGGAAGTGGATTATTTACCTTGGGCCCGGCTCGCTAATTCAGTAATTTTAACGCGCGCTAAGGCCGGGACCAGCAGGGTCCCGGCCTTCTCGTGCGTTACAATTACTGAATCAGCGAGCCGGGTCCAAGGTACACTAGCTCTACTTCCGTTGGTTGAAAAGATGGCGCGTGTCCTACCTTGTAGATATTTAATATAAGAGTAAAGTTGGGTATGATTTAAAGAGCGTTTTGGCGTTCATACCACAAAGTGCTTGTATATGTGAACAGCGAAGACGGGCAAATTCCACATCGACGGATGCGTTATTTTTTTATTCCAAAACTTCGAAACAGTTTTGAAGAAAAAGTCAGAAATGTGTCACAGTCCCAAAGTGTTTGAGAAACTGACGGGAAACGGCCAAGTAAAATGTACTATCGAATGTCCGCGGCTTGTTCATAACGACATCGAAAGATGGTATAGAACGAGTTTATATATTTATGAAATTCTGTCAAAAATTGATCTTTGAATAAATTACCTGCGAAAATGCCTATTATGAGGGTTTATTTAGCATAGGTTAAATATTGTTATAACATAACTTTTTATACTTTTGGAAATAGTCCATCTAACTTTTGACAACACAATTCCAATTATTATATTCTAGCCTGGTTTTGAGAGTATATTTCCATTATATATAGTTAATGTTTTTTTGTTAATTATATATAGTTAATGTTTTTTTGTTAATTATATGTAGTTAATGTTAAATTTGCTCAGAGAATCGTTTTATTTTCGCATGAGAAGTTGCTTAAAATCAATATTATTGTAAAAGAAAGTAGTTTTGTAATGTTTACATATGGGTCGACTAATGGGCAGGTTTCGTGAACAGTATGAACTGGACCAGTGATTATAAAACACCCGGAGCATGTATGTACGTACACTTTCTGGGCAAATTATATTGGATTTATATTGCATTTTGGTTATAAAAATAAGCTTAATCTCTTTTCATTTTCATGCCCATATACCGCCCATGTAGCCTTTAAAAAAACGCGAAAATGACTGAACAAGTTCGGCCTCAGAGATCGCTATCGTCCGGCTCGTGGTACTGTTCGCTCTCGTCGGTTCCCGGTTCCCACACGTCCGGTAATTCGCGCACAGGTTCGTGATGTCCATTTGCAGGAGTCCTGTCGTACACGTTGTTTGTTGGCGTTTCATTAGTACGTTCGCGGTAGCCCACATTTGTCTCGCCTTTGTCGTATATGGTTGTAAGGTATGTGTTTCCGTGATCCACATCTGAAACAAAATTGGCGGGAAATCAATAGTGTCGTCTGTTATTTTTCATATTTGTTTTGTTTGGCAGCGCATAGGAATCGGCTCCAATATTTGTGCTGTCAAACACAAAAAAAAATTCATTAGATATAAGGGGAAAAAAGCAGACGACAATCTTTTAATTCATCATTGTAACGGTTAAAGTAAAATAAGGGAATGAGTGCATATGTACGTTTTATAGATTTCTACTTCGTCCGATCTTGTATTTGATATAAATTTCTTACTCTTTAAATTAGTCTGTTTGTTTTTAATTTGCAAATTTCATCTATGGTTTGCTGGTTTACAAATCTATTTGTAGCAACAAGAATACACTATATACTATTGGTCACTAGTTGTGGTGACACGTTACATACATTTAAAGCAGAGAACACGTCGGCGATACGAGTATACCATCAGTGCAATCACCGCAAGTAGTCCAACCGTTATGACCACAAATACGGCGAGGGTGACTTGAAGTCCGAGCTGACTCACTTCCTCAACAGATGGCGCTGGTCTGAAAGACATTCGACGGAAATATCACTCGGCAAGACTCGGCCCAATCCGTAAATCGAGACGAGATACCATTGTTTTTTTTCTCGTTTGGAATGATTGCTCTGTGACCAGAATAATAAAATGATATATACGGTTAATATTTTCAAGGTACATTTCCTTAGCCTGCGGTAAACCTAAAATTATATGGAATTAGTCCATGTTCAAGGTGTATGATCACGTGTTTACAACAACAACAACAACAGGTACTGAAAATTCCAGAAGCACTCCAATTCAAAGTAGTTATTCTTTTATTTTGTAATGGAGTTTGATGAAATATGGCGCACCAAATGCGTCTTGTTAAGCTGCATTTGGTGGTCTCGGTACTTTGGCCCAAACTTTTGTCGTTTTTGCCAAGAATCTATTTCCGTGTCTATTGACACGGAAATCGATTCTTCGTACTGACACGGAAATCGAATATTCGCAAAAACGACATAAGTATGTGCCGAACTTCCAAGACCACCAAATGCAGCTTATGAAGACGCGTTTACTGAGCGTACTTCATCAAAATCCGTTGCCTATTAAGGAAACTATCATACAATACGAACCCGCTTTCAACACTTTCAGCCATTGTTGTTGCTGCTGTAACCACGTGATCATGCACCTTGATGTTAATATTCAGGCTATGACATTAAACATAAAAGGGTCAACTTCGAAACAACCTATGAGATAACAAAACATTATACATGTGATACACTTCAGGTGCGGATCCAGGCGGTGGCTTGTCCGGTGCATGCCCTCTCTAAACTTGGCCACGTTTAGCATGTACGTGGAAATATCTGATTATTTCCTTATTTCTCACACAGAGTGTATGTTGTTACCAACCAGTTGAACCGTCTCGTCGAGACGGTTCAACTGAGTGGTAACAACATATACTTTTGATGAGAAATAAGAAAAAACTGCAGAAAATAATCTGAATTTTATGAAAGTTGACTATCATATGTGTCTAATTTGAAATCCACGCACCCTCTAGACATACATCCTGGATCCGCCCCTGCACTGTAAGAGGTACATGCACATCCACCCTTGTGCATGAGGTACCGTAGTTTATGTTAGTATTAGTCCATTTGCCGTCCTTATGAATTACATGTCCAACCTATGAATTGTCTATAGTACAAGGTTTTTTGGTGGATTTACATTCCTATGGGTGCCTTGGAGCAAATCAGCTTGGTTGTCCTCTTGACAACCTTGGGCAACCTTTTTAATATGCAAACTAGTTGCCACCATTAGCGGAAAAAAATATTTCCTATCATAGCTCTACAACTATACACTACAACTTCACACAAATGGTGTCTATACCTATGTTTTCATGGTCAAGGATGACACTGGTGGCATTTATACAGTGATTACATGTATATATTGTATCATTATGCAAATTGGTTGCCCCCATTACCGAAAATCATATTTTCTTGTATAGCTCTGCAACCGTTTATGATAAATTCACGAAAATGGTTTTCAGACCCATGTTTTCCTGGTCTAGGATTTCAATACATGTATTTATAAAGTGACTACATGCAAATATTTCTGCGAGGATTATTAGTGGCCGCCAATACATAAAACCCAACTTTCGCAGCTCTGTAGCGGGTGGTTGGATGCATGCCAATGGTAATTTAACGATGGGGTTAATCCTTTCCGGAATCTCAGGCTACCAGATTATGTATGTGAGAGTTTGTTATACACCTTATAAGAGTAGTAGGAATATGGCTAATCCTATTGCTTTTAGGGGATGGGGCTAAGTGATTCTGGTGTGTTAAAGACCTGACACCAGATCAGGTTATTCTAATTTCAGGCCCGAATATGTGTGTTTCTTGATGTAAATATTCAGTTCTGATTTTGAGATGTTCCCCCTTTCTTACAGGTGAAATACGGGATTCGACCCCGTTGACCCGTCTGTATATGACCTCGCTGTTGAACAGATATATACATACATACACATTATCACGCTGAAACAGACCAGCGCAACACTACTGTACATAATCTCAGAATTAGTTTCCTGTGGCACTGTGGCACAGAAGTCTCTCGGCCTAGCCCAAGCTGTACAAGGACACATCATCGGCACTAGGAACCAGACAACGCTGGACATGGCAGTGAAGCTTCATCACAGACATGGCACTTCCGAGATGATCAAACTTCTACAGTATCACAGATCCTAGTATCATATGATGAGGTGATAAGATTTCGCAAATAAGCTGCCAAATTCGTGGGCGACAGCGGTGGTGATCTACATCAGGCAATGGGTTTGATGAGAAGTGTGTGGCCAATCTTCGGGTGGTTTGAAAATATTGATCTTCTAGTTTAAACTCCCAATGGACGTAGAGAGACACATGTCATTGCTCAGGAATTCCAACAGCATCCCGCTGGCATCGTAGAACTGGGTAGTGCTAGCGATCGACCTGGAGATATGAATCTTGTGATCCCACGACTGCGGAAGACCGTTGCACAATCTCTTAGGACCAACACAGCCAGTATGTGCCACTTCAGCACTATACTGGCCCAAAGAAGGTTAACCCTTCTGAAATTTATATTTCTTCAGGAATCACGTACACGAATGCATGTACCAGGGTTGAGAGTCTTGTTGCTGCAGAGCTCAAGGACGCCCAGTGGCATAATTCACTTTCATCAGGAGTGAGGCTCGAGCCGTACAGCCGGATTGGTACGGCTTAAACAACCAATTGGCCAGGGACCAAGTGACACCCGCAACAAAGCTAGCGAGTGTGTACCTGATGGGCCTACTCATACATACACCACCAGCTCACCCTGATATCACATCACTGCTATACATGAAGAAAACCATATGTGACAGGCATGACGTAGGCAAATATTTCCATTGATATGCAATTGTACATGGTTACCCGACAGATCAAATGGTGGGAGCCGATTAGGTTCGACGATGTGAATCTTCGTTCAGGGGCAATGCACACTATTATGTATTGTTTGGGTTGCATTGGGACACTGGTGAAGGGGTCTGGTTTGGATGTTTTAGTTAGTGTAGCATTCGGTGGTCTGCCGGTGATTATAAATGGGAATGTATGGGTGCGTGCCAATAGGGCATTCCGCATAGTGACGGCTGCCCTGCTGTAACACTGTCTCCAAAACGGTGAAGAAACGTTCAATGAGTATGTAGAAGGAGTACGACATCATCCGACAGGTAGGCACTGGGCGGATACTCTTGTGAAACCTACGCTATTGGTTCACCAGTTTCTTCGCGCAGAGAGGGCTGAATACTGAAACTTCCAGCAGCTTTGTTTGGAACGGATATTGCCGTACTTCTTCAGTGCAGGCCATGTTCACTACGCTCGGTATATCAATTGCCACCTGCTAGAGATGCGCAATTGTTGCCAGCAGATGCGCATCGAGATATCGCTGGAGCACATGTATTGGAATTCAGTATATCCAGTGACCAGTTTGGAGAACAAACTGCTATCGGGGCGGGAAAGGAAGGTCTGAAGGGCCTGACGCTGTCACCTGAGGTGGTCACTGAATGGATTGATTCATTTCCGATCTCAGCGTATCTCTCTGATGCTACGGAACAGTCGTACTCCGAGGAAGTGTACTGATCATCATCACCAAGCAAACATACAGAGGAAGGTGATAAGAGACGACAGCTGAACAGTGACGATCGGCAGCGGATTGACACAGAGCTAACAAGGCATTCCCATATGTTGGAAGTCAAGAGTGACGTCCTCTGCAGCATTGTCAATAGTCGGGTAGCTCACAAAGATGTAAATGTGGAAGCTGCACTAGTCATTGGAGCGAACATGGCCACATCCTTCCGCAACTCTCTGCCGTTTCACTTCCATGCCAATATATACAGTCAAGTCAAGTCAATGGAGCAACTTAAGAGAGGCGTACAGGAAAAACTGTATTCGACCTAGAGGCCATCTTCATCCGTCTGTTGTTGGTAGGGCAACAACGACAGTTGCAACTGGAACCCATTTTCCAGTACGAAGTGTATGCTGTTCCACCTTCTATCATCGACGAGTATGGCTGCTTGAGGAAAGGAAACAAATCGTCACTCGCCAATCATGTCGGTATACCACAACACAATCGTGAATGCACAACGAATTTTCTTTCACATCGTCTGGCCACACGGATGAGTGGTATCCATCATCGTTGTGAGCATTAAACGCCGCCTCTCGATTTACCCTACTTCCACCGAGAAGATATTGGTCTTTGACAAGTACAACGATAGCTCAGCCAAAGATCACGAGCGGATGCGACGTGCAGTTGATGGTTCTACTGACTATAATCTGACCATCAACAGGCCTTTTCCCAATCGTGATGCCATTCTAAAGAATAAGCACAAAAAGCGTGAACTCACCCGCGTGATATCCATACTCAATCTGGGTGATCACATATACATAGATTATCGGGATGACAGCAGCTTTGTACACGATGAGGCAAGCTTCCGAAATGGACATGGCTATGGTACGGATCCTCTGCGATAATACAGATATATTTGTGCTACTGGTCTACTGGGTCTGGAAGCTGCAACTACTTCCTAGCTGTAGTGTCCAGATAGAACGCTGGAATGGGGTGGTGATCGACATCAATGCGACATGTACGATGTATGTATATGGGATCTAAGTGTCTGCAGCTACTGGGCATGCACGCGCTTAGCGGCTGTGACACTGTATCATACACATTCAGCAAGGTCAGTGCCTTAAATGCTCTGAAGGCTGGCGAATTTCCAGGATTGTTCGATGAACTGGATAAAGCAAACGCCACTAATGTTGCTCTCCTAGAAACAGGTAAGCGGTTCTTCGCAGCTATGAATGGTTAGCAAACATATATATATATATGCCAAGAAGAAAGTGAAGCCAATGAGCATCATGGCATTGCCTCCGACAGACAATAACCTGCTTCACTGCTTCACCATATGTTAGGAATGGTGATGTGAAAGGCAGCTGATAAACAGAGGGTTGTAGCTGCCACAGACATCAGATGTCGTTACCATTTATTGCGTGTGTAAAAATGGGTGTCGCTATATGTGCACTATAAAAGAAGATGCCGATGCTGTGGATGAGGACGTGGAGGATGTGGAGGAGCTGGAATAACGCGTGGTATCAGACCGAATAAATTGCAGCAGCTATAAATTATCTAATTATTAATGAATCCAGAGTTTAAAATTGTTAGTGCATTGGTATTTATGGACTTATGGTTACTACAATGGATGGATTTGTAGAAACTGCTCGACTATTGAGAAAATCCAAACATTGATGATGATGAGTAAATGAACAAAGGCATATCATATAGTATACCCCAAAAAGAAAGTGTGTGTGTGTGGGCGGGGGGAGGGGTGCAATAATATAAATTCAGTACCATTTTAAGTATGGTAGGTGTACAGCGGTGGCTACGGAGTCTTGAATAAAGCACTACTGTGAGTGCACTCTTAAACCAGCAGTGTATAGTCCATAAGAATGCATGACACTAATAATACTATACTAATATTAGCATCTCATTTACATAAAGGCAACACGCATACATGCCATCACTTTATAAATGCATTTATTGTAATCCTCGACCATGAACACATAATTATGTATTGAAACTATTTCTGAGAAAGTATCCCACGGCACGGCTATCTAAAAAACTAGTTTTTTTGGTAATGGCGACAACTAATTTCCATAAAGAGAATGCGTATGCATGTAACAACTTTATAAATGCCAAAATCGTAATCCTTGACCATGAAAATATAGGCATAGACACCATTTTTGTGAATTTATAGTGCATAGTTATTGACCTATGACAGGAAATAGGTTTATCGGTAATGGCGGCAACTAATTTGCATATTAATATAGTTGCCCAAGGTCGTCAAGAGGACAACCAAGCTGAATTGTTTCAAGATACCCGTGTAAATGTAAAGCCACCAAAAAACATTGCACTATAGACAATTCATAGGTCTGGTAGAGTGACAAATGGACTAAATGGTTTAATTTCGTGCACTTCATAGCTCATGTTAACTCATTGTGATGGTTACTATTCATGCACGACCTGTGCACATACCGTGAACCATATATGCACTAGCCTGTTACCTTAAAGTGCAAACATTGTGTGAGCTGGGGGCCGTTTCACTAAACTTCGTATGACTAAAATGTTCGTAAGTGCAAATTTAGGATCGTTTGGAAATTTCAATTGATGGATTTATATTTATCGAACATATGATGTATATGCAGCATATGCTCAATAAATGCAAATCCAATAAATGTTTACAAGAAAACATTGTTAATGTGAAATTTACAAGAAAACAGTGTTAATGTGAAATTTACAGACTATCATAATTTTGCACTTACGAATATTTTAGTCGTATGAAGTTTAGTGGAACGGCCCCTAGTGTGCTAGCTTTATCTAACGATATTTGCGTCAAGCGTACCCCCAGAACAGCCTGCACATACACGCAGTCGGATCAGGTAGAATTCTGTTTTATAAATTCGTTCCCACGAAATAACAATTCGTTCCCACGAAATAACAATTCGTTCCCACGAAATAACAATTCGTTCCCTCAATTTAACAATTCGTTCCCTCAATTTAATTTAACAATTCGTTCCCACGAATTAACAATTCGTTCCCTCGAATTAACGATTAACAATTCGTGGGAACGAATTGTTAATTGTTAATTCGAGGGAACTAATTGTTATTTCGTGGGAACGAATTGTCAATTCGAGGGAACGAATTCGAGGGAACGAATTGTTAAATTGAGGGAACGAATTGTTATTTTGTGGGAACGAATTAATAAAAAAAATCCATGTCCCCTGTGGGGCTCCGTAGATCAGAGTCTACTTTCAGTCGCTATTAAGTATATTGAGCACGGCGTATGCGTCTGAATAGTAGTTTTGATTAACTATGTATGTCCAATGGTACTGAATAAATTACAAAACCACTGTCCCAAAAGTTCGACCCAATGACTTTATCAAATAAAGAGTTACTGTATTGTGGAGTCTGAAATGGATACTGATGGTAGTAATTTATCCCTCGATAAGGCTGAGGACTGAAACGTTGTAACAGTGAGTGTGTGGTTTAAACAGTACCATCATGACCAAATCATATTACTACGAAAAGCTGCTTAACCCTTAGACCGCTATCTTATTTTTTTTGTCGTCTGCTGTTCATTTTCTATTTTCCATTTTTATCATAAAAAACATGCTATGAAAGCAGTTTAGAATAATTTACAACATGCTTTGACAGCACTTCAGAATCATTTCCATTGGAAATGATTTTGAAGTGCTGTCAAACCATGTTTTTATTGAGAAATAAGGCAAGATATAAAAGCAACAGCAGACGACAGTTGTTGTGTGTAGCAGTCTAAGCGGCGAACCAAATACGTTGAGTAAGAACCACATATGATATAAGTCATGTAATTGTGTAGCTAACATGTGGAATCATATTCCGCATGTTTATGTCATCAATTTTCCACGTCATTTACGAAAAGAATTGTAAATATTTTTAAAGAAATATCGCACATTTTCTTAGGTACACAATCACATGGCCTGTTTTAAATGAGAAACGTCATGTGAATTTTACTCCTAAGAAGATGTACGATATCTCATGAACTGTGATATCTTCTGTAAATGGAGTAAAACGTTTACGAATTTCTCATTGAAAATGCGGACTTGACTTACGTTGTAGGGGGAGAGAAGCACCGGTCACAGGCTTCAATACCATCTCTGCAGACAGAATGTGGCCACCGCCAGTTCACATGCAACTACAACGTAAATTGAGACACGCCATGTGATTGTGTACCTTCGGACGTCTGCGTAATTTCATGAAACACTTTTTTCAAAATTTACAATATTATCCGTAAATGACGTCAAAAGTTGACAAAGTTTTCGGAATACATGCCGAATTATATTCATTCATTTTGATAACTTTTGACTTTATTTATGCAAAATATTGTAAATTTTGTAAACGTATTTAATGAAATTACGCAGATATCCGACGATATAAACTCGCATGGCGTGTCTCAATTGCATGTGTTGTAAAACAAAAACGGTGTAGAAAGGACGGCTGCGGTCACGTTTCAAAGGCACTGTTTCTCAGATTATGTGACAGACGTGTTAATTACAAAGTGTTAATTGGCAATAATTCCAGCACAAACATATTTACACAATTCCCTAACATTTGATTGGCCCGTAGCAAGTCTCTGTCCAAAATTTATATCCCAGTAAAGTCCCACGCCGAACTACTTTCCGTAACCGTGAGGCGCAGTTAAAATAATTCTTAAGAAAACGGAAAATAAACACATTTTCTTGATGAATTTATTTCAAATGCTGGAATTATAGGGGATGAATGGTCTTTATGTGGAATTTGTCGGGGTATAAACTTGGAAAAGTCGCGGGAATACTGGACGAAGGCAGGAAGGAATGAATGGCCTTTTTGTGTTATTTATCGGGGATATAAACTTGGAAAAGTCGCAGGAATACTGGACGAGGCCTGCCGGCCTTCGTCCAGTATTCCCGCGACTTTCCAAGTTTATACCCCGATAAATTCCACAAAAAGGCCATTCATTCATATATTATTTTACTATTTGTATCGAAAATGAATTGCCAATCTTGATATCATGGGCGATAGACGTGTTTCCTTAAGAGGTTAACTGAAACAATTTGTTACAATTTTTCTCTGTTTATTTTGTATGTGCAATTATCAAACTGTATAATATCTCGATAAACCAATAATGAAGTGACGTATTTAATCAATATAATTAAACTTAAAATGTCATGCTTCAGTCATTTGCATGTCAAAACTGCTGGATACAGACGTGCGTCTCTATCAATAAATTAAATATTACTAATATCTTTATATCAGGCACTCGTAATTTTTAAAACTGGTTGAATAGTTACATAAGTATACACCTATTTATTGCACATAATTGATCACAGGTTGAAGTAATGGACCAAGGATAATAAAGGCGTTACCTATACCTAATAGTATCAGTACGGGATAAAAAGAGTATTGTTATAACACATTGCTGTAACCTGCCCACATGTTACGGCTATATAAATAATTAAAAAACAATATATGTTTCGATAATATTAATTCATATCAAAATTTAAGAATAAAATGATGAACCTACTTTTGATTTCGTGAAATTCGGTCCAATATTGATTTTATTGTGAAAAAACAATTTCCACATGTTAAATCCCCATAGACATCGGACCGATCTTCAAAATGTAACGGTTGTTTTCTTAGTTAGATCATTTCCAAGCTATATATCTAGGTTTCATAATCGATTTCCAAATGTTTTCGTTTTTCTGCTTCTCCTCCAGGTTCTCCACCTCTTTTTTCCCCATGTTAAATTCCCATAGAGAACTCATTTTCGTAATAAAATCAATATATGACCAAATTTCACGAAATAAAAAGAAGGAACATTCTTAAATTTGGATAAAATTTAGTATTATTGAAAACATAATGTTTTTGCATTGTTTATGTGGCCGTACAATTTGGGCAGGTTTCGTGAACTTGAAACAGACAGTAGTTTTTGGTTTCACTTACTGATACTTTTAGGTACATTTAATGCATGTGATAACGGAGTAGTCGTTAACTCTTTTCACTTACTGATACATTTAGCATGTTTAGGTATAGTTAACCCTTTCACCCCTAAGTAACTGAAATGGATTTTGATATGCTAATTTTGAAACCAATCCAAGCGTCACAAAATTATTTTCGGAATAGTCCATTTATGAAAAGGAGGTATTTTCTTTTGCTAAAAATATGAAAGTTACTTTCAAAAAGTGTAGCTCCTGATGAGACGGCTCGTTACGAGCCGGATATCTGGATCTGCACTGTTTGCATAAACCGCTATAGCGGGCTTTCGGGTTCAAAGGGTTAATGCATTTACAATAGACATTGGTCCGTTACTTCAACCTGTGTAATGGATGGGCACCCAACTCACCGGTTCATATACAGCAACGCCGTTTATGATGACCACCTGGTATTTGTTGTGCGTGATGATTCCATCATTGTTTGACCCGAACACTTTCTTTGGCGATATACCGTCGTATTCAACCTTCGTAGACCGAATATTCTCAATAAGAATATTCGGATATTCATAATATTCTTGGCAAATGCTGGTAGAAGTATTACACACATGTTTGAGCGTTTTTCTAGCACCGAATAGAAGCGTCTTTAGCGCGGTTGTAGCGAAAGGAACCCACGTTTCTAGTTTATAGTATCCTGGGACGCCTGTTGATGGGTTAAATATGTCATCTTCTCTGAAATGGAATACTACTATCTAGACATGCCTGATAACTAGGTTACCGAATTTGGAAAATCACGAGTTACTTCCCTTAGAACTACATGTACTTCTGGTATGTCATCGGAGTTTGTCGGTTTGTCGTTACGTGGCTTATATTAAGCTGTGACGTCAGACCGACAAATGCCGTCAATGAATGAATGAATGAAACATTTATAAACCACATTTCGAAGTGGTTTAACCTGTTTCACTGAAAGGTGATACTAGCGTTTATTATATGTTACTATGACTGGCGAAATGGGGCTTATGGGTTTTGTGCTATGTGTAATTTCAGATCCGCACTGTTCGCCATACCATCAATGAAATACCCGTCATGCTTCTAACAAGCAATGTAGATCGCTATCAAAATACAGCAGCGAGCTCTTTGATCAGAAGCTGGCCATAATTTCCCATAATCCACATTACTCCAATCACGGACACACATGTTGCTCACCTGCATTGCCGTTTATTCGGCGGCTTGTTAAACCTCCATTCAAAATAACAGTCGAAGTAAAACTCGACGTATTCATGCAGCCATGGATTCGACGCAGTCGATGGAGAAAGTGACTTAAAGTAAGCTTTGAAGTTATCGTTAATTGGCAACTCATTGGCAAATGTAATTGATCCATTGAGGTTGGTCACGGATTGTAGGATATCACGGGTACCCCATGCTTCGGATCCCATCATTACATAACCTTCCAGTTCATTCAGTATTGGTAGAGCATTTTCAATCATTGAAGACGTTAGGAACAACATCACCAACTTTGGGGCATTTTCCTTTGATAGCTCACGTTTCACTGCGCCCCAGTTTTGTTCTTCAGACACACCAATAACGTTTGACACGCATATGTTATACAACATCGCATTCTCCACAAGCGTGTTCTTCCCACCGATACCGTAGGCGGTTTCAGAATACACTATTTGTACAAAATTAACACCAATTTTCTGGACAGTTTTCAACATTTCTTTAGCTTGCTCGACATCTGAATACACAACACGCATGAAGTAGGGGTATAATTCACGGTTGCTTAACAAAGGTGACGTAGATCCGTACGATACTTGCACATATCGAAGCCGAGATAATATTTCTGCAACCTTTATGCTGATGTCACTCACCCAGCCGCCGATGTAGCCGAGAATTTTATGTTTTACGTCAACGTACTTTCCATTTATCAACACACCCTGTTTCTGAATATTCAAAACGCGTTCGATGATTATCTGCGGGTCCCAGCAGCTGTCGATGATAATGTATCCAATGTTAGCATCTGGTATCATGTCTCTAAAGTTGTCCATCGCTTCTTGAACCTCGAACTGTATGGCCTCTGCTATATCAAAACCTCCACGTTTTATGCCACCACACATTACTGGCGTTTCTGAATTTACATGGATTGGTACAATACCAACGACATACATATCGCCTTCTATAACTTCAACGCCAGTGGTTGTGGGACTCGGACATTCTACACAGACATTACCAGGAGGACACTGCGGCTTGCGGATAGTTGGGAACTCTGTCTCCGACGCCGTATCATGATTGTAATCCCGTATGATTTCCATGCTCACTTTATATGTGTCAGATTGCTCAAAATATGATAGAACCTGAAACAGAAAGGTAAGTATTTATAACACATGTGTATGACCTGTTAATAATCCACTTATTTCATTTCTGACCCATATGTACACTGTTCAACCATTCCACTGAGGTTTGCTCATAGTAAGTCACATTTACGAATCTGACCAATTTGCAAGGAGTGAAAACGCTGATCAGACTGCGAGTAAGCGCATGCTGGTCTTCACATGTCGCAAAAACAAACACGATTTATTACCCAACCTCCTATATAAATTGTAATTCGTTAGTTTTGACTGTGTTCCTCATCTTTTTTACATTCGGCCGCTTGACAATGAAACAGTTTCACGCGCAGGCAACACTACTTTAATTACTTCACCCTACTATTGACTGGTCATGTGACTTGCTTTGCCTCGGATCGAATCACATGATACATCGAGTCAATGAAAATGCGTTTGAGCACGCGAATCGTCATTTCCGTTTCATGGAACGCGGACAGATGTAAACATTGTGGCTTGTAGCGTTTTAGAACTTTGTTGGGTAATCATGGTAATAAAACAACTATTTCATTGTCATTCGGGCAACTGTCAAAACTATTGCCCCTCGATGCTGTGGGCGACCCGATGAACTATTTGCCGCCTCGGGCAATAGTTCATCGGGTCGTCCACAGCATCGAGGGGCAATGAATGGCAATGAAATAGTTGTATAGTATTACCCAGCTCCCTATATAAGTTGATATTCTATAGTTTTGACTAGTTCCTTTGGTTTTGACGTGCCTAGGCAATAGTTCCGCGTGCCCGGTCAATGATTTCGGCCTGCCCGGTCAATAGTTCAGCGTGGGCTGCCAGTGGAATAGTCAAAACTATTTCACCCCTGAAAATCAGGACGTCATGACTGTCGAAGATTAAATGTATGTCAAAGAATTCAACGTCATTTAGATCGGTCACTCGATGCGCCAAGTTAATTGTGTCAGATACACTGTTACAGGTTGGGTAATAAAAAGGTTAGTTCATGGTCATTCGGGGAACAGTCAAAACTATTCTACCCTCCCAAGTCAAACTGCAATATCTGTTAAACTGCAGTATCTGCACTATGATGATTGCACAGGGTCAGCATAGCATAGCATAGCATAGCATAGCATCATAGTGCATATACTGCAATTTAACAGATACTGCAGTTTGACTTGGGAGGGCAGTATTGTCCTGAGGTGCTGTGGACGACCCGAGGCACTATTGCTCAGAGGGCCAAGGGCAATAGTGCATCGTGTCGTCCACAGCACCGAGGGGCAATATGTTTTGACAGTTCCCCGAATGACCATGAAATAACTATAATGTTTTGTCCATTTCTGACACATATTTGGTGAGTGACACTATTATATAAGCCGGGAAGAAGAATGTTAAAAGGTAATAAAACACTAACATCTTAATTGCAATATGAGGTTATTTACAATTTATGTGAATGCTGTTCAAAACATGCACACAGCAATTTTAATTCAAATATTTTGAGTGGGCAATTTTCAGCATATGAAAAACGAACGTACATTTGTCAGGCGCGGATACAGGGGAGGGGGGGGGGGGTCCAGGGGGTCCGGACCCCCTCCCCCCCCCCACACCCCCCTGCTCCTGGCAAAAGAAAATAAATAATATAATCTAGCTAGGTGTCAGGAAATGGAAATCGCATCTGCGGCGATCTGGCATTTAAAAATGTTCGGGGGTGGACCCCCACACCCCCACTTTACGATTTCGTGCTCGGCAGAGCCTCGCTCATCCCGTTTCCTGAGCCTTGCCAGATATTTGTTCCCATTCACGGCACTAACCTACTATTCTCTATGTACAATGCTGAAGTAAATTTTATCTTCTACTGTTCATTTTTGTTGTTTCCATTTTCATCATCAAAAGCATTGATTCTAAAGCGTTGTCAAACCATAGTTTTATTGACATAGACGACCAAATATAAAACAAGAGCAGATGACAATTTAGGTTGCCCGCATTCTAAGGGTTGATGATTTATTCGTATCGATATATTTTGAATCTATTAGCATCGCCGGTAATACGATTCATGGATTTACATTTATTGACATAGGCTGCATATGCTCTGTTATTGGATTTACATTTATTGAGCACAGGCTGCATATGCTCTCTTATTGGATTTACATTTATTGAGCATAGGCTGCATATGCTCTCTTATTGGATTTACATCTATTGAGCATAGGCTGCATATGCTCTCTTATTGGATTTACATTTATTGAGCACAGGTTGCATATGCTCTCTTATTGGATTTACATTTAATGAGCATAGGCTGCATATGCTCTCTTATTGGATTTACATTTATTGAGCATAGACTGCATATGCTCTCTTATTGTATTTACATTTTTTTAGCACAGGCTGCATATGTTCTCTTATTGGATTTACATTTAATGAGCATAGGCTGCATATACTCTCTTATTGGATTTACATTTAATGAGCATAGGCTGCATATGCTCTCTTATTGGATTTACATTCATTGACATAGGCTGCATATGCTCTCTTATTGGATTTAAATGTATTGACATAGGTTGCATATGCTCTCTTATTGGATTTACATTTATTGAGCATAGGCTACATATGCTCTCTTATTGGATTTACATTTAATGAGCATAGGCTGCATATGCTCTCTTATTGGATTTACATTTATTGAGCATAGGCTGCATATGCTCTCTTATTGGATTTACATGTATTGAGCATATGCTGCATATGCTCTCTTATTGGATTTACATTTATTGAGCATAGGCTGCATATTCAGCCTATGCTCAATAAATGTAAATCCAATAATTGTTTACAAGGAAACATTGTCAACGTGAAATTTACAGACTATCATAATTTTGCACTTACGAACATTTTAGTCGTACGAAGCTTAGTGAAGCGGCCCCCTATTGAGCAACTGTTTTGACCACGAAACACTGCCAAAGATATCAACACAGCCCTAGAACTTTATTTATAAAACTTCGTCTCGTATTTAATGTGATAGCAAGGTCGTCTTAAAGGTATATGCCCACGCAGTAGGCACAACATGTTCTCTATAGGAATGACATAAGTGTATAATTGTGTCACTATTCCACCAGTTCTAAAAATTACGAGTGCCCGCTATACAGATATAATCATTTAGTAATATTTATTTTACTGATAGTGACACGCGGTGGTATCAGGCTATTTTCATATGCAAATGAGGCACGGTATTTTTTAATTATTTTTATTAATTAAATGAATCACGTGAACAAATTATATTTTCGACAGATTAATAAGTATGATCATTGCACATCAAACAATAATTACAGAGAAGAAATAGAAATGCCAGTTATCATTTTAAGGAAACACGGTTATCGCCCCGGATATCAGTGTAAAAATGTATGTGTTATATACGAAGTATAAATATGCCAATTATATCGTCCGAAAATGGTTCATGACTGTTCATTTTGCCCGAACAATGTTATATCTAATGTATGGAAGAAAAAAAATAGGCCTCCCTATATTATAACCTGGCACGTGGGCATGTACCTTTAATATACTTTATAAGGCATCTTAACTACATACTTTTCGTGTCAAGGATTAAATAAATAACGCGAATTAACTCTCTCACCCACCTGGTGTCGTAATCCCATTACCCCACCCATCTGGTGTCGTACTGTACGCTGCTATGTAGATAGATAGTAGCGTACAGCACAACACCAAGTGGGTGGGAAATATACTGTGTTCTACCTTTTCAAAGCATAATTGTGTTTTGTTATCCAGACACGATCTTCTGTTCAGCATATTGTATGAAGATACTGCATTAAGTACTGTTACGTCAGTTGATCCAGATGGGAATTTTATATGCAAATCCAGCGTACTGAACTCTGGAATTCTCCATTGATAGAAATCATTGTCGAATATAACTTCCAAGTTATCCATTGCCTTTATGAAACTGTCTTTAGGTTCTGTAATCAAGTCGATACATTTACCTCCTTCGTTGGAACATACGGTTGAATATACGCTCTTTATCGCTTTTGCGATAACTAAAACGGCCTGAATTTCATACTGGACCATGAATGACTGTGGCACATTGGCCTCAATGTCGGCACTTGTTACATTCGCACATGTATTGGATGTTGATGGGTTGCAACCAGTTAATTCTTCATAAACTGCTGATAACAGACTGTCCGTTTTTACACTGTTGATGTCTGTCAGTCCGGATATCCAGTGGTCGTTGAACTGTTCTATCATTCGCCTGGGTGGGCTGGAAACAAACATGCCCCTTGTGATTTCAGATAAATATGAATTTATGCCTTTTATAAAATCCATGGATTCTGACCCAAGAAGAACCGGCACTTTATAGCCAATGTTTTGCTGAGTAAGATTATATATCGTATCAAGAACATTGTAACCTAGATTTCTGCTGCCGAATATTATAATTCCTCCAACGTTTACTCTTCTGTGGTGTAGAGCTCGTAGTTGTTCCTCGATAAATTGTTTGGCTTCAGTTTCTGCTAGGTTTGTCTTCACTGGAATTACCACCGGGAAACAGGTGACGGGAGTTTCTGATTGGTCGAGTAGCTGGGTTACAGCCTCGTTGCCGTAAATATCGTCATCATGTATAATGGCGACGTATGTCCAGGCAAGTTTCTTCATGAACTTGCGCATCACCTGCAATACAAATACACGGACACACTGGAGAGAAGTCGCCGCGCGACATGCAATACACCTACATTATCAAAATGCTTAAATCCGAAAGGGGGATAACACATGCCCCGGGTTTGAATAAAAAGTCGGAATTAACTTTTCGCATTTGCACACCATCAGGAAGCCACATACCAAATATCAAGTATCCAGTTATTAGGGTTTAAACTATTTACTTACTACAAGAAACGTTACGGACGGATATACGTCTCCACATGACACACCTTAGGTGGTATAATTAGTGTTTTCAAACAAAGCTATGACCACTTAAGAAACAATATACTTAGGCAGTTACAGAATAATAAAGTTGCATCAAATTCGTTTTATTTTGTTTTAGGCCACACCTCAAACCACCCAAGACCTCGAATGTGTGCCGAGACGGACTGACAGTCGGAGTGACACCCGTGACACAAACAACATAACCATTGTTTTCTAAAAAATTGGTAAAACTATAGTCTGTTTCACGAAAGCTGCCCAAATTTTACGGCCATATAAACAATTCAAAAACGATACTTTTTTTCGATAATATTAAATTAAAGGAAAATTTAAGAATGAGCCTCCTTTTTATTTCGTTAACTTTGGTAAAATATTGGTTTTATTGCGAAAAAACAATTTCCCCATGTTAAATCCCCATAGACATCCTCACAGAGTGAAAATGTCTATGGGGATTTAACATGGGGAAATCTTTTAGAATTTCAGAAATACTGGACCGATTTTTAAAATTTAACTTTTGTTTTCTTAGTTAGATCATTTCCAAGCTATCTATATAAAATATGGTCCGTCGACGCAATTAGGGCGCCTATTTGAGAAACTCTTACAAAATAAGTTACAAAATAAACAAAATAATAAACAAACGAACGGACTTACGATTAGTTAAGCGAGGATAATTGTATTAATGTGGAAAGATGTATCGTTACTAAGTAATGCATGTGTGCAATATGAAGATACTAGCTGAATGCAAACAGAAAGTATAGGTGATTTGAGAAACTCTTACAAAAACTTTTTAAAAAAACAACAGACAGACGGACGGACGTACATGTACGTTCAGTAGCGAGGGTAATTGTATTAATGCGGAATGATGTATCGTTACTAAATAATGCATGTGTGCAATAGGAAGATATTAGCTGAAGGCAAAATTAAATTATAGGTGATTTGAGAAACTCTTACGAAAACTTTCAAAAAAGTAAACAGACAGACGGACGGACGGACGTACGATCGGTAGCGAGGGTAATTTTATTAATGCGGAATGATGTATAGTTACTAAGTAATGCATGTGTGCAGTATTCTCGGCGAGGCCCTAATAAATATCATGTAAATGATTGCAATTACGATATTTGTGATACCGAACACGGTTGTGTCATACATATACAGCAGTGAGGACATGTGTACAACACAATGTATATACGTGCTGATGCTGAGCACATCATTTCTAAAATCATAAATACACAAACTCATTCTAAATACTATTGAAACTAAATGTTAGCGAAAGTTTGATGTTTCGAAACCTGTACAGTTATATGTAACTTGACGAAAGGACTGGTCGCAGGGGCGTTGGAACAGGGGGCCGTTTCACTAAAATGTTCGTAAGTGCAAAATTATGATAGTCTGTGAATTTCATATTAACAATGTTTTCTTGTAAATAATTAATGGATTTACATTTATTGAGCATAGGCTGCATATCATAGTGCAGTCTATGCTCAATGAATGTAAATCCATCAATTGAAATTTCCAGACGATTCTAGATTTGCACTTGCGAACATTTTAGTCGTAAGAAGTTTATTGAAACGGGCCCCTGGTCCGGCAGATTCAGCAACTGCCGGACCAATAACTGTGACAAAACTACGTTTTTATTGAAGTATTCTGAATTCATAAATACCAAATAATAATGTCAGGAATTTTAATATTTTTTTCAGCAATGTTTCTCGTCAATGTGTATTCTGACGGTTCTACTGAGTGGTAACAACATACACTTTGGGTTTGTAGCGAGGGCACCGAGTAGATTCGCCGGACCAATCTTATGGGTTGTAATACTTTCTTTTGCTCACACACACATCCACGCATCCATCTTACGCATGTATAGCTCGCTCACATTTCGAACGAGGCGCATCAATTCTCGCATAAGACATTACATTATCCCGTCAACACAGTGAGCATGTGCCGTGAAACACGGTGCCGTGAAATTGTTTTAATATCCTGTCAATTCGACCTAATCACTGCGTATTAATATGTGCGGTTGTCATACTAGTCGATTCTCCGATTTGGAGGATGGTGCTGGGGCTATATTTTTGCATTGTAAAGCCATTTGTAGGTGTTGACGGGATAAATAGAATAGTAGGTTAGTGTCGTGAATGGGAAAATATCTGGCGCGGCACGGAAACGGGATGGACTCGGCAGAGCCTCGCCCATACCGTTTCCTAAGCCTTGCCAGATATGTTTTCCCATTCACGGCACTAACCTAATATTCTCTATGTATGCATACATCTTGCGCTTGATGCAAATTGAAGGGTCATTAGAAAATTGGACTAAGTCCCTTTTCCCCTCCATCCACGAACAGCTTCAAATACGCGTTGAGAGGTAACGTTCATGGCCACACATGCAGTGCAATAAAACTTGTAAATATCAACGGTATAGGAAGTTCATACAGGGGATTTAATGAGAGGTATAATAGTGCAAGTAAACAATAACAGACAAACGCTTTTCGAATGATTAATATACCTGGCACAAATATGGGTCCCACGAGTTTCACATTTTTGAAAGATAAAGAACAATCAAGACGTCAAGATAAACACTTGAAAACGCACACAGTTGTGGTGGAGGAGCCTTCAACGCAATACAAACATACAAGCGCTGTGTCGTCCCATAATGAAGGTACGGAGCGCCGCAGGGGACATGGATTTATTTCGTTAATTCGTTCCCTCAATTTAACAATTCGTTCCGTCGAATTAACAATTCGTTCCCACGATATAACAATTCATTTCCTCAAATTAACAATTCTTTCCCACGAAATGACAATTCGTTCCCTCAATTTAACAATTCGTTCCCTCGAATTAGCAATTCTTTCCCACGATATAATAATTTGTTCCCACGAATTAACAATTCGTTCCCGTGGGAACGAATTGTTATTTCGTGGGAACAAATTGTTAATTGAGGGAACGAATTGTTAATTCGTGGGAACGAATTGTTAAATTGAGGGAACCGGAATTGTTATTTCGTGGGAACGAATTAATAAAAAAAAGAATTCTACGTCCCCTGAGGGGCACCGTATGTACGCAACAGTACGTGAAATACATACAAGATAAGATAAGAGCAACGAACGCACCAAATCAACTATTCCCGCATGAAGACCTGTGGCTTTAGGTATATTGCCATCTATTCTGCAATGTGATTTGGCTATGAAAGTTGAATTTAGCTATCGCTAAGAATTTTGTCTTGTAACGTTGTCTCTTTAAAACTGTTATTAAATGTTGATTGTTTTTTGGTTCCTGTATTTTGGTTCTGGAAAATGTTAAGATGAGATATTACATCTACAATGAATGAATGTCATGATAAAGTTAACAAACAATACATATAATGTGTAATACAAAATGTGTCTGTGTAATGTACTGGTCACACTCTAAAGTGTGCAATCCAACGAATAATAATAATAATAATACTAATAATAATAATAATAAAAACGATTAAATGACAAACACAAAACGCCTATCGACCGACCCGATTTTATTTTCAGCCACTAACAGTAAATAGATCATTGTTTAGGCCTATTATTACCTGGATTTGTATTTTGTCAGGTGGAATCGTTCTGAAGAAGTTACTGTACTTGGAGTGGTCACTGAGAGACGTCGCCGTTGTGGTATATCCAACCTGAATCATCTTGAAGGCATCTGGAAGACTGCTGAACAGTCGGGACATCTGCTCTGCTTCGGAACTATACTCCGGCCCGAGAATAGCTGGTGAAGAGAAAGTAGAAGATGCAAAACTCCAAATAAGATATATGTTATCGGGGTATAAACTTGGAAATTAGTTCGGCGTGGGAGTTTACTGGGATATAAATTTTGGACAGAGACTTGCTACGGGCCAATCAAATGTTAGGGAATTGTGTAAATATTTTTGTGCTGGAATTATACCCCGTTATTTCAAATTAAAAATAGAACAATCATGCAAAAGTTCAGATATTAAGCTTTGTGGATAAACAGATATTAAACTTTGTGGATAAACAGTATAATACCCCTGTTTCAAATTCAAAATAAACGATGCAGAACTTCTGGGGGCCGTTTCACTAAACTTCCTACGACTAAAATGTTCGTAAGTGCAAAATCTGTAAATTTCACATTAACATTGTTTTCTTGTAAATAATTGTTGGATTTACATTTATTGAGCATAGGCTGCATATGCAGCCTATGCTCAATAAATGTAAATGCATCAATTGAAATTTGCAGACGATTCTAAATTTGCGCTTACGAACATTTTAGTCGTAAGATGTTTAGTGAAACGGCCCCCAGATACGCGTTGTGTCTGGAGAATGGAAAACCCGGTGATTCCAAATTGAAAATAGATGATGCATATATCAAATGCGTATATAAGTTCTCGTATATATTTCAAACAATTTATCATATACCCTTTCAAATTAAAACGATGCACTATATAGAGAATAGTAGGTTAGTGCCGTGAATGGGAAAAAATATCTGGCAAGGCTTAGGAAACGGGATGGGCGAGGCTCTGCCGAGCACATCCAGTTTCCGTGCCGCGCCATATATTTTTCCCATTCACGGCACTAACATACTATTCTATTTATCCCGTCAGCACATACAAATGGCTTTTAAATACAAATAAAATAACCCCAGTCATCGCACATATTCATACGCAGTGAGTATATCGTATTGACAGGATATCAAAAATGTTTCACGGCACCGTGTTTCACGACACATACGCACTGTGTTGACGGGATAAATTTATTTAGTTACATAATGATAAATAAGTCACATGTTTCAGTTTGCCTGTTGTATAACGATTTGACAGGATAGCGTTGAATACGGTGGAACCTCTCTAAACCGGACACCAAGAAAACACGAGTGATCTTATTTTTTTTCTTGGTCATTTAATTCAGGCGACAATGTCTGTTCGTGATCACATAGCACACAACTATGGCTCAGAATGATAAAATGTCTGATGATTCACAGTGAAACCTGTCTAAGCCGGACACCCTGGGGACCTCCCAGGGTGTCCGGTTTAGAGAGGTTTCACTGTATTAATCTTAAATTCTCAATAAACTAAGCAGTACAGTATTACTGAGAAAATAACAACGACAATGTAACATGGTTTCAAATTCGCAACAATACAAAAGCTTTCCATGACGTTTTGGCAAATCGTGTAAACGGTAGGTGGTGTGGGTGATACGTAAACAAATTGCATGATATTACTTTCTTCTCTAAACTCAGACTGGCCGAAGTTGTTTACAAATTGTGTCATGGTATGTGTTTTCTTTTTACATTTCTTTGAATGTGTAGATTGATTTTTAAAAAGTTAAGCAAATTCTTGCTTTATATATACGTAATAAATATGGATAACTTTAAGAAGTTCAAGTACTTTTCCACATTTAATATTGCTCCTGTAAGCAGAATTAGTTTGCCTTGAGTTTAGAATACTTTATAGTTACATCAACATAATTATCTAGATCGTGTAATTTCGAACTCTCTACTAAACACAGTTAGAATCGAACTGATACCTACCAACAGAATCATTGTTGAAGTCTTCTAGACGCTTGGATATGTTGAAGGCAATTTCCTTCGTCCTGTCTGGGGACCTGCACGTGTCGTAGGCGCGCAGACCTGAATATAGAGAATACCAGGCTAGAGTCTTTTGATATCATGTTTATCAGGAAAGGCTAGGAAACGCGTAGGAATTCCGAGGCTTGCCAAGGAATTCCTACTGTTTCCGAGCCGAGCCTGATAAACTTCATATCAAAAGTCAATACAGGGCAGGTTACATGATATAGTGCAGCACATGCACTTAATGACACTGGGTATGCGATATGTGCAGGAAGTGATGAAACAGATTACTGTCAGTTTCACGAAACCTGCCCAAATTTTACGGCTATATAAACAATGCAAAAACAATTATTTGCTTTCGATAATATTAAATTGTATCAAAATTTAAGAGTGACCCTTCTTTTTGTTTCGTGAAATTTGGTCAAATATTTTATTACGAAAAATCTATTTCTCTATGGGAATTTAACATGGGGGGAAATGAGGTGGAAGAGCTGAAAAATCTAATTAAGAAAACAAAAGTTATATTTTGAAAATCGGTCCAGTATTTCCGAAATTCGAAAAATGTCCCCATGTTAAGATGTGAAGATGTCTATGGGGATTTAACATGTGGACAAAAAATTCGCAATAAAATCAATATTGGACCAAATTTCACGAAATAAAAAGTAGGCTCATTCTTAAATTTTGCTAATATAATATTATCGAAACATATATTGTTTTTGATTTATTTATACAGCCGTAAAATTTGAGTAAGTTTCGTGAAACAGACAGTAGTAAACATAGTTTAATTATAAATTTGCATCTGAACCCAGGTGTACTTAAGAGTCGCCTAAAATGGAATTAGTGCTTAAAGAACACTGTGCATACTACTGAAAAATAAGTGGTGTTTAAACGCAAACGATAGTTACTAACATTAAATTTATTTATATGACTTAAACTAGTGTCTCTAATGTACACACATGTGGTATTGCAGTCTCCGCGAAACTGCCAAAACTTTACATTCTGGTAAACATTAAAATGTTACCAGACCGGACAAGAATTTACCAGATAAAAAAAAACATTTATAAAAATATGTAATATTTAAGTACGATTAAGGTGATTTCATTGAAGCTTAGAATAGAAAATTAAAAAAAATTAAAGATATCTAAGATATAATCTGAGACATATACTGTAGGGTGCAGTTTTCTATGTATTTAGTAATAAGATATGTAAGATATAATCAATCTGAGACATATACTGTAGGGTGCATTTTTTTTATATCTATACCATGTCAATAGTTAGACTTTTATGTAATTTGATTATTGTATCAATAACTATTATTTAAAAAGTTAAGCGCTCCATGGTTTTACTATTTATTCAACAATAATTAATATAAAAAAAAATCGAATTACGGATACATGTATTAAAAATACCGGATAAATAATAAAATGGTGCGTCTGCAATTACTGATATATCAACAAATCAAATGATTTATGTCAATAAATACTGAATAAATAGTAAAACCGCGCCCATAGGGACACAGCGCCTAAGGCTTTGATCTCTTTTTCTCACCTATCTTCATTCCAGGAATATACGTGTCGCTTTCGAACTGTTTGGTATTCAGTTGCCCCAGTGTCCACTTCGCCGCCTCTTGTAGCTGGACGGAAAACGGATCAACCGCACCGCATTCTCCATTGTCGGCTTTGTACGTTGTGAAAACGCCCTCGATATAGACATCGCCCGGCACCACGATGTTTTGCGCATGCACCAGATGAAGAAACGGAAGTAGTTGCGTAAACAGGCACACGACGATGACGTAAATATTTTGGTACCGCATTATGGCATGTCTATGCGTAGCTCAACTACTTGCTATATATATTCCGGTTCTAACTCCATTCCAGTCGCTGGTCGTAAGTTGAATGACCATTGGTTAACCATCATCTGGAAATTAATAGTGTGTGGCCGTGAATGGGGCTTATGACATTCGTGGATATTCAAACTTCTGTAGCCTATTTCACCAACATTGTAAAGTATACTTATCTAGTAAAGTATACTTTGAGGGAGAAATTTTCAATTTAAGGATAAACTTATTATTTGTTATTATACTGAATTTATTACGTTATCACAGACATTTTGGCTGTGATAATGTAATAAATTCAGTATAATAATTCTCCAACTATATGCAGCCATTACATGTAGTTCTATATGAAATAATGCATTTCGGGAAATATAAATGATTACTCCCTCAATGTATACTTTGCTAGATCAGTATACTTTGCAATTTTGATGAAATCGGCTACAGATTTTCTATCGCTCATCAGAAACCTGCTAATTATCAAAACTATAAGCTAGAAACGGTAGTACGGGTGATTCATTGACTGAATGGCGAACGGTGCAGGCCCCGATCACACTGTGCAGATGCACGGGTTGATCGGGATCTACACTGGTGGCAAAACCCATAATACCCATACCTCAAGTCACATCCACATCAAAAATGAATAACATGTAGCATCGATTATAACCAGATTTTTAAACATATTGTTCTGTATTTCATCACCTCTCTATAAACGGACGTACTGTTCGCCATAATATACTACTTTCCTCGGATATGGAGTAAAACTACCATTTGTCGTACTAATTCAGTCCTCGACAAATCCACTCGTCCACTCGTATTTACGAACAACTGTTCAGTCTGGGCGAGTAAAAATTAAAGCAGTTCACTCAGTCGGACCACGGGTATTTGAACAGATGGTTTCGTCATATATGAGTGGATCTTGGATAGATTTGGGTGGATTTCGTTGGTTTTGTGTAATTTATGCAACTACTAATGCTCAATCATTACACACGATATAGGAATCGTCAATTATGTACACATGCACCGTTCCAAACTTTCGGGCCCCTTTCTTACTGGCAAAATACCAATTACCTTACGTATGCGAGTAATTCGCGTGAACTGTCGTAAATTGTATGTTGGTAACAATGCACCCAAACCACCAGAGATACCAAATAGCCCATAGAACACCGAACTATGAACCATTATTCAATAACCTGGAGGCCGTTTCACTAAACTTCGTACTACTAAAATGTTCGTAAGTGCAAACTTATGATAGTCTCTAAATTTCACATTAACAATGTGTTCGTGTAAACAATTATTGGATTTACATTTATTAAGCATATGCTGCCTATGCAGCATATGCTCAATAAATGTAAATCCATCAATTGAAATGTACAGACTATTCTAAATCTGCATTTGTGAACATTTTAGTCGGACTAATTTAAATGAAACGGCCCCCCTGTGGTTGGACGAGTGGAAATTTCAATATCACCAGTGCACAATGCAAATACGAAACCAGTCCCGATTGAAACATTAAATGTATCTTCATACGTCAGATTACTTGACAAATGCATCGATTTCCGGATGAGATGACACTCGGTTCAAGTTAGAGCTGTCGCATAAAGTATGTTTCGTCTAGTAACCGGCGCACATTTTTTTTGCGCCGGTTACTAGACGAAAATATGTTTTACGCATGTAGATGAAAATATATATTTTTTTGCATGTAGATGAATGGGAATTCGTCAGGAATTCGGCGCCTTTTCGACGTGAAACAGCTTACGCTGGCGTGCTTACGCTGGAGTGCAGAACCCATTATATGTAGTACCGAGGGACTGGAAGTGAAATGCACACCTCCTCTATTCAAGGGCTTTAGAGGATTTATTGTTCTCATGTCAATCACATGCACTCTGTGGTATTATTATGAACGAGGCGACAGTTATTACACGGTTGAAGTCATGCTGTTTTAAACTTTTAATATGTTCTAAAATATGAATGACAATAAACAATAAAGTACAGTTTTCTACAATTCTAGTGACGAAAATTCCGCATTAACACTGGCAACTCCAGGGGCCCGTTTCACTAAACTTCGTACGACTAAAATGTTCGTAAGTGCAAATTTAAGATCGTCTGTAAATGTCAATTGATGGATTTACATTTATTGAGCATATGCAGCCTATGCTCAATAAATGTAAATCCAATAATTGTTTTCAAGAAAACATTATTAATGCGATATTTACAGACTATCATAATTTTGCAATTACGAACATTTTAGTCGCACGACGTTTAGTGAAAAAAAAACCCAGGTGTTGACACTACAATAACTTTTCATTAACTGCCAGTATATTTTTCACAATGTTCGTCTGCAAATTGAAAACATGTTAGGATTAATAATTTGGTGGGTTTCCGTCAATGATATTTGTCTGTTCAAAGGCAATCCAGGCGGAACCATATTTCATGCAGGAACATTCAGTCTGAACATAAAAAATGTTTTGTTTATCTTATATTGAAGAGTAGGAATTGGCTCGAGGACCTCCCAAACCCGGACATTTGAGCCCAAAAATGGCAAGCCAATGACCGTTGGCCCGTTTGTTTCCGAATTTACTAATATCTGCCATACAGTCGAAATATGTGCTTTAAATGAAGGAGGCAATGAGGCGGTTAATTTAACCTAGCTAGTTCATTCTCGCCGGTATGTAAGACCGTGAAAAAGGCAAACACGGAACAAAGAACGAGACATATTAGCTGGGTTGTATAACATATGTAGAGATGCAAAATTAGAGATTATATGTGGCATTGTTATCACAAATGAGTTGAGACCCATTGTCAATATGGCATGTCAAACGTTGCTATATTACATATCTATTTTATTATTATTATTGTATGTTTGTTATTGTTATTCAATGTTTCGTTATTGTTATTCAATGTTGCGTTATTGTTATTCTATACTTCGTTATTGTCATTGTATTATTCGATATTCTTATTCAATGTTTCGTTATTGTTATTCAATGTTTCGTTATTGTTATTCAATGTTTCGTTATTATTATTCAATGTTTCGTTATTGTTATTCTATACTTCGTTATTGTCATTGCATTATTCGATATTCTTATTCAATGTTTCGTTATTGTTATTCAATGTTTCGTTATTATTATTCAATGTTTCGTTATTGTTATTCAATATTTAGTTATTGTTATTCAATGTTTCGTTATTATTATTCAATGTTGCGTTATTATTATTCTATACTTCGTTATGTTTATTCAATGTTGCGTTATTGTTATTCTATGCTTCGTTATTGCCATTGTATGTTCGATATTCTTATTAAATGTTTTGTTATTGTTATTCAATGTTTAGTTATTGTTATTCAATGTTTCGTTATTCGTATTCAATGTTTCGTTATTGTTATTGTAAAACTTGTCATTCGTATTGTATGTCATGTGATTGTATAATTATCTTGTTATTCTTATTCGATGTGTGCTATTTTTATCCTTCGGAATGATGTAATGCGTTTCCCTTTGTAACAAGGCATTTCATTGGCTTGTCATAAACGAACGTAGAGCGCGTGTATTCCAAATAGAGGTTACAGAAAATGCTACCACAATATTGTCAAGAACAAGGAATGTCACACTTTCTCTTAGTTTACTACAGTTTTGGTAAGTACAAACATGTTCCGAATATTTATTATGTCTCCCCATCATGGGCCAGGGGATTTGCCTTCACCGACTGTGCGTACACCTTTGATGCAGTGTAGTGGTTCCGGAACATGTTTGTACTTACCAAAACTGTCGTAAACTACGAGAACGTGTGACATTCCTTGTTCTTGACAATATTGTGGTAGCATTTTCAGCCACCTCGATTTGGAATACAGGCGCTCTACGTTCGTTTATGATAAGCCAATGAAATGCCTTGTTACAAAGGGAAACGCATTACATCATTCCGAAGGATAAAAATAGCACACATCGAATAAGAATAACAAGATAATTATACAATCACATGACATACAATACAATACAAATATCTGACGCGGCACGGAAACGGGATGTGTTCAGCAGAGCCTCGCCCATCCCGTTTCCTGAGCCTTGCCAGATATTGTTTCCCATTCACGGCACTAACCTACTATTCTCTATCTATTTTCCTTATTTCTGAACCAAAGTATATGTTGTGATCACTCATTTGAACCGTCTCGGCGAGACGGTTCAAATGAGTGGTCACAACATATACTTCTGATGAGAAATAAAGAAATTCTTGAGCCTTGCCGGATATTTTTTCCCATTCACGGCACTAACCTACTATTCTCTATATAAGCCCCATTTCTCCAGTCACAGCCACATTTATGGATGTCATTGTGTTTTTTTGGGAATGTCGCGTGTCCTTGTTATTGTAGTTTAATTCGATGAATTTGCATTTTATGTCACCAGGTGTATATAGCAAATTTAAGATATTGGCTGACATACCGTACTCGTGACCAGCGTAGCCCCAGATCAACTTGGGCATCTTGAGCCCATTTTAATAAACTGAGTAAGACAAAACTGTTCGTCCGAAGACTTTTATTTATTACGTTCTTGCACATTATTTGCACTGGTTTCGCTGTGAGAGAAACCCCGTAATCAACTCCTTACAAATAATACACCGGGAAGAGGAAGAGAACACCCGTAATTGCGCACCTGTTTTCTTGGAAACCACGAGCTACCATGCGAAATGTTTAATTTGTATTAGTCAAAATAAAGTTATTTCAGATTTTGGAAAGGGTCTCGACTAATCTAGAGTGTTAATGTGACACTCCAAACATGCACTCAAATACATGTATACTGGTACATAGAAACAGCTGCGTAATTTGGATTTCAAAAAGTTTACATGACACAACGTAACGTCAAAACGCAGGAAAACACGTCATTGTATAACTATTCATGCGCACATCACAATTCATTGGTTATCATCTCAAAAATAGACTAAATGTGCATATATATCCGCCGTGGAAGTGTAATAAATAGGATATTCCATCGTACATGTTTGAATAGCGGAAATAATACACTCGTGTCCGTCGGCGTCCGTGCAAGCAACTCGTTCGCTACGCTCACTCGTTGCTTACGCGGAAGCCGACGCACACTCGTGTATTATTTCCCGCTATTCAAAATGTACGATGGAATATCCTCTATAAATTTACTTGACACATGTACTCGCGATTGAGGAGTGAACTAATGAGAAGACGATTCTCAGATATAGCAGAGTTACGGACTGAAACTACAAACATCTTAACCTATTTCGAACCACAGTGATATAAAGACCTCCGCAAGTGAGTTGAGTGGCATCAGAAATGCACTGCTGTCGGTGGAGAATATTTCGGAAAACAATAATGTGAATACCGTCAAAGTATTGTCCACATAACAAAACGTCACAAGAAGTGACGTCGTGACCTGCGCCGCGATACTCTGACCACCATTGTTCACGCCCACACATCAACTATAAGTAACCAGATATGTTCATGAAAGTCCATACCTATGCTCATTATATATATAGAAAAACAACATATGCAACATATTCCAAGAATACTTCCATGTTCGATCTGTTAAATGACGTTGTTCTGGATCAGCCCTCGTATGTGGCTAAATAATGCTACCACATTCCATCTACATGTAGAGGATCGACAGTAATTATGCGAATTACGTGTATACATGATTAATTCGATATCTTCATTTAAGAACTTTTCAGTTGTACGAAGTTTAGTCAAACGTATGGAAGCCCTGGAGGGACTTCTGACTTCAATATTTCCAGCTTCCTACATTCCTATTTCCTTACTACTAGCTTCCAACTTCTTTAAGTTTAACTTCGAACTTCCAACTTCACCACTTCTTACGTCTAACTTCCTTACTTCTAACTTCCTTGCTTCTAACTTCTTAGAAGTAAGTAAGTTAGAAGTTAGAAGTAATGAAGTTAGAAATATTGAAGTCAGAAGTATTGAAGTCAGAAGTTGAAGTCAGAAGTATTGAAGTCAGAAGTATTGGTCAGAAGTATTGAAGTCAGAAGTATTGAGTCAGAAGTATTGAAGTCAGAAGTCCCTCCAGGGCTTCCATACAAACGGGCCATAATTATGAGGATTTTACTATAGCCATGCTAACATCACGTCATATACTTTCACGTGTAAACCAAATGAAGGCAAAACATTATCTTCCGGGTTTCTTTTCAAATCTATAATAGTTTGTCTGTGTGCATGTTAATATATGGCGGAACAGCGTACAGTACACACATTTTGACTTCATTAAATTGGCAATATGAGAAATGTGCATTTGGTCTCGCGGGTAGCACGTTAAGATAGAGTGGGGATCACGTGTTTCCGAACGGCGTGACGTCATGTTTTTTAGATGCGTTTACAGTAGATTTTCTTTATTATCTTTCCAATGACAGATGTTTATGAAAAATACCGCAGCAAATGCACAGTACAGTATCGTCGTTTTGACGAATAAACGGTTACCGTAAATGTAAATAAAAACAGAGCACGTGATTGCAAGAAATAAACGGTACTCGATCATTTGTGAAAATTATAAGTTATTGTAAATAACTTTCAGAACACCCATGAAACATCATCAAAATCCGTCCGTTTGTCAGGCAGATTTGTATAAAAGAATATAGTGTAACGTCGGAAAATCAATGTTCGGAAACCACGTTCGAAAAGTGAATGAAACCACACTTCTTACTCATTTACGGTAAGAATGTAATGTAATGTAATTTACGACATGGATTGTTCCCACTAATTGTTATTTCGTGGGAATGAATTGTTAAATTGAGGGAACACATTGTTAATTTCGTGGGAACGAATTGTTAATTCGTGGGAACGACTTGTTAAATTGAGGGAACGAATTGTTATTTCGTGGGAACGAATTAATAAAAAAAATAATTATACGTCCCCTGCGGGGCTCCGTAATGAATTCAACCAATATGCCATTGTTTTCACAACTAAACGAGCTGTCGAACGACATACCTATCTACTTGCGTGAGTTACTGCCCGCAACTACATATCAGGGGCCAGTTTCACTAAGCTTCGTACGACTAAGATGTTCGTAAGTGCAACATTATGATAGTCTGTAAATTTCACATTAAAAATGTTTTCTTGTAAACAATTATTGGATTTACATTTATTGAGCATAGACTGCATATGTACATCCATCAATTGAAATTGCCAGACTATCATAACTTTGCACTTACGAACATTGTATTCGTACGAAGTTTAGTGAAACGGGCCCCAGGGGTTTGTTTCACTAAACTTCGTACGACTAAAATGTTCGTATTTGCAAACTTAGCAGCGTTGGTAATTGCAATTCATGGATGTACATGTATTGAACATAGGCTGCAGCCTATGCTCAATAAATGTAAATCCAATAATTGTTTACAAGAAAACATTGTTAATGCGATATTTATACATACTATCATAATTTTGCACTAACGAACATTTTAGCCGTACGAAGTTTAACCCGTTGAACCCGAAAGCCCGCTATAGCGGTTTATGCGAACAGTGCAGATCCAGATGAGTCACAAATTGAAATTTCCAGACGATCCTAAATTTGCTCTTACAAACATTTTAGTCGTGCACAGTTTAGTGAAACGGACACCAGGGGCCCGTTTCACTGAACTTCGTACGACTAAAATGTTCGCAAGTGCAAATTTAGAAACGTCTGGAAATTTAAATTGATGTATTTACATTTATTGAGCATAGGCTGCATATGCAGCCTATGCTCAATAAATGTAAATCCATTAATTGTTTACAAGAAAACATAGTTAATGTGCAATTTACAGACGATCATAATTTTGCACTTAGGAACATTTTTGTTGTACGAAGTTTAATGAAACGGGCCCCAGGTGTTTTTCAGCGGTGTTTGTCACTATTTTCCAAGGTCGTTAAACTACATGAACTAGCACGAGTTATTTACAGCGTGAATGAGATATGAATACGTCAGTTTGACATTATCTATAATATCATTTTACTTTGAGCTTGACATTCGTATACTAATCAAGGGTAATGCCATCAATGTATTCACCGCCCGTGCGGTGGGGTGGGGCGGTGAGCAACACGCGGGTGATTAGGCAAGTTTGTGGACATCGAATATCGTCACCCGGTGAGTTTTTACATCCCTTCACTGAGGATTATTCTGCAGTCTAATGCGCCGTTTAAACCAGCCAACGTAGCCAAATATTGCCGTAACCGAGTTATGAAATTAAATTAACGCAAAATGTACAATAAATGTCGACGGTTTCTCAATTGCTGCGATATGTTTCATAATAAAATTCCATTCCGTTAGAAAGATATAAAAGGAAATCTACTGTAAACATATCTAAATATAAAAAGTCCCATCATTCGAAAAAACATGTGATCTCACACCGTGTGTGATGAGGAGGCGTTTATCTGGTGGACTGTGATAGTACTGGCACTATACAGTCGAACCCCTGTAAAACGGACAGAGAGACAAGTGAGTTTTGCTTAATTTTGATATGCTTCGTTGCAATTTATCTCCGAGAATAATGCCTGTTCATGATCGTAAAGCACCTAGGCGTATCTTGAAGTATTTTATGCAAGTTTCACAGTGAAACCTCTCTAAACCGGACACCCTGGGATGCCCCCAGGGTGTCCGGTTTAGAGAGGTTCCACTGTAATTGACAGAAACGAACACGTGCAATGCACTTGCACAGTTTACATTGTGTATTGTCTGCGAATACTATGATGGGCTTGTTTAACATTGTTTATTTCTTATAATTTCTATACAGCGGAAAAACACCCAGAAAGAGAATGAATGTCTAATTCCCGCTTCTCGGAATTAAATTTGTGTAATCCCTAGGGCGGGACAGCGTTATTTTGCAGAAAGACTTGTGAACATCTAGTATAAACATCTAGTATCACCATACCATATATGTGTATTTATTAAAGTCTCATTAACCCTTTCAACCCTAAGGAACTGGAATGGACTGTGATATGCTAATGTTCCGACCAATCCAATGGTCACAAGACGATTTTCAGATCCATCCATTTATGAAAAGGGGGTGTTTTTGTTCTAAGAAATATGAAAATTACTTGCAAAAAGTGCAGATCCTGATGAGACGGCTCGTTATACGAGCCGGCTCATCTGGATCTGCACTGTTTGTATAAACCGATATAGCGGGCTTTCGAGTTCAAAGGGTTAATGTACATATCACAAGATATTACTACATAAAACAGTAAAACAGTACATTGTCATTCTGAATAAGAATTATAAGAGACTAGTCGCATACATGTGACAAAATATATATGAGCCACTCATCTACTTTTCACTAATATTTGGAACACGTAACTATTTGTAAAAATGCAATAAATCAGTGGAGTTGCCCTTGTCACTGCGCTTATCCTGGTTAAAACAATCAGTGACAACGGCAACTGGTGTTGCGTTTATTGCTTGTTTGCGTCTACCATGAATTCTTAGACGCCTAGCTCCTTAACAGTGGGATAGTTTGGCTGTCTAATTCTCTCTGTATACCCATAACCGCCCCGCCACCCCTCCGGGTGGGTAAGATAGTTGATGCTTTCCATTTGGGACCGCACACTGCTGGTCGTGGAATGCACGTTTGTGCCGCATTGAAGGCTTCTCGATCATACCCCGCTATGCGCGTGTCATGTGTTTATTAAGATGCATTCAGTTCGTTTCTAATTTAATAACCAGAATTGTCTGTCGCCTTACAAGTCACCCTGCGTGACAGACAACACGCTGTGGTTACTTATTTACTCCTTTGGGTATCTTGGTATCTATTTTAGGCACAGGAGAGGGAAGGTGGGATTCTGACAGCTCGAGTTATCTGAATTATCTGAGGGTGGCCCACATCCAACATCCCTCCCTTCGACGGGGAACGCATTTGAAGATGCATTACGCGCAATAACATAACTATGTATGCACATCTAATCAGCTTGGGGCCATTTCCTAAACTTCGTACGACTAAAATGTTCGTAAGTGCAAAATTATGATAGTCTGTAAATTCTATATTAACAATGCTTTCTTGTAAACAATTATTGGATTTACATTTATTGAGCATATGCAGCCTATGCTCAATAAATGTAAATCCATTAATTGTTTACAAGAAAACATAGTTAATGTGCAATTTACAGACGATCATAATTTTGCACTTAGGAACATTTTTGTTGTACGAAGTTTAATGAAACGGGTCCCAGGTGTTTTTCAGCGGTGTTTGTCACTATTTTCCAAGGTCGTTAAACTACATGAACTAGCACGAGTTATTTACAGCGTGAATGAGATATGAATACGTCAGTTTGACATTATCTATAATATCATTTTACTTTGAGCTTGACATTCGTATACTAATCAAGGGTAATGCCATCAATGTATTCACCGCCCGTGCGGTGGGGTGGGGCGGTGAGCAACACGCGGGTGATTAGGCAAGTTTGTGGACATCGAATATCGTCACCCGGTGAGTTTTTACATTCCTTCACTGAGGATTATTCTGCAGTCTAATGCGCCGTTTAAACCAGCCAACGTAGCCAAATATTGCCGTAACCGAGTTATGAAATTAAATTAACGCAAAATGTACAATAAATGTCGACGGTTTCTCAATTGCTGCGATATGTTTCATAATAAAATTCCATTCCGTTAGAAAGATATAAAAGGAAATCTACTGTAAACATATCTAAAAATAAAACGTCCCATCATTCGAAAAAACATATGATCTCACACCGTGTGTGATGAGGAGGCGTTTATCTGGTGGACTGTGATAATACTGGCACTATACAGTCGAACCCCTGTAAAACGGACAGAGAGACAAGTGAGTTTTGCTTAATTTTGATATGCTTCGTTGCAATTTATCTCCGAGAATAATGCCTGTTCATGATCGTAAAGCACCTAGGCGTATCTTGAAGTATTTTATGCAAGTTTCACAGTGAAACCTCTCTAAACCGGACACCCTGGGATGCCCCCAGGGTGTCCGGTTTAGAGAGGTTCCACTGTAATTGACAGAAACGAACACGTGCAATGCACTTGCACAGTTTACATTGTGTATTGTCTGCGAATACTATGATGGGCTTGTTTAACATTGTTTATTTCTTATAATTTCTATACAGCGGAAAAACACCCAGAAAGAGAATGAATGTCTAATTCCCGCTTCTCGGAATTAAATTTGTGTAATCCCTAGGGCGGGACAGCGTTATTTTGCAGAAAGACTTGTGAACATCTAGTATAAACATCTAGTATCACCATACCATATATGTGTATTTATTAAAGTCTCATTAACCCTTTCAACCCTAAGGAACTGGAATGGACTGTGATATGCTAATGTTCCGACCAATCCAATGGTCACAAGACGATTTTCAGATCCATCCATTTATGAAAATGGGGTGTTTTTGTTCTAAGAAATATGAAAATTACTTGCAAAAAGTGCAGATCCTGATGAGACGGCTCGTTATACGAGCCGGCTCATCTGGATCTGCACTGTTTGCATAAACCGATATAGCGGGCTTTCGAGTTCAAAGGGTTAATGTACATATCACAAGATATTACTACATAAAACAGTAAAACAGTACATTGTCATTCTGAATAAGAATTATAAGAGACTAGTCGCATACATGTGACAAAATATATATGAGCCACTCATCTACTTGTCACTAATATTTGGAACACGTAACTATTTGTAAAAATGCAATAAATCAGTGGAGTTGCCCTTGTCACTGCGCTTATCCTGGTTAAAACAATCAGTGACAACGGCAACTGGTTTTGCGTTTATTGCTTGTTGCGTCTACCATGATTCTTAGACGCCTAGCTCTTAACAGTGGGATAGTTTGGCTGTCTAATTCTCTCTGTATACCCATAACCGCCTCGCCACCCCTCCGGGTGGGTAAGACAGTTGATGCTTTCCATTTGGGACCGCACACTGCTGGTCGTGGAATGCACGTTTGTGCCGCATTGAAGGCTTCTCGATCATGCCCCGCTATGCGCGTGTCATGTGTTTATTAAGATGCATTCAGTTCGTTTCTAATTTAATAACCAGAATTGTCTGTCGCCTCACAAGTCACCCTGCGTGACAGACAGCACGCTGTGGTTACTTATCTACTCCTTTGGGTATCTTGGTATCTATTTTAGGCACAGGAGAGGGAAGGTGGGATTCTGACAGCTCGAGTTATCTGAATTATCTGAGGGTGGCCCACATCCAACATCCCTCCCTTCGACGGGGAACGCATTTGAAGATGCATTACGCGCAATAACATAACTATGTATGCACATCTAATCAGCTGAGGGCCGTTTCCTAAACTTCGTACGACTAAAATGTTCGTAAGTGCAAAATTATGATAGTCTGTAAATTCTATATTAACAATGCTTTCTTGTAAACAATTATTGGATTTACATTTATTGAGCATAGGCTGCATATGCTCAATAAATATAAATCCATCAATTGAAATTTCCTGACGATCCTAAAGTTGCACTTACGAACATTTTAGTCGTGCAAAGTTTAGTGAAACGGGCCCCAAGTGAATAACGCGAAACATATAGGTAAAATTAAAACAAAAACTAAATAAATAAATAACACAGTAGCACGTCAAAACGCTGTATTATCAACTTACCGTGTAAGGCCTGTTGCATGTTGTTCAAAGAAAACACATTAGTAGCTAGTACAATTTCACAAATTGTGTCTTCGGGTATACGCGAATACACATTACAAACGTATATAGAATAATAAACCTAATTATGTGAATTGTTATCATTTTGACGTCAGCGCTTCGTGTGATTCACCTGCGGTCTAAATCAAGTACAGTATCACTTATATCACGCATATGCTTTTAATTAATGCTTCAGTGCGTTCACTTAAATATTAATACAATATTAAGGTACAAGGATTTCATATACACACGTGTTTACATTTTAAACAAACATATAAATATTGTTAATCTACTCACATAGTGTGTGAAGTTATAATTCCATGGACATTTCAAGTTCTCGTGTATAAGGTATACAACACGTGTTAATAAGTATCCACTTGTATGTTAAACCGGCCGTATGAAACAAACAAGAACGATGACATCACTTTTGCGCATAAACAAACTAAACCAGATGCAACATATACGGTGAATAACTGTAATTTGCGTTTAACATAATACACAAGTTTACTGTACGTTATGGGTGAATGGTTTCTATAATATCAACCGCAACGAGATAATTGGTTTGTTAATTTAGCGACCAGTGTAGCGCATCTGCACAGTCTGATAAGGGCATACACTGCTCGTTGTTGATTCGTGGGAAACTTTATAATGCCTGTTTACAAGCAAACGTCGTATAATCTGCATCGGGCTGAACGAGTTTGCTAGCTGACCAGTAGCAAAGTCGGCCAGAAAAAAATAAATAACTCTTGTTTGTGTCGTGGCGGACGGGGAATGTAATTACAATGTACTTTACCGGGTACACACAAATGATAAAGTTTACCGGGTTTGGGTCAAAACGTACCCAAAATAAAATTGTCAAAACGTATCAACCTCGGGTTAACCCTTTCAACACCACAGGCCTGTATAGTGGTATTGGCAAAACGTGTATATCCAGATCAGCCGGCTCGTGACGAGCCGCCTCATCAGGATCTGCACTTTTTACAAGTAATTTTTATATTTTTGTGAGAAAAAAAAACACCTCTTTTCATAAATGGACTAGTATGAAAATCATTTTGTGACGATTGTATTGGTTGCAAAATTAACATATCAAAATCCATTTCAGTTACTTAGCGGTGAAAGGGTTAACTCTGAATATAGAGGTTACACCATTGGTCTAGCCTTTAACCTTTTGAACCCGAAAGCCCGCTATATCGGTTTATTCAAACAGTGCAGATCCAGATGAGCCGGCTCGTAACGAGCCGTCTCATCAGGATCAGCACTATTTGAAAGTAATTTCATATTTTTGAGAACAACAAATACCCCCTTTTTATAAATGGAATAGTCTGAAAATCATTTTGCGATGATTGGATTGGTTGCAAAATTTACATATCGCAGCCCATTCAGTTACTTAGGGGTGAAAGGGTTAATGTTGCCGGCCAAAATCCATTCCAGTTACTGGGGATTGAAAGGGTTAAAGCGTACCAATTATCAGCTGGATGGGTGTGTGCAGTGTGCGCAGTTGCCGTGTTGGAATTTGTGTCTAATCCCTACGGAGGCAGGGGACATGGCTTTTTTTTGTTAATAATTCGTTCCCACGAAATAACAATTCGTTCCCTAAATTTAACAATTCATTCCCTCGAATTAACAATTCGTGCCCACGATATAACAATTCGTTCCCATGAATTAACAATTCGTTCCCGTAGGAATGAATTGTTATTTCGTGGGAACGAATTTCTATTTCGCGGGAACGAATTGTTAAATTAAGGGAACGAATTGTTAAATTGAGGGAGCGAATTGTTATTTGGTAGGAACAAATTGATAAAGAAAATTCTACGTCCCCTGCGGGGCTCCGTAAATCCCGCCCTGATCGTTTTCCTGTTGATAAAGTAACGTTTAATTCCTGGGGAATCCTTGGGAAAAACTGAATCCATGACATTCTAACCTCAGCCTAGTGGCTTGTCTGAAACAATATCAAGGTGTATGATCACGTGGTACTAACAACAACAACAAGTACTAAAACTTCCAGAATCCATCTGATTCAAAGTACGTATTCTTTTATATAGTGTCCTTATTACGTAACCGATTTTGATGAAATATGGCGCATCAAACGCGTCTTGTTAAGCTGCATTCTTCGCAAAAACAACATAAGTCTGTGTCGAACTCACTGGACCACCAAATGCAGCTCATGAAGACGCGTTTGCTGCGCCATATTTCATCAAAATCCGTTGCATATTAAGGAAAATATCAAATAATACTTACTTTGGAGTGGGCGACGTTGTTGCTGTTGTAACCACGTGATCATGCATCTTGAATATGGTTAGGCCTAAAAAAAATGTGTGGTGCGGGCAACCCGACCCTACCTAATGAAAATGCCGCCGACCCTAGATGTTTTGGTCGTTTAAAAACAAAATAAAAAATGTTCAATTTCGATCCTTCGTGTGCTTAAGTCGTCCTTTGCGTACTTAAGGCGGTTATTTGCAGTGTGCATTATTATAATCATGTTGTTGTCAATCATGTATGACTCAGTTACTGCGCATGAAGCGAACAATCACACGGTGTATATCCGAGACATCATCGAAGACGCAGTTACTTTGAACTTTGACATCGATATTAACCATGGGCGCCACTAGCAGTTTTAAAAAGGGGTAATCTTGAAATAAAGATCTGGGGGGGGGGAGGGGGGCGTTTCACTAAACTTCTTACGACTAAAATGTTCGTAAGTGCAAATTTAGAATCGTCTGGAAATTTCAAGTCATGGATTTACATTTATTGAGCATATGCAGCCTATGCTCAATAAATGTAAATCCAATACTTGTTTACAAGAAAACATTGTTAATGTCAAATTTACAGACTTTTAAAATTTTGCACTTATGAACACTTTAGTCGTACGAAGTTTAGTGAAACGGGTCCCAGTTCTGTAAATGACGCCGAAATATGACGAAATGCACATGTTGTCATCTTTCGGCGTCATTTACGGAAAATATGGCCAAAACAGTATTAAACTAGTAGTAAAAACTAATTTAATTGTATAATTATATCGTATTTTGAACACCACTGTATAGCTAAATTAATTCTCCTCGTATCGATAATGGACATTTCTTTCTAAGTGTTCTATGCGTTATATTGCTGATCATTTCACACAACAAAAAGCGCACAGTCTGATCAACGTCTGCACTGTTCGCCAGTCAGTCAGAGAAACATGCACAATGCTTTCAACGAACAGCACAGATCTGTATCAAGCCGCATTATTTCATTATTAGAGCTAGACTGACCGCACATAACATCAGCCCCATATCACTAGCCACAGATCAGGAGCTACACTGACGACAAATACAATAAACCCTATGTATTCAAGCAAAGTCATATATACAAATATTTAATGCGTAAATCAATTTCTTAGAATTTTCTGAAATCATTTGTTATTTTAAAACATTCATCTTAATCTGTCAATGTCAAACTGATGTAGTATTTGTGTCCGTGACTGGAGAAGTGGAGATTATGGGTTTTGCGACTAGTGTAGATCCAGATCAGCCTGTGCATCCGCACAGTCTGATCAGGATCTACACTATTCGCGGTTCCGTCATTGAAATACCCGCCATGACTCTAACAAGCAATATAGATCTTTATCAGGCTACATGAGTAGCTATTTCATCAGGAGCTACGCTGGTCATAAATTCCATAAGCCCCATTTCTTCTGTCACAGCCACATTTACGTACGCCGCATCCTCGTTCAGGTACCTTGAAAGAGATTATAATAATATAGATCACATAACTCGATGTTCGTCGACCGAATTTCTCACAGGTTGAAGTAACGGACCGAGGTCTATAATACATTAAATATGCCAAAAAGCATCAATAAATGAAAAAAAATAAGCTAAACATTGTTATTACTCCCTCCATATAGACTTATACATATATGGAGGGAGTAAAAAAAATGTTTAGCTTATTATTGTTCACTTATTGATGCTTTTAGGCATATTTAATGTATTTATAGACCTCGGTCCGTTACTTCAACCTGTGGAATTTCTAGGCACAAAAGAATACCCATATAAAGTAATTTAGTATGATTTAGTGATTTAGTAACATAAATATAAATGCGCCATGCGATTTTGTACCTACGGACATCTGCGATAGTTCATGAAATATATTTACAGAACATGGGATATGGATCTACACTGGTCGCAACACCCATAAACCCCTGGATCTACATCGGTCACATGACACATAAGCCCCATTTCTCCGGTCACAGCCGTATATCGATGGTCTAGTAACATAAGGTCGTAAGTGCTATGCTTTAGCATAGCACTTACGACCTTATGTTACTAGACCATCGATATGTGAACATTCCCTCGTTACTGTATCCTATACGGCGCATGGAGTGGCCAACTCAGCATACGATGCAATGTAGCTAACAATACGTAGGAACGCCAAGACAACGCACTCCTATAAATTATATTCCACCAATGTGTACTGCAAGTCAGATATCGGTGTACAGCAGGCATGTATGACGTGTATTCATTTTCTTGACTTGATACTGCACGGTGCTAGATGCCAATACACACGGGTCACATTTACTCTCCCTACATGAAGCTTTCAATGGCTTTTGAATATTAGCTACATTATATCATATGTATTCCGCTTACAGTAGGCTTAATATCTTTATAATGGAATGACAATTTTTTATGAAACATAGCGCACCAAAATGAGGAATAGTTTCGCTTTTATTCATTGTGCAGTCATGGTTATGTCGTTTTAACGAAGAATCGGTTAACGTCAATGTAAATACAAAATCTAGACTAGAACACGTGAATGTAATAAAAGAACGGTACTCGAAAAGTTATTGTCAATAACTTTTAGAGCACCAATACAACACATAAGCTAGGACGAATGATGAAATGTATGTATGCAGGGCTCCAGATAAGGAATTAGTAATCGAGTAGTGTCACTCCATCATTTCTGAAGCAATTGGGTATTTCACTTTTGAATTGTGTAACATAGAATTACACTACTGTTCACACATCAGCAGACCGCACTTATTGAATAGTTTGCTTCTAAATGAAAACACATCTTGGTATTTCATTAGAATTGTCTCCAAGGAGACAATTCTAATGAAATACCAAGATGTGTTTTCATGGCAAAATAAGCAAACACGCTATATTTATGATCTGTTTATTGTTTTCTGTAGCATGATAAAGATACCACAAAATCTGTGTATGTATGTATGGTCTCTGACACAGGTCTCTGTATGTATGTATGTATGGTCTCTGACACATGTCTGTGTGTGTATGTATGGTCTCTGACACAGGTCTGTGTATGTATGTATGTATGTATGTATGTATGGTCTCTGACACATGTCTGTGTATATATGTATGGTCTCTGACACAGTCTGTGTATGTATGTATGGTCTCTGACACGTGTGTGTTATGTTGGTCTCTGACACAGGTCTGTGTATGTGTATGGTCTGATGTGTAGGTGGATGGTCTCTGACAGGTCTGTGTTGTATGTCTGTGTGTGTATGTATGGTCTCTGACACAGGTCTGTGTGTGTATGTATGGTCTCTGACACAGGTCTGTGTGTGTATGTATGGTCTCTGACACAGGTCTGTGTGTGTATGTATGGTCTCTGACACAGGTCTGTGTATGAGTATGGTCACTGACACAGGTCTGTGTGTGTATGTATGGTCTCTGACACAGGTCTGTAGTAGGTCCTCTCTGACACAGGTCAGGTGTGTGTAGTATGTGTCATCTGACACAGGTCTGTGTATGTATGTATGGTCTCTGACACAGGTCTGTGTATGTATGTATGGTCTCTGACACAGGTCTGTGTGTGTATGTATGGTCTGTGTGTGTATGTATGGTCTCTGACACAGGTCTGTGTATGTATGTATGGTCTCTGACACAGGTCTGTGTGTGTATGTATGGTCTCTGACACAGGTCTGTGTGTGTATGTATGGTCTCTGACACATGTCTGTGTATGTATGTATGGTCTCTGACACAGGTCTGTGTATGTATGGTCTCTGACACAGGTCTGTGTGTGTATGTATGGTCTCTGACACAGTCTGTGTGTGTATGTATGGTCCTCTGACACAGTCTGTGTGTATGTATGTCTCTGACACAGGTCTGTGTGTGTATGTATGGTCTCTGACACAGGTCATGTGTGTATGTAGTGTGTGTGATGGATGTCTCTGACACAGGTCTGTGTGTATGTATGGTCCCTGGCACAGTCTGTGTGTGTATGTATGGTCTCTGACACAGGTCTGTGTGTGTATGTATGGTCTCTGACACAGGTCTGTGTGTGTATGTATGGTCTCTGACACAGGTCTGTGTATGTATGTATGGTCTCTGACACAGGTCAGTGTATGTATGTCTCGTGATAATCTGCAGGTCTGTGTGTGTATGTATGTCTCTGACACAGGTCTGTGTATGATGTTGGTCTGACACAGGTCTGTGTAGTATGTATGGTCTCTGACACAGGTCTGTGTGTGTATGTATGGTCTCTACAGGTCTGTGATGTATGTCTGGTCTCTGACACAGGTCTGTGTATGTATGTATGGGTCTCTGACACAGGTCTGTGTATGTATGTATGGTCTCTCTACACAGTCTATGTGTGTGTATGGTCTCGACACAGGTCTGTGTATGTATGTATGTATGTCTCCGACACAGGTCTGTTATATGTATGTATGGTCTCTGACACAGGTCTGTGTGTGTATGTATGGTCTCCGACACAGGTCTGTGTATGTATGTATGTATGGTCTCTGACACAGGTCTGTGTATGTATGTATGTATGGTCTCTGACACAGGTCTGTGTATGTATGTATGGTCTCTGACACAGGTCTGTGTATGTATGTATGGTCTCTGACACAGGTCTGTGTATGTATGTATGGTCTCTGACACAGGTCTGTGTATGTATGTATGTCTCTGACACAGGTCTGTGTGTGTATGTATGGTCTCTGACACAGGTCTGTGTATGTATGTATGGTCTCTGACACAGGTCTGTGTTATGTATGGTCTCTGACACAGGTCTGTGTATGATGGTATGGTCTCTGACACAGGTCTGTGTATGTATGTATGGTCTCTGACACAGGTCTGTGTATGTATGTATGGTCTCTGACACAGGTCTGTGTATGTATGTATGGTCTCTGACACAGGTCTGTGTGTGTATGTATGGTCTCTGACACAGGTCTGTGTATGTATGTATGGTCTCTGACACATGTCTGTGTGTGTATGTATGGTCTCTGACACAGGTCTGTGTATGTATGTATGGTCTCTGACACAGGTCTGTGCATGTATGTATGGTCTCTGACACAGGTCTGTGTATGTATGTATGGTCTCTGACACTAGTATGTATGGTCTGACACAGGTCTGTGCATGTATGTATGGTCTCTGACACCAGGTCATCGTCTTTGGTGCGCTACATTAATTATCATTAAAACCCGTCCGTTTGTGATGAAGGTTTTAAAGAAATCTACTGTAAAATGACGTCACAAATTACGTCACGTAGGACAATTAGGTTCAGAAATATGATATGATGTATGCGTCATACAAGTACGAATGTAAAGGTACATGCACACTCAGTAGACACAACATGTTCTTTATATGAATTAAATAAATGTATAATTGTGTCACTATTCCACCAGTTCTAAAAATTACGAGTGCCAGCTATACAGATAGAATCATGTAGTAATATTTATTTTACTGATAATGACTCGCGGTGGTATCAGGCTATTTTTATATGCAAATGAGGCATGATATTTTTTAATTATTTATACTAATTAAATGCGTCACCTGAAAAAATAATATTTTCGACAGATTATAAAGTATGATCATTGCACATCAAAAAATAAATACAGAGAATAAATAGTAATGTCCGTTAACATTTCAAGGAAACACGGTTATCGCCCCTGATATCAGTGTGGAAACTTACGTCTGATATAAAAATGTATAATAATGCCAATAAATACGTGGGGTAATGGTGAATGAATGTTTATTTTGCCCAAAAATGTCTCATATGATGTATCTGATATAAAGAACATGTTGTGCCTACTGAGTGGGCATGTACCTTTAAACTGTTTCTCAAAGATGTTTCTTCATACAAAATTGAAAACAAAGAAAATAGTATTTGACATTAATTTATATTTGTTGTCCTCCAATTAATTGGAGGATTCAAAGATAAACTTGTATGACTAGATGTGTACGAGATTTAGCGCACACCCGACGTTAAATTGTCGTATAGATCCTTTTCAGAACGAAGAATGCGGTAAATTGCTATTTATAACAGATATTTCTATTAATGATATGGTTACCTAAAACATTTGATAGTTTCGCCTGCTTTAAAAGCTCACAGTTCTATATATTAACTATAATGTGCAGTTTTAATCTAAATCATTTGCAAGTTATATACGTGACTCAGATTTATCAGAATATTATTAAACTAATGTTCACGGTGTTTTTGTGCATGTATGTAACATTGTCATTGACGGCGACAAACAGGGGAGATAATTGATGTAGTGAATGTTTACCGTATCGTCAGATACAGCTAAAGCTACGTCATACATGCCAGGTTATACTATTATAGGAATGAATGGCCTTTTTGTGGAATTTATGGGGCTATAAATTTGGAAAAGTCGCGGGAATACTGGACGAAGGCCAGAAGGCCATGTCCAGTATTCCCGCGACTTTTCCAAGTTTATATTCCCGATAAATTCCACAAAAAGGCCATCAGGCATTCCTTATAATTCCAGCATTTGCAATAAATGCATCAAGAAAATGTGTTTATTTTCCGTTTTCTTAAAATTATTTTAACTGCGCCTCACGGTTACGGAAAGTAGTTCGGCGTGGGAGCTTACTGGGATAAAAATTTTGGACAGAGACTTGCTACGGGCCAATCAAATGTTAGGGAATTGTGTAAATATTTTTGTGCTGGAATTATAGGCCAATATAGGGAGACAGATAGTTTTGTATATTCTGTATATATGACATTTTCTGGCAAAACCATTCATTCACCATTACCCCACGTATTGATTGGCATTATTATACATAACATATCAGACTTATATTTCCACACTGATATCAGAGGCGATAACCGTGTTTCCTTAAACTGGCACAAAATATATTCAATCCACTCAAAAAAAGGAAAGTTATGTACATGTATGTACAGTTCAAACCTAAACCGGGTAGAACCATATTATATAAAACGCCATCAAGTAATTGTAACTGTTCAGTGGCATAGTCAGTGTGTGTGTGTGGGGGGGGGGGGGCAGTCTTCGGAAGACTAAAATGTTCGTAAATGCAAAATTATGAAAGTCTGTAAATTTAACATTAACGATGTGTTCTTGAAAACAGTTATTGGATTTACATTTATTGAGCATAGGCTGCATATGCAGCCTATGCTCAATAAATGTAAATCCATCAATTGAAATTTCCAGACGGTCCTAAATTTGCACTTACGAACATTTTAGTCGTACGAAGTTTCGTGAAACGGGCCCCAGGTATTTAACAGCCCATTCAGAAGATATTACCACAATGCCTTATCACATGAGCAGTATGTACTGAAAATTAGTTGTTCGAATTTAAACTTTTTTGATTTGTGAAAATTTTGTAAAATGTAAAAAATCCGCTTCTCCTGTAAATGAGATGTCGTTTGAAGAATGTTATCTATTTTCAAACGACATCTAATGAACAGAGAAGCTGATTTTTACATTTTACAAAATTTTGCACGAATGATCATTGTGGGATTGTTCAAATGGTGACCATATGGTAAAAAAATGGGCGTGGCCTGAAGGGCCGGGGGTCAAATATGAAGGTCAGAATTGTAACGTTGTTTGATCACCATCCGAGTTGCACCTTCTGGAACCTCTCTAAGACGAACGACGTAGTTGTAGTTCTGCAATCATACTTTTATTGGCACGCAATCTATTCGGATCGTATAGTGTAATTAGCGTAAATCTCAGAGTCCCGCGTGTGTGTGAGTCCGACCTTCTAGAAAACCCAATTGAGTGCGTAATATAGGAATGAACGGCCTTTTTTTGTGGAATTTATCGGGGTATAAACTTGGAAAAGTCGCGGTAAACTGTATTACCGCGACTTTTCCAAGTTTATATCCGCAATAAATTCCACAAAAGGCCATTCATTCCTTATAATTCCAGCATTTGAAATAAATTCATCAAGAAAATGTGTTTATTTTGACAGACGACAGCCATGTGTTTACATTGACAGCACTGACAGCGCACCTGTAGAAAGTAGTTCGGCGTGGGAGTTTACTGGGATATACATTTTGGACCGCGACTTTTCCAAGTTTATATCCCCGATAAATGTCACAAAAAGGCCATTCATTCCTTATAATTCCAGCATTTTAAATAAATTCATCAAGAAAATGTGTTTTTTTTGACAGACGGCAGCCATTTGTTTACATTGACAGCACTAACAGCGCACCTGTAGAAAGTAGTTCGGCATGAGAGTTTACTGGGATATACATTTTGGACAGAGACTTGCTACGGGCCAATCAAATGTTAGGGAATTGTGTAAATATTTTTGTGCTGGAATTATCACTAAGTACTGTCTGTTCCACGTTTTGCTGCCGACGAACATTTGGCTATTAAACACACTATTAACTCTAAAAAATATTTAAAAGTAAGTACTTTTTTTATCAATAACAAGTCACCCTCCCCAAAAAAAATAATTTTATGAAATTCCATCAAATATTGATTTTATTGCGAAATTATTTTTCATGGGGGCTAAAAATAGATTTATTTTTTAAATATTTTTTTTATTTGTAGACCGATTTTCAAAATCTAACTTTTGTTTTCTTAGTTACATCATTTTCAAGCTATCTCGCTAGGTTTGTTTTTTTTTCGCAATAAAATCAATATTTGATGGAATTTCATCAAGAACGTTTTTTGGGGGACTTTTTTGTTATTGATGAAAAAGTACTTACTATTAAATATTTTTTAGATTTAATGTGTTTAATGACCAAATGTTCGTCGACAGCGAAACGTGGAACAGACAGTAGTGAGCACGTTGTACACAGACTAGACAACCCAGACGGACGGCCTTATATAGTCTATGCGTGACCACAGGTGGAAGACTCGGACCTATGACACCAACAAAATGCATATTAAAAAAAATCCCATTACCCCACCCACTTGGTCTCGTACATTACCATCTTCTATGTATAGAAGGTGGGTATAAATATGGCTATTATAGAAAGAGCCATCTCTTTTCCGATTCGCACAGAACACAATAAACATCGATTAAATGTATGAAACATGTCTCTGGCAATCCATAAAGGTATTAGGTGTGTGAATATACTCACTTCAAATCGCTGTTTCAAGTATTTATTGAGTTATTCGCGATTACCCCATCCAAAGCGAAAGTTGCGTGTACGAAAGAATCTCACACATAATCGGAGGCCGTCGGGCGTGGATTATCGGTCATATTTGGCCGATAGCTGATCGCCAGCTCAAACTAAAGTGGTGCACCATGACCATATACATTATAAACTCCAACCATACAAAGTTCGTCCAATTGTGATCGTTCACCGATCTAAAAAACACTTGTTTGTCTAATTTCGTTCATTAGCTGGAACCGGGTCAATGCACCATCTTCCATAATACAACCGAAAGCGTCTATGTAAAGACCATCTCTGATTGGCTAAATCTAAACTGTAATGACGTCATTCAACCTATTTCGGGATTCCGGAAGACATAATCTGATAGTACGCGAATCATGAATGAAAGTAGAAAAAGATGTTTTTTAGATCGGTGAACGATCACAATTGGACGAACTTTGTATGGTTGGAGTTGCTAATGTATATGGTCATGGTGCACCACTTTAGTTTGAGCTGGCGATCAGTTATTGGTCAAATATGACCGATAATCAACGCCGGACGGCCTCCGATTCTGTGCGAGATTCTTTCGTACACGAAAATTTCGCTTTGGATGGGGTATACAAAATGCGAATAACTGAATAAATGCTGGAAAGAGCGATTTGAAGTGAATATCTTCACACACCTAATACCTTTATCGATTGCCAGCGACAGAAATCATACATTTAATCCATGTGTATCCGAAGGCTTTATATAAGATGGTAATGTACGAGACCAAGTGGGTGGGGTAATGGGATTTTTTTTTTAATAGGCATTTTTTTGGTGTCATAGGTCCGAGTCTTCCACCTGTGTGCGTGACATGTAATGCTATTACATCAGAATTATCTGTAGCCGATGTCATCAACATTGCAAAGTATACTTATCTAGCAAAGTATACTTTGAGGGAGTAATCATTTATTTTTCCCGAAATGCATTATTTCATATAGAACTAACGACTGCATATATGTGATGATTAAAAGTATGCAGAATTATTATACTGAATTTATTACATTATCACAGCCATTTTGAATTAATTACATTATCACAGCCAAAATGGCTGTGATAATGTAATAAATTCAGTATAATAACAATTAATAAATTTATCCTATAATTGAAAATTTCTCCCTCAAAGTATACTTTGCTAGATAAGTATACTTTGCAATGTTGATGAAATAGGCTACAGGTTTCAGTCAGCTACAGCAAGTATTATTTACAAACAATGGCAACATGTCTGTCACACCGATATGAACCGTGAGGTGAGGCCATATCGTTACACTATTGTTTTTGCCGAAAGTAGTTATGTCATATATCAGACAGAATATATTGAAGAGTAGATAGCACCGGTATGATTTTTATTGTAATCGTACAATTAGGTCATCCAAGATGGCCTCTGAAAGGTAAAATTATCATTATTCAGTTACAAACTTCAATGTATATATCTCTTGAACCGCTTGGCGGATGCTGGTCAAATGTTACAGATATCATTCTTTGCTGAAGCCTTTTCAAATTTAATAACAATGGAGGCGCCACGCAATCCAAGATGGCCGCCATCCCAGAAGTGGGTCAAATTCTTAACCATTTTCTCATGAACTGACATGACAATCCGATCTAAACGAAACTTTACAGAATTGATCGACCACTGATGCTCTTTCAGATTTGTTAAAATGGTGACCCGTGGCTCATGTAGAAAGTTATTCTTTTATTGCCAACTTCAAATTTACGATGGGATTCATCCTTTACGGTTCCCTATTTTGCACCTCTGGCCCTCCGGTATTCGTAAAGCGTATCTGACAATTGGATCAAGTTATGCCCCTTAATAGGGGCTAAGTGATTTGGTGTGTTTTAGGGCACCCCGCACCAGGAGCCTATTTCATCAACATTGCAAAGTATACTTTGAGGGAGTAATCATTTATTTTTCCTGAAATGCATTATTTCATATAGAACTAACAAATGCATATATTTCATGATTAAAAGTATGCAGAATTATTATACTGAATTTATTACATTATCACAGCCAAATTGGCTGTGATAATGTAATAAATTCAGTATAATAAAAATTAATAAATTTATCATAAAATTGAAAATTTCTCCCTCAAAGTATACTTTGCTACTAAAGTATACTTTGCAATGTTGATGAAATAGGCATCATCAGTGTGGGGCAGGTACATTTTCCTCTTTTTTGTTTCTGGCGATACAGTTTCAGTTCTTTCAGTGCTTTGATTCTGTCTACTTCCAGATTATGTACAGTACCTAAGATGTGCATATTTGTTATAATTTTTGTTTACTGAAACTGTGATATTGTCTATAAATGACGTCGAAAGTCGACGGAATTTTCACAGCATTTGCTCTGAAACTTTCGTCAACTTACGACGTCATTTACGAAAATTTCAAAATTTCATAAATCGTTTCTTGAGATATAGCACAGCGTTTTAGGTACACTATCAATCACATGGCTCGTCTCATTTGAGGCTGTGACTTGCGAAAAGTGACTTATTATATTTGTGACCAGTAGCCTATTTCATCAAAATTACACAGCATACTTATCTAACAAAGTATACTTTGAGGGAGTGATCATTTATTTTTTCTCGAAATGCATTCTTTCATATAGAACTAACGACTGCATATATTTGATGTTTAAAAGTATGCGGAATTATTATTCTGAATTTATTACATTATCACAGCCAAAATGCCTGATAATGTAATAAATTCAGTATAATAAAAATTAATAAATTTATTCTTAAATTGAAAATTTCTCACTCAAAGTGTACTTAGCAAGATAAGTATGCTTTGCAATTTTGGTGAAATAGGCTACTGAAATACGATCCAAATTTGCATGGATCTATATTGTAGCTGTGACTGGAGAAATGAGACTTACGGGGTTTGCGACCAGTGTAGACCAAGATCTGGGGCCCGTTTCACTAAACTTCTTACGACTAAAATGTTCGTAAGTGCAAAATTATGATAGTCTGTAAATTTCACATTAACAATGTTTTCTTGCAAACAATTATTGGATTTACATTTATTGAGCATAGGCTGCATATGCAGCCTATACTCAATAAATGTAAATTCATCAATCGAAATTTACAGACGATCCTAAATTTACACCTACGAACATTTTAGTCGTACGAAGTTTAGTGAAACGCACCCCAGCTTGTGCATTCACACAGTCTAGTCAGCATCTGCATTGTTCACGGTTCCATCAATAAAACACACGACACGCTTCCAACGCACAATATATAGTATTTATTACACTCTTGCGAGTTATTTGCATGGGTTTCGCTGTGAGCGAAAACCCGTAATCAACTCCTTACAAATAATACACCGTGAAGATAACACCCGTAATTGCGCGCCTGTTTTCTTGGAAACCACGAGCTGCCATGCAAAATGTTTACTTTTTATTACAGTCAAAATAAAGTTATTCGAAAACTTGCAAAGGGTTTCGACTAATCTAGAATGTTAATGTGATTGAACACATTCCAAACATGTAGTCAAATATATCTGGTTCATAGAATCAGCTACGTAATTTGGATTGCAACAAGTTTACATGACGTCACATTTGACGTCACACAACGTAACGTCAAAACGCGGGAAAGCACGTCATTGTATAACTATTAATGCGCACATCACAATTCATTGATTATAATCTAAAAAATAGACTAAATGTGCATATGTATCCGCCGTGGAAGTGTAATAAATAGGATATTCCATCGTACATGTTTGAATAGCGGAAATAATACACTCGTGTCCATCGGCGTCCGTGCAAGCAGCTCGTTCGCTACGCTCACTCGTTGCTTACGCGGAAGCCGACGCACACTCGTGTATTATTTCCCGCTATTCAAAATATACGATGGAATATCCTCTATATATTGCGCGTTGGAAGCTTGTCGTGTGAAAATACTGTTATAGTTATCAAGCTGTATACACGAGTGTTTGACCAGAAACTACACTTACCATGACTTCCATAAGGCCCATTTCTCCAGTCACATCCATAATTAAGGACACAGGTCAGTCAATATTGCAGTATATTCAACATAAAACTCCTGGAATGTGCAACTAAAAATGAACATGATGACGTTAAGAACTGACTTTATAGAAAGCATGTCACTTTGTATTGAACATATGATATAGCTTCCAGGCGCGGATCCAGGATTTCGGGTTAGGGGGGGCGTAACTATTTTGCAATACTTGACTATATTATCGAACGAGCTATGCTCGTTCGATAATATCGTCAAGTATTGCAAAATAGTCGAGATAGCGCTAGGGGGGTCCGGGGCATTCCCACCCGGAATATTTTGCAAATCTACATCGCATTTGCTGCGTTCTGGCGCATTTTGGAGCAAAAATATTGACACTGTCACAGTATGTTTAGACATGATTTTTGATTGAAAACGTTTACATTTTGAAACAATAAGAAAACGACCGAAACATGCATGGAATACATGGCACTTGGCATGAAACGTGCCTTGTAACTTGTAAACAATCTTTACTCGGCGAATTTTAGGGGGGTGGGGGGCGCGCGCGCCGGGTCCACGCCTGAATCCGCCCATGGCTTCGAACATGAGTTTTACCTCTTATAGTGTAGTGCTTGACAGACATTTCATATTAAAGTTGTTGTGACTGACTTCCATACCTGTACACACAGTTCGTGCTGGTACTTATACACGACATGGCGCCACGCCAATACCTGTACAAACATTTCATGCTGGTACTTATGCACAAACATGGCTGGTCTTATGCAACAAGTGTGATCGCTAATATATTTCGAACACCCGTCAAGTTGGCTCGACAAAGGCATGTAGTTTTACAATTGTTGTAACTGACGTCCATACCTGTACACACAGTGCATGGCCGTTTTCATAAAATGACGCGATTGTGATAACTATTGAGACACGCTATGTGATGTTGTACCTTCGGACATCTGCGTAATTTTATTAAATATGTTTACAAAATTTACAATATTTTTCATAAATAAAGTCAAAAGTTGATAGAATTTTCAGAGTACATGCGGAATTACGCTGACAACTGTGTCAAATTTTGACGCCGTTTGCGGAAAATATTGTAAATTTTGTAGCTGTATTTCATGCTTCTGCAGATGTCCGAAGATACAACATCGCATGGCGTGTCTCTATTGATTCGACAGACATTCAGTTTTACAGTCGTTGTGACGTCCATACATGTACACACAGTTTATGCCGGCACTTATACACAACATGACGCCAGTGTGATCACTATTGTATGTCAAACACATATTCAAGTTCAGTATTCGACAGACATTCATGCATTTTACATGTTGTGATCGTCGATACATTGTACACTACAGTCATACGCTGGCACTTATACACAACATGACGCCAGTGTGATCACTATTGTATGTCAAACACCCCTCAAGTTGATTCGACAGACATTCAGTTTTACAGTTGTTGTGACGTCGATACATGTACACACAGTTCATGCCGCACTTATACACATAAGCATGACGCCATTGTATCACTATGTATGTTCAAACACACTTCAGTTGATTCGACAGACATTCAGTTTTACAGTCGTTGTGACGTCCATACATGTACACACAGTTCATGCCGGCACTTATACACAGCATGACGCCATTGTGATCACTATTGTATGTCCAAACACTTCAGATTCAAGACATCAAGTTAGAGTTTCGTTGCGTCCACATGTACACACAGTTCAGCCGGCACTTATACACAGCATGACGCCATTGTGTCACGATTATGTAAACACCCCTCAAGTTGATTCGACAGACATTTCAGTTTTACATCGGTTACGTACATACATTTATTCACACAGTTTCATGCGCACTACACGACCATTGTGATCACTATTGTATGTCAAACACCCCTCAAGTTGATTCGACAGACATTCAGTTTTACAGTCGTTGTGACGTCCATACATGTACACACAGTTCATGCCGGCACTTATACACAACATGACGCCATTGTGATCACTATTGTATGTCAAACACCCCTCAAGTTGATTCGACGACATTCATTTTACATGTTGTGACGTCAATACATGTACACAGTTCTGCCGGCACATACACAACAGACGCATGTTGATTCACTTATTTTGTTTTACTGTCACAGTTCAGTTATCGACAGATCATCATACAGCTGTGACGACATACATACACACAGTTCATGCCGGCACTTATACACAATCATGACGCATAAGTTGATTCACTAGTATGTCACTTACACAACATGTTCATTGCTGCACATATTCACACATGACGCCATTGACACTATTGTGTGTCACACACTTTTCAGTGATCACAGTACTTTCCAGTTACAGTGTGACGTCATACATGTTACACACAGTTCATGCCGGCACTTATACACACATTGACGCCATTAAGTGAGATTCACTATTGTATGTGCACGACACTCAATGTTGATTCGATTAGACACTTCAGTTTTATAAACAGTTCGACAGTGTTTTTTGACGTACATACATGTACACACAGTTCATGCCGGCACTTATACACAATACGCCTTGATCACTATGTATCAACATTCAGTGATCACTGACAGTTGTGTGAAACGTCATTCATGTTACACACAGTCATGCTGCACTTATACACTGCATTGACATGTGATTCACGATTCATTTTAATGTTTTACAGTTGTTGTAGACTCGACTCACATGTACACACAGTTCATGCCGGCACTTATACACAACATGACGCCATTGTGATCACTATTGTGTCAAACACCCCAAGTTGATTCGACACTTCAGTTTTCATTGTTGTGCTCCATCATGACACACAGTTATGCCGGCACTTATACACAACATGAGCCATTGTGATCACATTGTTGTTGTCAAACACCCCTCAATTGATTCGACAGACATTCAGTTTTACAGTTGTTGTGACGTCGATACATGTACACACAGTTCATGCTGGCACTTATACACAACATGACGCCATTGTGATCACTATTGTGTGTCAAACACCCCTCAAGTTGATTCGACAGACATTCAGTTTTACAGTTGTTGTGACGTTACATATACATGTACACACAGTTCATGCCGGCACTTATACACAGCATGACGCCATTGTGATCACTATTGTGTGTCAAACACCCCTCAAGTTGATTCGACAGACATTCAGTTTTACAGTCGTTGTGACGTCCATACATGTACACACACTTCATGCCGGCACTTATACACAACATGACGCCATTGTGATCACTATTGTGTGTCAAACACTCATTGACCGACAGACATCAGTTACATATTGTTGACGTTTACAGTACATGTACACACAGTTCATCCGGCACTTATACACAACTGACGCCATTGTGATCAAACTAATTGTGTTGTTTTCACATACTCAAGTTGATTCAGACAGACATTCATAACGTTCGTTGTTGACACATACAGTACACACTTCATGCGGACACACAACATGACGCCATTGTGATCACTATTGTGTGTCAAACACCCCTCAAGTTGATTCGACAGACATTCAGTTTTACAGTCGTTGTGACGTCCATACATGTACACACACTTCATGCCGGCACTTATACACAACATGACGCCATTGTGATCACTATTGTGTGTCAAACACCCTCTCAGTTGATTCGACAGACATTCAGTACAATATTGTGACGTACATACATGTACACACAGTTCATGCCGGCACTTATACACAACATGACGCCATTGTGATCACTATTGTGTGTCAAACACCCCTCAAGTTGATTCGACAGACATTCAGTTTTACAGTCGTTGTGACGTCCATACATGTACACATACACACCCCAATTCATCCGCACGTATGCACAACATGACGCCATTGTGATCACTATTGTATGTCAAACACCCCTCAAGTTGATTCGACAGACATTCAGTTTTACAGTCGTTGTGACGTCCATACATGTACACACAGTTCATGCTGGCACTTATACACAACATGACGCCATTGTGATCACTATTGTATGTCAAACACCCCTCAAGTTGATTCGACAGACATTCAGTTTTACAATTATTGTGACGTACATACATGTACACACAGTTCATGCCGGCACTTATACACAACATGACGCCATTGTGATCACTATTGTGTGTCAACACCCCTCAATCAAGTTGATTCGACAGACATTCAGTACAGTTGTTGTGACGTCCATACATGTACACACAGTTCATGCCGGCACTTATACACAACATGACGCCATTGTGATCACTATTGTGTGTCAAACACCCCTCAAGTTGATTCGACAGACATTCAGTTTTACAGTTGTTGTGACGTCCATACATGTACACACAGTTCATGCTGGCACTTATACACAACATGACGCCATTGTGATCACTATTGTGTGTCAAACACCCCTCAAGTTGATTCGACAGACATTCAGTTTTACAGTTGTTGTGACGTACATACATGTACACACAGTTCATGCCGGCACTTATACACAACATGACGCCATTGTGATCACTATTGTGTGTCAAACACCCCTCAAGTTGATTCGACAGACATTCAGTTTTACAGTTGTTGTGACGTCCATACATGTACACACAGTTCACGCCGGCACTTATACACAACATGATGCCGTAGAACCGCTCTACAAACACGTTTACTATTAGTGTTGTTTTGTCATCCACCATGCCCAACAGTTAGCAGAGCTCCAGATAAGCTGCGTATTTGCGTAAATAACTAATTAAAATTGCCAAAAAAAAACAATTGAAATCAGAAGTAGCGAGTATCAAAAAGCAATAACAATTTTGTGGTACCTTTATCCTGTTGCAGAAAACAATAAGCAGACCACAAATATAGCAAATTGTCTTATTTTCCATGAAAACTTGGTATTTCATTAGAATTGTATCAGACATGTTTTCATTTCGAAGCAAACTAATTTAATACTTGCTGTCTGTTGATGTGTAGTGATTTTATTTTACCCAATTAAAATTTTGAAATACCCGATTGCTTCAGAAATGATGGAGTGAAAATACTCAATTACTAATTCCTTATCTAAAGCTATGATGTTATGACTACTGTTCACTAATGTATGTCGAACACACCGCAAGTGCGCTCTACAAATACAATTAAAATTAATGTTGCCATGTCGTCCATACAGATATAAACATTTCAAACTTACACATGACATGACGCAGTCTCCGCAAAAGTCGTTGATCCGTCGGACATGTCAGTTAAAAGTGCCGCCGGTCCGACGGTAAACAGGAAGTCGCCGGACCGCATGTCCGACTATAACAAACCAAAATAATTTACTTTTTTTATTTATTTTTTTTTACTTTTTTTTTCTAAGCTTCAATGAAATCACCTTCATTTGGTATGCGTTCTGGTGCTAGCTAGCTTTTCTTATGACTGATATACTTTAAAAGCTAAAAAGCTCTTAAATATCACACACAATCAATTTTATTTTTTATAAAAAGTCTGGTAAAAATTTCAAGTTTACCAGACCGAATGTCCTGTGACATTTTGGCAGTTTCGTCGAGACTGCATGACACCATGGTGATCACTATTGCATGTCGACAAGGACATACATTTTAGTAAGTTGCATTTGTGGTGACGTCCATGGACATACTTTAGCAAAGCATAATGCATTTATTTTACGTCAATTACCATATGCATGACATGCCAAGTGAGTTGTACTTATGTTGTATTTTTCATGAAATAGAGAATAGTAGGTTAGTGCCGTGAATGGAAAAAAAATATAAATTTTACCATTCACGGCACTAACCTACTATTCTATTTATCCCGTCAACACCTACAGATGGCTTTAAAATGCAAAATTATAACCTAAGTCACCGCACATATTCATAGGCAGTGATTAGGTCGTATTGACAGGATATCACAAATGTTTGACCGCCCCGTGTTGCACGGCACATACGCACTGTGTTGACGGGATAAAACTATTTTCGGAGTTGTTATATTTTCTATAAATTACTTCGAAAGTTGCCGAAATGTTTCACAATTATTTCTGTACAAAATCACACGACTTGTCTCATTTACGGTATTCGAATTGTCAAAGGTAACGTAAATTAGTTATAATAATGGATACAAACGAGTATAAGGAAAATACAAACACAGTTACTTCTCTAGAGATACAACTACTGTCTGTTTCACGAAAGTTGCCCAAATTTTACGGCTATATAGACAATTCAAAAACAATATTATTTTCAATAATATTAAATTAAAGGAATATTTAAGAATGAGCCTTCTTTTTATTTCGTGAAATTCGGTCAAATTTGGTTTTATTACGAAAAATTGATTTCTCTATGGGAATTTAACATGGGGGGAAAAGATGTAAAGGAGTGTGGGATTAGTCAAAAAACGAAAAAATTTGGAAATTGACTCCGAAACCTAGCTAGATAGCTTGGATATGATCTAACAAAGAAAACAAAAGTTAAATTTTAAAAATCGGTCCAGTATTTCTAAAATTCAAAAAAATTTCCCTGTGTTAAACCCCATCCGTGAAGATGTCTATGGGGATTTAATATGGGGAAATTTTGTTTTCGCAATAAAATCAATATTTGACCAAATTTCACGAAATAAAAAGAAGGCTCATTCTTAATTTTTCCTTTAATTTAATATTATCAAAAGAAATCTTGTTTTTGAATTGTCTATATAGCCGTAAAATTTGGGCAGCTTTCGTGAAACAGACAGTAGATATTTTGATTATAAACATGTGGGCGGTGAATGACCTCACGATTACAATGGAACCCATTTTAAAAACGGTTCATTTGTTACAAAAACTACAAATAAAGCGTATACAGTGAAACAGAGGTCCCCAGGGTGTCCGGCTTAGAGAGGTTACAAGTTACAAGTGTGCTATGCGATCACGATTCACAAATAGACATTATCAACTGAGATAAATGACCAAGAAACTCATAAAAAATAACATCACATGTGTTTTCTTGTTTCCAGTTTAGAGGGGTTCCACTGTATTCAAATAAAAGCTACAAATAAAAAGTACCAACTAGTGTGACCGCGAGTTTTCACCATTTCAGCCTCAATATCGTGTCGAGACTGTGTTATCTGTACAAAATATATGTAAATGCACTTTCGAATGAAAGTAATTAGCACGTCCGTATGTAAGCATATTGATCCGAGAAGAATGGAAATGTACCGTTTTATATTGGCATCCTTCCAAAGCATGTTATCTTCATGGACGAAGTCTGTTCTGTATACGAGCATCTTTCGTGCACCTGCGCGTACATATTTCATTCGGCAAAATTAACTTTGTACACGGTAATCTCAAGATCATTTGATTTCAAGCTTTATGCATGGTTGAGAGTTATACGAATTTATCCCGTCAACACAGTGCGTATGTGCCGTGAAACACGGTGCCGTGAAACATTTTTGATATCCAGTCAATACAATTTTTGCATTTTACAGCCATTTGTAGATGTTGACGGGATAAATAGAATAGTAGGTTAGTGCCGTGAATGTGAAAAAATATCTGGCGCGGCACGGAAACGGGATGTGCTCGACAGAGCCTCGCCCATCCCGTTTCCTGAGCCTTGCCAGATATTTTTTCCCATTCACGGCAGTAACCTACTATTCTCTATGTCTCTTGTCCACCTGTGTAGATATTTTCATATGCACTTCTGTTTCCATTTATGTATGTATTCACGGGGAAAATAATGTTTGTTGTAAATATGTGTGAGCGCCGTTCATTTGCGTTTAATTCGTTGTGTCTGTATACGTATTTCAGGAAAGACACAGTCTATTGTGGATGAATGTGCGCCATTCACTTACAGCACTATGTACGGTTTCCTGTGTGGAATTAAGGACCGACGCATATGACATTGGTGATATTTTATTAGAAACTTCTTTCTTAATTATGAATGTAATTCGGTTAGGTTTGCAGTTGTGAACCAATAAATAAATATGCATTGTATATCATGTTAGCCATGTAAATCGTGTCTTGTGTGATACATTTTATGCGCTCACACCCGCTGATAAGTTCTATCTTTGTTTGTATATATTATCTGATTTGTTTTTATAACAGCCATCGATGGCAATGTGATAATCAGCGGAAGTAGGTGCGGATGATATGTGCGGCACTCGGTCTCTGACCCGGTAGTATCTGCAGCATTTTCTGTACGACCGTGAATAACACCACCGCCTTCTCGCTGTCCCACATATCTGCCTCCACGTCCGCCGGTACCGTCAGCCCGGAGACGGACATCCGCCTATGGTGGAACTGTGTCGCCTTGACGGTGTCGTTGCCGAATGGAAGTTCTCTCGTCAGGATCTCGTAGACGAGGCAGCCACACGCCCAGATGTCGAGGGGTGGCATAAACACACCCCGGGAGCGATTGTGCTGCAATCGCAGGAGCTCGGGAGCCATGTACGGAACGGTGCCCAGAAATCTGTGCAACTTGACAGGCTCACCTGTTCGGGTTTGGAACCGTGCAGATAACCCGAAATCAGCGATCTTTGGCTCGCACCGCTTTGTTACTAAGATATTTTCAAGCTTAATGTCAATATGTGCGATTCCTTGTGAATGCACATATGACAAGCCTTTTAGGATTCCTTTCACAATGCGGTGCTTTTGGTCGCTGCTCGGGTCACTGCACTGGAACAGGGAGCAAAGGTCTGTGTCAACAAATTCCATGACGAATCCACCCTTTAGGGGACCGAGGGCTCGCACAATGTTGCAGTGCCTCAGGTCCTTTATCAGGATGAACTCGTTCATGGTCATCTTTGTGAACATTCCTTTACTGGCAAGTTTAGCAACACATTTCTGGCCCGCTTTGGTTACTGAAAAAACCACACCATGGCTCCCGGCCCCTAACTGCTCCCGGATGTGGTAGGGGCGTATGGCCGCCTCGAGGTTAAACTTCCGCGGTGGAGTGGCGATATTGGCGGCGGCGGCGTCTTGCTGGTAATTCACAAGGGTTGCCGGCTCCCCCACGTCTTCCAGCTGCGGAGGTGTGTAGTTGTAGTAACCCTGGAACTCGGACAACCAATCCGGGTTCTTAACACGACCAGCACGTTTTGACGAGGAAATTACGTCTGGGCGTCTGAGATCCTTAAACCCACACAGAGCATTCGTCTCGAGGATCTTCTGGGCTTGGATCGTCGTAACGCTCAATGTCTGAAAATATACATGACATAATCTGTAGGAACCACAGTATGTGAAGAGATAGTCAAGAGATCCATGATAAATTCTGAACAAGACTGCCCGAAAAAATACAGTGCATGTTCGGTGTACATGTTTCGGCACTTGTTCGTTTGCTACTGGTCAGTTACTGATTGGGACATCTTAGATGAACAACTTTTGTGTAATACATGCTGCTATATCGTAATGGTCAATGGTGGTGTTTTTGTTCGTGTTGGTCAATGTAGAAACATAAAAACATTTTGCTCAATGGATCCATTATTCAAATAAAATGTTCAGCTTTCATGGTATTGTACGCAGCAAGAGTACAAACCACCAGAGCTCCAGATAAGCAGCGTATTTGCTTAAATGCCCAATTAAAATTGCCAAAAACCCAATTGAAATCAGAAGTAGCGAGTATCAAAAAGCAATAAAAAGTTTGTGGTACCTTTTACAGGGTTCGACATTAACGGTGTCCCGGGATCCCGAGGATCCCAGATTTTCAGGAGGAATACCAACTTCTAAAACCTGGGGATTCCGCCGGGCCTCCTATTTTTTTGTTCTGGATTTGTTAAAAAAAATAAAAAATCGCCCATCTCGTCGTTAAATTCACAATAGGGCCGATTTGACGCGAGTGCGCGTCAATGTACGTACGATTTGATCGATCGCCGATTCGATTTCAAGTAGTGTAATGAGCGCCACCTAGCGTTTCTTTGTGAACATAACGTAGAAAATAGAAGCATTCTGAAGTATCTTTGCAAACATAACGTAGAAAATAGAAGCATTCCGAAGTATGCTCACAATCTATAGATGCTTATTAAGATGTGTTACCGTAAAGCGCGTGTTTGTTTCGGATGAGATTAAATGTCAAAGTCATTGTAATGTGTTTTCGCGATGTGGAAATTTTTGGAAAACGCATCTCCACCGCCGGAAAAAAAATCGCGAAGTGCCAGCGGTGGTAGTCTATGACCCGGAGGCTGCCATCCATCACTGGAACACCAGTGGCGACCGACCAAGGCAGCCATTTTTTAATGATGAGAGAAACTCAAAGGTAATATTATCATGATTATTAAGGCTAAAAATAAAATAATGTATCATCATTAAGCAGGGGCGGCGGAAGCGGGGGGGGCGGGCGGTGGCGGAAGCGGGGGTGCCTAGGCCCCCCCCCCCCCAATAATTTTGTTGGGGGGGGGGGGCCCAATAATTCTGTAAATTTTGGATTTTTTATTCTAATATATTTGTGTAATCATGAGTACTGGGAACTTTGCTGAGAATGCAGGAAATGGCGTTTCACACCACTTGGATTTCAAAAATGTTCGGCTTCCGCCGCCTATGTTAAGGCAAACAGAACTATTGCAAGATGTCAACTATCTTCCACAAAAGCAATGCTATCGATGTTAGAAAAAAAAGGTTTTGCCTACCCAGGCTACCTACCCAGGCTACCTACCCACACCTAGGTGATGGGAGGGGAAACGTTAAGGTTGGCCTAAGGCTAAGACATCATCACATATATAACTGCTACAGTGTAGTTTGTAAGCTGGCTGTTCAGGGTTGAATTATGGGACAGCTAGCTTACTTTGTAACTATAGGACCAGACTCTAGACTCAAAAAGTTGAACCGAAAACCTGTGAAAATATTTCCCTTGTGCCTGATAATTGAAAATAAAACAGCATAAACATATGGATCTAAAAGCAAGCATTAAACTAAGGTGTGAACTGTCCATCTATTTCAGATGGTGTCTGAGCCCGAGGATGTTTTTGCTATGGCAGAGGAGCTGGAGGGTCAGGAACAGATCCCTGATGAGGTGCCAGGAGACGACATGATGTGCAGCAAGGCATATGACATGCTGGAACAATTATTGTAAAATAAAAATAAGAAAAATAAACAAGTAGACTGTACTGAAACAAAAATGTTTTTATTTTATATAACTTAGGCGGGGTCCCTAACTCTGAGGCGGGATCCCACTTTTCAAAAGTAGGGATTCCTGCTGGACCCCTAAGAAATACAGTTAGTGTCAAACCCTGCAGTGAAGTTTTAATATCATGCTGCAGAAAAAAATAAACAGACCACAAATATAGAGTATTTTTCTTAATTTCCATGAAAACACATCTTGGTATTTCCAAGGAGACAATTCTAATGAAATTCCAAGACATGTTTTCATTTCGAAGTACACTATTCAATAATTGCAGTCTGTTGATGTGTAAACGGTAGTATGATTTCATTTTACCCAATTAAAATTTTGAAATACCAAATTGCTTCAGAAATGATGGAGTGACAATACTCAATTACTAATTCCTTATCTGGAGCTTTGAACAACTGTGTTATTTAGGGGAGAACCAGGCTGAGTTTTTCAATTAATTATTTGGAACGGCATGTTGAAAGTTTTATCGCCCGAGATTCAGTTTTGTCTGTGACTGGAGAAATTGGGCTTATGGTTTTTGCGACTAGTGTAGATCCAGATCAGCCTGTGCATTCGCAGTCTGATCAGGATCTGCACTGTTCGCCATTCCATCAATGAAACACCCGTCATGCTTCACACCCGTCATGCTTCGAACAAGCAATATCAATCGTCATCAAGATGCAGGAGTGGGCTATTTTATCAGGAGCTACACTGTTTGCAAAACTGATTCTCAAACCATAAAAGCTCACACATACCGCTCCATATATCAAAGCTAAAGAGATTATTGGGGAGGGCGGTCCCGGGGCGATGTTGGTAGGGTTGGTGGTGGTGGTGGTTGGGGGGGGGGGTAGGGGAGTGCCAAGTCAAATATCAGATCATGACTCTAAAAAAATACAAGCCAACTGTTGAACATCTTGTAAAGGATTCATGCGGTCAGCATGGAGTGACTTAAATGTATGGATGATGATAAGCAAGTTGAAGAGTTGCATAGCTAATACGTACAAGAAGACATTAAATGTGCATGCCCACTCAGTAGGCACAGAATGTTCTGTATATCAGAGACAACATCTGAGACATTTCCTGGCAAAATAAACATTCATTCACCATTTCCCCATGTATTGATTGGCATTATTATACATTGTATAGCACACGTAAATTTCCACACTGCTATCAGGGGCGATAACCGTGTTTCATTAAAATGTTAACGGACATTACTATTTATTCTCTGTATTTATTTGTTGATTGCAGTGCATTGATCATACTTTAATAATCTGTCGAAAATACATTTTTTTATGTGACGTATTTAATTCGTATAAATAATTAAATAATTAAAAAGTATCATGCCTCATTGCATATTAAAATAGTCTGATACCACCGCGCGTCACTATCAGTAAAATAAATATTACTAAATGATTATATCTGTATAGCGGGCACTCGTAATGTTTAGAACTGGTTGAATAGTGACCCGGCCAATTATACACGGATTTAATTCCAATAAAGAACATGTTGTGCCTACTGTGTGAGCATGTACTTTAGATGGGTGATTGGACCAAAACCATATATATCCCTCGACTTACTACGCAGCCCACGTGTATAAAACGTGCGAGGACTGTCATTATAGACAAAAAGTGCACAACTGTCATGAATAAAGTCACGAGTATTACATTATTACGATGTTAAACTCCTCGCTGGCAGTGAGCCATGATAATAAAAAAAACACAAACAAAAACGTGTTAGCCTAACGCATTCGACTTACAAACAAGGTGAACATAACAATAAGTCCTTGTGACCTTGACCTTGCGTGGTCGGACGTGGGTCGTATGCAAAACAAAGCACCATCCCTAGCCAACTATTATCAAAATCGGTGAAGAGGTTCACAAGTAATTACTAACGTACGCACGCACGTAGTTACGCACGTACATGGACTGACGCTATACCCACATCTGGCCTATCGGCGAGGGGATACATCGACACTAATCTGGAAAAGATTGCGGGTCCGACGTTATAAACCACGATATGGGTTTACACCCGTGATAGTTGCGAAGGTAACTCTTGCAACCTACTCCCGTACCGTCCGTAGACTACGGACACCGACCGGTACGGGGGTAGATTGCAAGAGTTACCGTTCGCAACTACAGTGTACACCCATGGCCATGATACTTGATAGTTACTATTTGCAAAATTGTGTTGGAGAAAATCGCGCTTCTGAAGTTCTGTTTAAAAATCAGAAGGCCCTGGCCCTTTCACAATTTCTGCAGAAAAAGCCCTGACATTCCTATTAGTAGTTATGTGTGACAAAATCTCAGTAACCGTGTAACAGATTGCAAAACTATATTGGTTCTATCACATATACAGTGGATATACCTAGGTTCTGGATAATAAGCCTTCGTTGGCCAGTGAGTTACTAGAGCTATACGCATATAAAAACAATTATTCAAAACTTTTTAAAACAATAAACTTATCGTAAAAGTGCTGTGAAACCAGATTTATCTAAAAGTCGCGTTTGTTTCCATGTCGTCTATTTTGTTAGCGTATCATCCAGGCGCTTGTAGAAAATAGACTGTGACCTTAGAGTCTGGATTTTTGTTCTTGGGTTATACTCATCCTGACCTTCCCCCCCCCCCCCCCCATTTGACAGACAGATGTATTTTGCAATAAAATGTCCGGGAAACTGACCGTGAAACTTTCCGTGATTAGTAACAAATGCGGTTTAATCCCGATGGGGGGTTATCCCGACAAATGGTTACGCTACTGTATTAACTATGACATTCCTTGCTAGTATATCTATTAGCCATATACTGAGGCTATAGGTAGGGGGTATGAGACAGAGTGTGAAAAGGAAACGATTTTAAAATTAAAATCATGAAAAACAAGGGCCAAAATTGGAAAAATGAGAAGAAGTCTCATGCCTGTCCAAAAAATAACAACATCTACCAGATTAATAACCGTACCACCCCTTGCTCTCAGTCTCGGATGCGGAATTACCTGACCATATAACTACTTCTGGAGGAGAGCGTGTAAAACGTAACAAGGACAAGACGGACTATCCAATAAGCTGCACTATTCAAGATGGCGGAAGAGTGCGCGCACTAGAATGACGTGAGATGCACGTTTCGTGACGTCAGAAGTATGATGTCAAAAATGTAGAAAGTGGCCCGATGTGACGTAATGCTAGTTACGCGCAGTTAATTGAGTGTACATGTACAGTAGTGTTTTAATTTAGTGTTACACTTCAAGTCAACAAAAATGCAAGTGCAACTTCAATCTTGTCCGTTGGTCATACCATACGGTAGGCATAGCACTTTGGCTTTACTACCGATATATCTACCTATAGTATATAGCAAAGTAAATAATAAATGATAAAAGTCAGATAATGAAAATTTAGAAGTTACACATGATCATGATGACATGACATGTTAATCTAAAAATAAGGGTCATACATAGCCCATCATACATTAAGGCTTAAACACAGTGGCGTAGCCCGGGGGGTGGGGGCAATGGGGTACAAAGGGTGCGAACGCACACCCTAACATTTGGCCAGGTGTGTACTAATTTACTTTAAATTACGTTTTTCTGAGGGAAATAGCTACACTATATAGATAACGTACTGTATGGCTTTAAAATCACTATAATCGACGAAATTGACTGTTTTCTGCAGTTGCGGGCGGTAACTCTGCAAAGCTGCCATACCGGTTTGCAGAGTTACTCCCCGCAACTATGGGGAAGGATGCTCCCGTATCCCTTTCCAAACTCGATCCACAATTCGCACACCTTGACAAGAACCTGGCTGCGCCAGTGAAACTTTTAAAGAATTATGCCTTTATATGGAGCGCCAAATCTACATAAACTCAAATAATGAATATCATAGCTGATTAGCTCTCTACATCATTTGAACCTAGCTCTAAATATTTAATGCTAGCTTTAATTATTTAAGTTTATGTAGATTTGGCGTTCCTGGAACGCCGAATCTACATAAACTCAAATAAGCATTGCTAGCATTAAATATTTAGAGCTAGCAACCAATGATTTAGAGAGCTCTTCAAATTATTTAGAGCCAGCATTAATTATTAGAGTTTAAGTAGATTTGGCGACACAACTTGTAATTCCAGGAATCGGGAATGAAGCAGAAAGCTGCAATCGCGTTGAGAAGAATGCACTTAACATTGCCTTCCCAGCTGGGTGGGGGTGGGCAATTAACGAACTTCGAACATTCGAAGTATAAACGTTCTGCAGTTGCATGCCTGTCCGCTCGCCCGTCCTTCCACCTAAATGTTTTGTAAATGAATGTCATATCTGCACCGGTAAAAAAACAACAACGCACAAACTACAACCATCATGACAGATCTCCATTAACTTATCAGATTATACATACCTTTGTCGTCTGTTTCGCCTGTGTAGTAAGGTACCCATGGTCACCAGCCGGGGACCTTTCATGAACGATAATGGATTTTGTGTCGTCTGCCGCCGTCGTCCGTCCGCCGCCCACACTGCCGGAATGGTCGCCGCGGAACATTCTCTTGGCCAGCCAGCGCAGGAATCCAGAACGGTTGTGTTGTCGTGTGGCGGCTAACGGGTCGGCTGACCTCTTCGATGTTGATTTACATCGTTTAGGCATTATTTTATTAATATTTCCATAAAAGTTTAACCTACGTAAAGTTTGCTGCTTGCTGCTATGGAGCGCGCTCGGCAATTGTGTCAACACAACGTCGTTGCTAACCGACGTAGTAGTTAGCATCGTCACGACGTCATTTATGATGACGTAGTCTTCAGCCGCTGTTCAAATTCACAGGCATTCGGCGGATTTCGGCTTTCTTCGGTATTACGTTTTATAAATAACAAAGAAAATGGCGTCATGTTATTCTCAATTGCAGTAATCCGTCAATAATACAGTAATATGAAATAAGCACTACCTATGACGGGCGACGTTAGTGTATGAAATTAAATTTACCAATTGATAGCTTTACCATGGTATTAGTATACTATAAACGGTACCGTAGTATAGTGTAGTATTGCAGAGCTACTTCCCGCAATTACCACGGTGTTACAACTTCTCTATTATAATTAAATGGTGTCATTGGCGCACTGATTTGAACCAATGATACAATTTAGATATTTCCTTTTCATATATAGTACATTAATAGCCTAGGCATTATAGAAACTGTATTAGTACATTTACGATCAGTTTAAGAAAAAAATAACAAGGCTAAGAATCTTCAGTGATATTATTCCCAATTTTCGCAATCTCAGTCGTCATTGAGCACGACTGTCACTTCGAGAGTTATACACATTTTGCCCATTTTTGGTATCAATTGTGTTAAGTTTTACATTTACTTTTGATTAACCTGTCATATGTGTTTCTATGCTGGACTACAGTAACAGGTGCACTAGACGCACACTTGCAATGTATACTTTGTTCTGTCCCGGATCGCTTGACTATGTCTTGTATTTTTAAACTCACATCAGCGAAGTTAAGTGCAGCGTGGCGGCTACAGAAATTCTCCAGGTGCGTCCTTCCAGTGATGCTATTATTTTCTCGGTCCCTGATAGTCTTTGAGCACATTTTGACTATTTTTCCTATTAGTTTTGTCCTTTTACATACAGCTTCACTTCAGCTGTTGGTAAGAGGTACTTGTGTTATGTACTGTGAATACAGGCCGTGACACAACCGAACAGGCGCAATAAAACAGCAGTTGCAATGTATACTGGACGGACGGTCGGTCGGTCGGACGGACGGACGGACGGACAACACAAACTATTTTTATAATTTAATAACTAGAATAGTTCGCCGGCTATATTCAGTATGTTTTATGACGTACAATAGATCGGACTGAAAACTAAAATAGCCCAGATACCACGACTGTTTCTGCCTTCCGTTACATTAGCTGCATTTGGCCCATTCGCACAGTTCCGCGGTTTGTCGGCTGCTGCAACAGCGGAGAATTCCGAAGATGGTTCGGTAAAATTCGTGTCTAATTTTTTATTTTATTATTAAATACACCCCCCCCCCCACCCCCCTTTAGTTAATATATACTGTTTATACAAATAGAAACTTATTATTTATGTGTGTATTATCGCCCTTGGGGACTCTCTTCAGCGTTGAGATAAAAGCATATTAATTTTAGTCTATTCAACGACAACACAAATATTTTGAAATGCAGTAACTTCGTAACCTATATTCAGTATACTTTCCGACGTTATATACATTTTGTTTTAGAAACATTTGGCAATTCGGGCCAAATTATTCGTCGCCCGTATTAGTAAAATACCAACTGTAGTAAAAAAAAATCCTGCTTGGCCTGGTTTACGGTAAAATAAATTTTACACTTTCCATCATATGTTCAACCTAGTTTCACTGAATGGTAAGTTTTCATATACGCGTAACATAAAGCGGGCTACATTGTCGCCCGTTTTACAGACTCAGGGGCGTCGGAACAGGTCCGGCAGGTCCGGGGACTGCCGGATCAATACTTTTAACATATTTTTGTAAGTCATGTATAAAAAAAACGGAATGTTAATATTTTTTCTGCAATTTTTCTCATTTCTCATCAAAAGTGTATGTTGTTACCACTGAGTTGAACCGTCTCGGCGAGACGGTTCAACTGAGTGGTAACAACATACACTTTGGGTGAATACCGGGGGCACCCAGTAGATTCGCCGGACCAATCTTATGATACTTCCGGCGCCCCTGACCGTGCCGTTGATATGTGTGTCTATGTCTGGAGAAATGGGGCTTATTGGTTTTGTGACCAGTGTAGCTCCTGAACACGTGGCACACTACCGTAGCCTGATAACAATGTTTGTTAGAAGCAGGATATGTGTTTCATTGACGGAATGGCGAACAGTGCATATCCTGATCAGACTGTGCGGATGCCTAGACTGATCTGGATTTAGACTGGTTGCAAAACCGATAAGCCCAATTTCTCCAGTCACAGCCACATATAGCAGTACCGACGAAATCCCAAACAGGCCGAATGCCTGTGGTGCTATTTCCATTGTAGGTCCACAAGGTATCCACTAGATTGTAAATTTCTTGCCTATAAAAGTCAAGGTGAATGATCACGTGGTACTAACAACAACAAGTACCGCCGGATTCAAAGTACGTATTCTTGTATAGTGTCCTTATTACGTAACGGACTTTGATGAAATATGGCGCATCAAACGCGTCTTGTTAAGCTGCATCTGGTGGTCTCTGTATTTTCGCCCAAACTTCTGTCGTTTTTGCGAAGAATCGATTTCCGTGTCTCCGACATGGAAATCGATTCTTCGCAAAAACGACATAAGTCTGTGCCAAACTCCATAGACAACCAAATGCAGCTCATGAAGACGCGTTTGCTGCGCCATATTTCATCAAAATACGTTGCATATTAACTAAAACTATCAAATAATACTTCCTTTGGAGTGGGCGACGTTGTTGTAACCACGTGATCATGCACCTTGCAAAAGGTATCCACTAGATTGTAAATTTCTTGCGTATAAAAGTAAAATATGCGGGGCTATCCACCCATATGCTGGTAGCGGTGGGTAGCCTCACAGACTTGACAGTTAGGGCTTACAATAAGTCTACGGAGCCCCGCAGGGGACGTAGAATTATTTTTTATTTAATTAGTTCCCACGAAATAACAATTCGTTCCCTCACTTTAACAATTCGTTCCCACGAATTAACAGTTCGTTCCCACGAATTAACAATTCGTTCCCTCAATTTAACAATTCGTTCACACGAAATAACAGTTCGTTCCTACAATATAACGATTGTTATATCGTGGGAACGAATTATTTATTGTTAATTCGAATTGTTAAATTGAGGGAACGAATTGTTATTTCGTGGGAACGAATTGTTAATTCGAGTGAACAAATTGTTATTTCGTGGGAACGAATTGTTAATTCGTGGGAACGCATTGTTATATCGTGGGAACGAACTGTTAATTCGTGGGAACGAATTGTTATATCGAGGGAACGAATTGTTAAATTGAGGGAACGAATTGTTATTTCGTGGGAACGAATTAATAAAAAAAATCCATGTCCCCTGCGGGGCTCCGTAGAAGTTAATCAGCAGATAGAATATTCGAACTCCAAGGATTTCTATATTTTATGGGGACACAGTCCAATTAACAAAGGGAGAGGTGACATATGATCAATGGAAATATGAGGTCAAAAGTTTACTTTTAGAAGGAAGTTACAAACCAGATGTGATATTACAGTCGATGAGGAGGTCAGTTAAGGGAGAGGCAGGCAGGATCATTATGAGACTAGGACCTGGAATCAACATAGCGACAATAATGGATAACTTTGACAGTGTATACGGAGTAGTTGATAGCAAGGAGAGTTTGTTATCGAAGTTTTACAGTGCGAAGCAAGGGGACTCAGAAGACATCACATCATGGTCATGTAGGCTTGAGGATATATTGAGTCAGGCAGTTGAGAAAGGTTTAGTTAGGGTATCAGACACAAATGAGATGATGCGATCGATGTTCTGGACGGGATTACGACAAGAACTTAAGGATGTTTCCGGTTACAAGTTTGAAGCAGTCAAGGACTTTGACAAACTACGAGTAGAACTGCGAAAGATTGAGCAGCAGCATACGAAGACAGATACAGAGAAGCCACAGAGGACTACAGCTAAGAGTACCACGGAGAGAGAGAGATGCAGTGAGATGACAGAACTTAAGGAGATGGTGAAATCAATGGCATCAACAGTTACTCAGATGGGGCAGCAGCTTAGCGAAGTAAGTGGTGTTGTTTATAGACAACAACTTAGTGGGGCTGATGGAAACAGAGATGTTATACCAAGAGAAGAACAAATTAGTGGGGCTGATGGAAACAGAGATGTTAGACCAAGAGAAGAACACAGACAAGACTATGTAGATCGGAACAAACCAAATGCAGATTACAAGAATAGAAGACAGACGGATAGAGGGGATCAGGTATACAATAGAGGGGGAGTGTATGAAGATCGGTATCAGACAAATTACCACAATCCAGTTAAGAAATATAGACCGGGTGATGATAACCGCAAGGATAGTTACAACCGGGAGCCACCTACAAGAGATACGCCGAGATATCATAGCGCCTACAACACAAGACGAGACAATTACAGAGCGGATAGAGAGTTCGACAGAAACACCACTCAAGGACCACTTTGTTATAGGTGTCGACAGAGAAGGCATTATAAGTGGGAATGTGTGACGCGGATGGATCTTTCAAAGAATGATTTAAACTAGATCAGGTCTATTATGCGGGACGTACAAACAAAATCGTCTCAAGGGAGAACTAGTAGGGACTAGCAACGAGGCTGATGTAACGGTCGCTGGAATACACACCAAGGCTCTGTTAGATACGGGCAGTTGTGTTAGCACTATTAGTGACAGTTTTTACCAGGAGCATTTGTCACACATAGAGTTACAGCCACTTGATGGAATTTTACATATATAATGTGCAAAGGGAAACAATTTGCCATACTCGGGGTATATAAACATTAACTTGACTGTTAGCGGCATACCCATTGAACACACATATATTATCACAGTACATGGATAGGTGCCGAAGTGATCTTGGAGAAAAGTACCTACAAAATTCGGCTTTGTTCACGCCTTGGTACTTAGCGTTTAGGTGTATGACTATACGAGATAGAACACTTAAGAAGAACAAGAATAGACTCGCAACGATAATGAGTGCAGAGACGGGTATGGTTTACATAAGACCCAATAGTACCATGACCATAGAAGGTTACTTGGGACATAAAACGGAATATCAACCTACATGTGCTATTATGGAACCAACTGAGAACTCAGTTATTTCCCCAGACATAGATATCACTCCTATACTGGTGAATTATGACTGCAGAAATAGTCAAGGAATACAAGTACACGTATCAAATGTTACGACACGTACGATAGCAGTAGCACCCAACGCGCTGTTATGTGAACTACAGTCAGTTGTTATGGAGCAGGCACAGTTGAATAGTACATCATAGGAAAGGGATTTTGTCGAGACACTCAACATAGGTGACAGTTTGAGTGAGATACAGAGTTAACAACTCAAGACATTACTTCTGAAAGACAATGATGTATTCTCGCAAGGAGATACCGACATTGGACACTACAAAGGGGTACAACACCAAATTAACTTGAGTGACGAGACGCCATTCAAGCAACGTTTTCGGCGTATACCACCAGCAATGATAGATGAAGTTAGGTCTCATTTAGAGCAACTATTAGCCGGAGGGATTATAAGGAAATCTCATTCGCCATTCGCATCACATGTGGTGTTAGTCAAAAAAGAAAGATGGTAAGCTCAGAATGTGTATTGGCTACAGATTTTTGAACAAGAGGACAACTAGAGACTCATACGCGTTACCGAGAATAGAGGAGGTACTAGACATATTATCGGGGGCAACATACTTTTCGGTAATGGACATGCGCAGTGGGTATCATCAGGTCGAGATACAAGAGAGCCATAAGGAGAGAACAGCATTTACAGTGGGACCATTGGGATATTTCGTATTAAATCGACTTCCATTTGGATTGTCCAATAGTCCAGCCACATACCAACGGATTATGGAAGACCTGCTCGGAGATTTGAACATGAAGATATGTGTAATCCATCTGGACGACCTCATTGTATTTTCAAACACATTTGAGGAGCACATGGAGAGACTGGAAATTATCTTCAATCGTCTTAGAGGGAGCTGTCTAAAGTTGGCATCGAAGAAGTGTGCATTTTTCCAAAGGAAAGTAAAGTATGTTGGCTACATAGTGTCAGAAGATGGTGTTTCAACAGACCCTGTAAAGGTTGAAAAGGTCAAGAATTGGCCAAGGCCAACATGTGCGGAAGATGTGAGACAATTCGTTTCATTTGCGGGATTTTACAGAAGATTTATCAAAGATTTTAGCAAAGTTGTGAAACCATTGTCAGAGGTCATGCCCCCACAAGCACAGAAGAAATGACGGAAAAAAGTACCACTCACAGATTGGAGATGGACCGAGGAACAAGAAACGGCATTCAACTAACTGAAAACGATGATGACATCAGCACCAATTTCAGCATATGCCGATTATAGTCTTCCATTCGAGCTGCATATTGACGCAAGCATATAGGGATTAGGTGCCGTATTGTGTCAGAAACAAGACGGGAAAACAAAGGTAATCGACTATGCCAGCAGACGTTTGAACAACGCAGAAAGGACTTATCCAACAATGAAATTGGAGTTCTTGGCATTGAAATTTGTACGGACTATTTGTACGGACATTCTTTTTCGGTTGTAACAGACAACAACCCATTGACATATGTGTTATCTACAGCAAAACTTGATGCTACTGGGCACCGTTGGTTAGCCGCATTAGCCGCGTATGACTTCGACATTGGATACACGCCCGGTAGGAAGAATGTAGACGCATATGCGATGTCACGATATCCGTAAAGAGACCATGAAGGACATGGTGATAGTGAAAATATCAGTGTGAAATCAGTCAGGGCAGTTTGTAGCACAATGCAACCTCAACCATACATAGAAACAATAGCTATGTCACTTGATGTGATGGAGGTAACAGAATGTCCAGGTATGCCTATGCCACAAGTAGACATGAGAGAAATCAGAAGACAACAGCGCGAAGATGCAGTGGTAGGATACTGGATAAATGCGGTAAAAGATCAGAAACCACAGAGACAACATCCACCAACTCGAGATCACTTGACAATGTTTAGGTCATTTCGAGCTTTCAAGATGGAGAGTGGCATATTGTACCGGGAGGTGGAAGATAGTGGTCAGAAACGAAAACAGTTAGTTTTACCGGCAGTATTTATCAAGCAAGCACAACGAGGGACCGTGACTGACATATACTCCGAGATTGTCCCACAGATAATCAATGTACCCAGTAAATATGTAATTCGAGGATGAATTTCAATTTGGCGGGGGAGTATGTTACGGTACGGATATAGTAACACAGGAGAGACAATATGTATCTGTGCCCGGGTAACTCAGTCGGTAGAGCGACCGCCTTGTAAGCGGGAGGTGCCGGGTTCGAGTCCTGGGTCGGGTGCATATTTTCTCTTCCTGTTACATTTGGCGCCCAACGAGGAACCGTGACTGACATATACTCCGAGATTGTTCCACAGATAATCACTGTACCCAATAAATATGTAATTCGAGGATGAATTTCAATTTGGCGGGGGAGTATGTCACGGTACGGATCTAGTAACTCAGGAGAGAGAATATGTATCTGTGCCCGGTTAGCTCAGTCGGTAGAGCGACCGCCTTTCGAGTCCTGGGTCGGGTGAATATTTTCTCTTCCTGTTACATTTGTGCTTTATTTTATAATTAAGGTAATACTATGTCATATACAGAACATAATTCAGACACACCATGTGATTGTGTACATTAGGGCATCTGCGTAATTTCATGAAATACGTTTACATGATTTACAATTTTTTTCTGAACTAAAGTCAAAAGTTGAAAAAATGCGGAGTACATGCGGAGTTATATTCTGCATGTACTCTGAAAATTGTGTCAACTGTTGTTAAGAAAAACATTGTGGCAACTTTTGATGGAAAATATTTTGACGGAAACTATTGTAAAGTTTGTAAACGTATTTCATGAAATAACGCAGATGTCCGAAGGTACAAAATCACATGGCGTGTCTCATATGTTTCCATCAAAACACGACGGCTAGTCATTTTTCAGTACAGATGATAACCGTTTTTGTTGTGCTTTTTTTTTTAATTTGTTTGATTTCTTTCAGACGACTCTGAGATTTACATCTTATAACTATATAATAAAACTGTAAAATATGTTTCCATTTCAGACAATAGTTGTATTAATCCTCTCACCCCAGAATAACTGACATATTTGTCCATGCTAATATTTTCGACTAGTTCATTAAGCATGTGAGGAATCGTTTGGAACAACCTGCGAAATTCTGACAAATATTGCAGATCATGATGAGACGGCTCGTTACGAGCCGGCTCAATAGGATCTACAATGTTTGCAAATGTTGGCTTTATGGTGTGTAGGATTGGCTAGCGTTAATTAAATGAATTAAATTAGTACATATCGGTTGCAAAAACATGTTCACATGAATTTTCGGTAGCATAAAAATGTTTTACCATACTCAAATATTGTTTTCAGGCGACTCATGATGAAGCAGGTTAGTAAAAAAGTTAATTGTTGTATTGTATGTCTGAAAGAAATTGGACCTAATGAATGGCAAGAAAAACATATCGGGGATTTGAAAACAAATGTATGATACTGAAAAATAAAACGTTGCGAACTTTTGGCAATAAATTTGTACAACAATTTGTAATTTAATTTTATTTAAATGAATAAAACTAGTGTCTATAATGAAATGTTATTTCCACATGTGGCATAGTATGATCATTTCACAATAAAAAAACATATATGTGACCGGATAGCGAAACTGCATGACCACATTTAACTACCATATTATCACAGTTTCTAATATTACTAGCTTGAGTATCAAATCAGATCCTTTTTATTGGCATTAAACATACCATAATATGCGTTTAGCCTAATAAACAGTTTTAACATGTACAAATGAAGTGTGATGTTAAAGGTACATGCCTTACTGATAGTGACGCGCGGTGGTATCAGGCTATTTTCATATGAAAATGAGGCATGACATTTTTTAATTATTTATACTAATTAAAATATCATATTTTCGAAAGATTATAAAGTATGATCATTGCACATATTAAATAAATAAATACAGAGAATAAATAGTAATGTCCGTTAACATTTTAAGGAAACACGGTTATCGCCCCTGACATCCGTGTGTAAATTTATGTCTGATATAAAAAATGTATAATAATGACAATCAATACGTGGGGTAATGGTGAATGAATGTTTATTTTGCCAGAAAATGTCTCAGATGATGTCTCTGATATAAGGTACAGTGTATGTATACTGAGTGGGCATGTACCTTTAAATGATTGTCTAGGAAACCTGGAACGTGCTACACGAACGTGCCTATTTTCCTTACGTTCATCCTTTCACTATAGTCTGTTTCACGAAAGCTGCCCAAATTTTACGGCTATATAAACAATTCAAAAACAGTATTTTTTTTCGATAATATTAAATTAAATGAAAATTTAAGAATGAGCCTTCTTTTTATTTCGTGAAATTTTGTCAAATATTGATTTTATTGCGAAAACAAAATTTTCCTATGTTAAATCCCCATAGACATCTTCACGGAGTGAAGATGCACGGAGTGAAGATGTCTAATGTACAGGGGATTTAACATGGGGAAATTATTTTGAATTTTAGAAATACTGGACCGATTTTTAAAATTTAACTTTTGTTTTCTTAGTTAGATCATATCCAAGCTATCTAGTCAGGTTTCGGAGTCAATTTCCAAATTTTTTCGTTTTTTTACTCCTCCCACACTTCCTTACCACTTTTTCCCCCATGTTAAATTCCCATAGACGAATCAATTTTTCGTAATAAAATCAATATTTGACCGAATTTCACGAAATAAAAAGAAGGCACATTCTTAAATTTTCCTTTAATTTAATATTATCGAAAATAACATTGTTTTTGAATTGTCTATATAGCCGTACAATTTGGGCAGCTTTCGTGAAACAGACTATAGTCCACGAGATAATCGGAGCAAGCAGGCAAAACTTTTAATTGCCCTGCTCATGGACATCAGGGGGCAGTTTGACTAAACTTCTTACGACTAAAATGTTCGTAAGTGCAAAATTAAGATAGTCTGTAAATTTCACATTAACATTGTTTTCTTGTAAACAATTGTTGGATTTTCATTTATTGTGCATAGGCTGCCTGTGTTCAATAAATGTAAATCCATCAATTGAAATTTCCAGACGATCCTAAATTTGCACTTACGAACATTTTAGTCTTACGAAGTTTAGTGTAACGGACCCCTGCTGGATCGAAAACGATTAAACAAGGGAGATAATTGCTGAGGTTATGTTACCCAAGATAGTTACAGTTATTTTCCTTTACTATACTTGATGTTGTTGCGTTGTTGTAAATTTGGCGCTGTTCAGCCTTGCTGAATCGCTGATCGGCCGGACCTGGGTATTTATACCGCAAACGTTTTGAATTTGATCAAATAAAATGTTGACATTGCCTGATGAAGGTCATTTTCAGTGCATGAAGCGAAACTACAAATATTGAAACAGTTTCTGATATTATTTATTTACTTGAATATAACGCAAAATTTTATCATGTAAGATGTAAAATGATGATATGGCACACGTCAATTGTAATGCAGGAAGCGAAACTGCACATATTGAGACATTATCTGCCACATATGGTGTTGCACTCCGGGCCGGTGTAAAAACTTCACGCGGATTTTACGACGCATGACATTTTGCTCCGGCACGAGTGCAAAATCTGAGACGCATACCTTATTGTTTGTCCTAGTTTCTCGACCAATGAAAGCACAGCATTTCGTCTCAATTATTCGCGTATAGCGACGCTTGTGCCAATATCTATTAAATTAATCATTACATGTTGCAATACGTACAAAGTTATATTTGTATACAGATGTCCTGCCTTGTTGACGTAATATTCATGTAACGCGTACCATGTCACCGCATGCACATGCTTGAGATGGTGTAAATCCGCCAATCACGTAAACGTATCGGGATTTCAAGGGGTGGGGGGGGGGGGCGCACTCCACTCAGGCCTAACATGAGCACGCGATGGGGCGTGGCAAACAATCAGTAAGTTATAGTTCACATATTGAATGTCTAATGAACTAATCGCTCGCTACGAACTTAAAGGTACATTCCAACTCAGTAGGCATAACATTTTCTTTATAGGAATTACATAAGTGTGTAATTGTGTCACTATTCCACCAGTTCAAAAATTACGAGTGCCCGCTATACATATATAATCATTTCGTAATGTTTATTTTACTGATAGTGACTCGCGGTGGTATCAGGCTATTTTCATATGCAAATGAGGCATGCTATTTTTTAATTAGTTATACTAATGAAATGCGTTGCCTAAAAACAATATTTTCGACAGATTATAAAGTATGACCATTGCACATCAAAACATACATACAGAGAATAAATAGCAATGTCCGTTAACATTTAAGGAAAAATGGTTATCACCCCTGATATCAGTGTGGAAATTTACGTCTGATATAAAATGTATAATAATGCTATCAATACGTGGGGTAATGGTGAATGAATGGTTATTTTGCTAGAAAATGTCTCGGATGATGTCTGATATGAAGAACATGTTGTGCCTACTGAGTGAGCATGTACCTTTAATTGATTAAACATATACATGTAAATGTACGTTTGATCTTATTCAATTGCAATCCTCAACTTACGTCCTACTATTTTCGACCGACGATAAATCCGAGGCTTCTATTAAGATCGAGTAATTCGAGATTTGATAGCAGACGTTAATCGTCCTTCTGATCAAGTAAATGCTTTGATGTGAATGTAAATGCTTTGATTGCACTGGCTCGATGACCTTGCATATCGGGACCAACTATTTAAGTTCCCATCCGATAGTGCTAGGCTAGCACAAAGTTGTCTTGGCCAAGGACACTTTATAAAGTATTATACATAAAATATTTTCCTATTCAGCGTATGGCAATTTAATTTGTACAAATTAAAGATTAACGAATTATATTTTTGTTTCGATAGTATGCAAATGGTATATAATAGTGTCATGCACATTATGTTTGTGCGGCATAGTGAAATAATGTTGTAAATTATTTTAACTGTTTATATAATGGCAGCAGGTAATTATTGATTAGTTACTTCCCTTGGTCATTGGATTTTATTTGTGTATTAAAAGCAAGGTGTGTTAAAGGTGCATGCCCACTCAATAGGCACAACATGTTACTTACATCAGAGACATCACATGGGCGGATTCAGGGGGGGCGTCGCGGACCCGGCGACACTCCTCCCTCCTAAAATTCGCCGAGTAAAGATTTTGTACAAGTTACAAGGCACGTGTAATGTAACGTGTAATGTTTTCCATGCATTTTTCGGTCGTTTTCTTATTGTTTCAAAATTTAAACGTTTTCAATCAAAAATCATGTCTAAACATACTGTGACAGTGTCAATATTTTTGCTCCAAAATGCGCCAGAACGCAGGAAATGCGATGTAGATTTGCAAAATTTTCCGGGTGGGAATGCCCCGGACCCCCCTAGCGCTATCTCGACTATTTTGCAATACTTGACTATATTACCGAGCATAGCTCGTTCGATAATATAGTCAAGTATTGCAAAATAGTTACGCCCCCCCCCCCCTAACCCGAAATCCTGGATCCGCGCCTGCATCATCTGACATATTTTCTGGCAAAATAAACTTTAATTCACCATTATTCCACGTATTGATTCAAGGTGCATGATCACGTGGTTACAACAACAACAACGTCGCCCACTCCAAAGTAAGTATTATTTGATATTTTCCTTAATATGAAACTGATTTTGATGAAATATGGCACAGCAAACGCGTCTTCAAGAGCTGCATTTGGTGGTCCAAGGAGTTCGGCACAGACTTATGTCGTTTTTGCGAAGAATCGATTTCCGTGTCGGTAAACACGGAAATCGATTCTTCGCAAAAACGACAGACGTTTGGGCGAAAATACAGAGACCACCAAATGCAGCTTAACAAGACGCGTTTGATGCGCCATATTTCATCAAAATCCGTCAAGTAATAAGGACAATATAAAATAATACGTACTTTGAATCAGATGGATTCTGGAAGTTGCAGTACTTGTTGTTGTTGTTAGTACCACGTGATAATACACCTTGTGATTGGCATTATTATACATTTTATATTAGCCGTAAATGTACACACTGATATCAGCGTGTAAACCGTGTTTCCTTAAAATGTTAACGGACATTAGTATTTATTCTCTGTATTCATGTTTTGATGTGCAATGATCATACTTTATAATCTGTCGAAAATATTATTTTTTCAGGTGGCGCATTTAATTGGTATAAATAATGAAAAAATAGCATGCCTCATTTGCATATGAAAATAGCCTGATACCACCGCGCGTCACTATCAGTAAAATAAATATTACAAAATGATTATATCTGTATAGCGGGCACTTGTAATTTTTACAACTGGTGGAATAGTGTCACAATTATACACTTATTTAGTTCCTATAAAGAACAGTTTGTGCTGCACGGGCATGTACCTTTACAATTGTTGTGTTTTCGGCAATGTTATGCGGGGGGGGGGATAATTTTGTTGAGGGTGGGGGAGGGGGACGATTCTGTAATAAAACACATATTATCATCCTCAAACTTGCTGAGAATGCGCTTAGTTCATACCACAATACTTTTGTTGGGGGGGGGGTTCTGTAACAAAGCACATATTATCCATTCCTCAAACCAAAAACCTACTGAGAATGCATGAACTGGCGTACCCCCGCCCGCCGCCCCCCCCCCCCCCCCCAACCCCCCCCCCCCCCCCCCCCCCCCCCCCCCCCCCCCCCCCCCTCCCTCCCAGCAACAGCGCCCCCCCCCCCCCCCCCTCCTCCCTAGCAACAGCCAGGCTCTTTGGTCCTCAAGACTGGGACCTGAGAATACAGGAAATGGCGTTTCACGCCACATACATTTTCAAACTTTACGGTGGAGCATGCCCCGAACCCCTCTAGCAACATCGGGCCATTTGGTCCCTCAAGACTGGGCCCTGAGGATGCAGGAAATGGCATTTCATGCCTCTTAGATTTAAAAGATCTTTTCGGGGGAGCATGCCCCCGGAACCCCTATCAAAATCGGGCCCTTTGGGCCCTCATGTTTGGGCCCCCCAATAATGTTCCCGTTCCGCCGCCTATTGTAGCACAATCCTTGCCAGATAGTTGCGAACAGTAACTCTGGCAATCTACTCCCGTGCCGTCCGTAGCCGAGTACATTTGGATAGCACGGGCCGGCGGGCTGTCGTTCATACCACAAAGTGCTTGTGCATCGGTCTATATAGCCTCAAGTTGCGGTCAGTAACTCTTCAAAACTACCGTACCGTCGAAGCATGGGAGTTTTTCAGAGTTATTGCCCGCAACTATATAGCTTCGACCAATCAAACTTATTGATTTTAGCACGAGAACTTTAGTAGATCTATCAACATGGACCATAACATGAGGCTACGCTGGTTGCAAACGCCGCAAGATATCGATGACCCAAACATAGTTTGTTGAACGGCTTTTGCCAGTCAAAGATTAAAGTTTAGACTCTAGTACACATGGAGTGCACTTTGTTGGGCAGTCTTGTGCACCTCAAGCTCACATCAAAGTTAACCACATTGAACATGCACTTGAATCGATCTGTACAGGGATCCTCTAGATTATCGGACAAAAATGGCAGGTTCTTTTTTTACAATATTTTTCTTAAAATAGCAGCTACGGGCATAAAATGTTCACAGAACAATCGTCGGTTCTTGCTTTCTCAACGCATATAAACTATTTAGCAAACTGTGCCATCTTTCTCACTTAAAATTGGGTCAGATCATCAGTCGCAAGATTGGCCCAAAATTAGCATCGACAATCAGTTATCCGGACAAATGGATATAATCGTCTTATAACTTGTATTCCCACCTTAAAATCATAATGTTATCGCCTGAAAACCAATGTAAACAGCATTGTATAGTTTTGCCGAAATAAAAAACACCATTCGCTTCTTGGAAAACATCGTATTTATAGAATGTATTGTATTTATAGAACAACTCTGAAATGACGTAATGGACGCACTCGATTGGAAGCCCCCGCGTGACTTTTGACGTTGTAAACAACTTGTGGACAGAGTTGAGGAATGTTTTCAGCAAATTTTACTAAAATGTTTACCTTGGCGTTTATCTTCACACATGGTTATGCACTTTAAACCATCACTACATATGCCTGAATGTTGCACGTATCACTGACAATGCACGTTCCAGTGCCAAATTAAATTGAACACGATTAACTTTTGCATAGAAAAAAATGTATATTTAAGTAAGTCAGTGAAGATTACTATAAAAATATGACAGTAATAAACAATGCGTTTTCAATGAACTGATTAGTTCAATATTTCATATTTTGCATAAAATACGCAGATATTAAAACCTCTGTAACATTTGACTCAATTGGTATAGTGTGATAGAATTTTCGAATATTATTTTTAATTAACACTTCCATAATTCTGTTTTAAAAGCCATAGTTTACAGATGTGCGCAGAAAGTGCTGAAACAGGTTAGTAAACATGTTTAATCTATAGATTTGTATTGTATTTCTGAACCCAAATGCACATATGTGTCGCCTGAAAAAGTACTTGAGATTAGTAATCAAATGTTTACAATACTGAAATATAACTAGCGTTGTAAACGCTAGCATTTCTGTAATCGATGGTTACTGATTTAATGTTATTTATATTATTTAAACTAGTGTCTCTAATGAAATTTCTTTCAACATGCGGCATTTATTATCATCTTACAACAACAAAAAATAACTATAGGTTTTTCATGTTTTCCTCCTGGTATGTGTTTCGCGAAATTCATAACAAAAACATATCACTGTTTATCACCGTTTCTGATAGTATATACATGAATATACCACAACCTTTGATAATTTGGTAAAATGAAACGGTGCGATTGCTTGATGTATGTCATTTACAGTGCATGACGCGAAAGAAATATGTTGAATAACTGACACAATATCTGTGCCTTTAACTGGTTGGAGCTAGTATATTTGGTGTCCATTTTGGGTAGAGGTCGTACGAGAGAATCACCATTTATGGGTCACTGGTGTATAAAAAACCATCCCAAATTTGGGCTCCTATAGTATTCAACAGTGACCCAGAAAATGATGAATCTCACCGTATTGGCAGGTCTGTGTGGTGCAAAACAGTGTTTGTGCTATTAAACTCGCTCATCACATGATAAAATCACCATTTTTTGGGTGACTGGTGTAAACAACAACATCCCAAATTGGGGCTCCCAACAGTGACCCAGAAAGTGGCGAATCTCACTAACTTTCTGATTGCTACATCTGTACGTGTACACGCGAGAAGCGAATGTGTCAGAAAAAGAAATGTTTGTTTTACATGACACAAGCTTGCATATAAAGTGAGATTTGCCAGTTTCTGGGTCACTGGTCAATACCATATGAGCCCAAATATGGTATGTTGTAGTATACACCAGTTACACAAATAATGGCGATTCGCTCGTACGACCACAGCCGAAATCTGGGAAAAATATATATGTTGGCTGCCATGATTATTAGCAATGATATGCTATTGTGTATTCATACATGTACGTATTATTATTTATATACACATTTCGAAAATAATCACTGTGCATGTATTCGAATGCAATTGGATATCTTTCATAGCTCAGGCCCACAGCCCTACTGCAGGGGGGCGGGGGGGGGGGGGGGGGGGGGGGGGGGGGGGGGGAGGGGGGGGGGGGGGGGGGGGGGGGGGGGGGGGGGGGGATGGGGGGGGGGTGGCGACGAGTGCGTACGCATCCCCCTAAATTCGCCGAGGTCCGCTATTTTTCAAACAGTAATCTCAACAAATCTTGAAATGCATTAATATACAGGTAATTTGCATGGAAATGCCACCGTTGAAATCCGAATTTAAATGACATAAAATGCAGGAGAGTGCATTTCAGGCCATCTAGGTTTAACAAATTTCAGGGGGGTGCGTCAGGGGCGAGCCCCATGTAGTTGCGCGAGTACGCTAGGGGGGTACGCACCCCCCTGACGCACCCCCAATATAAAATCCTGCGTACGGGCCTGTAGCTACACCCTTGCCGACATATTAATAATAAGTTTACTAAAAACTATTGAAAAAGAGTAAAAGTTCACAAGGCCGTGCTCATATATGGCTGTGATTGGAGAAATGTTGCTTATGTGACTTGTGGCCAGTGTACCTCCTTATCAAATTAATTGCACACTCTTGTAACCTGATAACGATCTATATTGTTTGTTACAAGCACGACGGGTGTTTCGTTGATGGAATGGCGGACAGTACAGATTCGTATCAGACTGTGTGGATGCACAGGCTGATATTGATCTACAATGGTAGCAAAACCCATAAACCCCATTTCTCCAGACACGGCCACATATAAAGAAAATAATATCATTAAGAATGTGATTAATGGATGTGAATTTATCTATATTGTATTCCTGGTTGTAATACACTTTTACTAAGTGTATGCAACAATAAATAAAATGAAAAGTCATGCAGAGCATGATGTTATTAGCCGATCAAATCAGGGTTCAATATATGTCCGCATTTTAGTAGTTACTGAGTCTCGGTGGGGGAGGGGGGAATGAATGAGCGAGTGAGTATTGGTGTTTAACGGCCTATCAACAGCTAAGGTCATTTAAGGCCGGGCCAACGGGTTGTACTATCCCGCATTAAACGGGTCCACGATGAGGAAAATTCCCAAAATCAGAACTCAATATTTCCATGCCACACCAGTCACTTTAGTAGCTCGGCCCCAAAGTAATATGATTTGCCATAAGCTTATTACTTCTTAATGGAGCATAACAGGTTAACGTTGTCACTTGTTTATCCCTTGTTTATCGATTTAAATGGTTTAAATCGACTCGAAGCTTACGTTCAACGGCCGCACAAACTCGATTGAACTGCACGCCTTCCAATGATTTAAATACGCAGCGCGTTTAAATAGTCAATTACGTTTTTTTAATGTGCGCACTGCATGCACTGGTCATTTAAAAAGGGGCCCATCCGTGATTTTTTGCGCGATGTCGGGCGCAAGACAATCAATAATTTGCGGCATTGACAATAATTAAGGGGGATTGCCGCAATCGCGCGTGCTGGTTGCATCCCTGCCATCCCTGCATGATACGTAAACAAATCAAAGTTCGCTATGAAGGGCAATTCTTCGTTTTGATTGGTGGAAATTTTGTGAATATTAACTAGCGTCAAATGACGCGCATACGCGATCCAATGGGATAAACCCGAGATGCTGGGGTTGCTAGTCGGAGGAGATTTTGAGCAGAGGTCGATTATAAATTAGCCGAATAAACACATTTTACGCGATTATACGTGGCTGAAACTTGTTCTGTTTAATAAATAAAAGCTTTAAATTAGCCCAATAATCGGCGTATGTTGGCGTATATGGCCATTAGAGCCAACTATGGACTTTAACAACAACAACTTCCGGGTTCAATCTCTTCCGGCGTTCAGCTCATTACGTATTCAAAATTGTGTTATTTGGCTATATTTAAAGTTTTAAACGGAGATAATTGCCAAAAATGCAAACTTTATCGGTTGATGCAATTTGGAAGTGATACAGCAAAATTCGCGTTCGTAGATTACCGAATAGCGGAGAAAAGGGTTGCTACAAACTTTTTCAGAATTCGATGGATGACCAATATATTAGACGATCTATAAATAGATCGGCTAATAATAACGATAATGAGATCACACTGATCAGACTCTTACTGGTCGTATTCTTATTATAGTATAATTTATTAATTTCCTTCTTTACATTATCGTACACTTGCATGATGCAGATGGCCAATAAATAAACACTAGACGATAGAGCTCGAATGCTGCTACAATTTATTAAACACATCCAAACCTACAACAACAACAACACATAAGCTCGCACACTCCGACACATGAGAAAACGTATATATATTGACGTGCTAATTATAATACAGTCAAACGCCATTGAGCAGTAAATGGCAACACAATTCCAAATAATCAGAACACAGTAATTTCGAGTATATCCAGATAACTTCAATGCTTGTTAGTGATTCAAATTTTCCAAATTTACCATTGCTGATTAATAGCCTAGCCCATGATATAGCGAATACCAGGCTAGTGTCTTTTTATATCAAGTTTATCAGGCAAGGCTAGGAAACGCGTAGGAATTCCTCGGCTTTGCCGAGGAATTCCTACCGTTTCCGAGCCGAGCCTGATAAACTTGATATCAAAATACACTAGCCTGATATTCTATTTATCAGGTAACGTTTTATGCTCGAAAATGACCACAGATGACGTCGTTATCTATGGACAGAACGCGGACTTGTTTACGTTGCGTCATTACACTGACGTCATTCGGTAACGTCACGTGACGTCAACCGACCAATGGAACGTCAGTTTTCACTTTTTTTTGTAACCCGGATGTTGATATCAGGTCAATGCCTGATACAACAATATGTTATCAGTCGGTACGTATTCTGTCAATACAGGGCAGGTTACCTGATAAATATGCATAATGACCAAACAAGACGTGGCTTATGACTTATTTTGAACCCATGTTGATTCTGATCAGTGTATTCAAAGGGCAGACTGATTCAAACTGATGCTAATATGTTTAATTGGCAATGTATAAGTTTTCTCATGCAGCGACACAACTAACTAAGAATTGCACTTGGACCTGAAATGGTTGCATCGTTCTACTGTCAATTACCAAAACCGTTGCACCATTTGGTTACTACATATGCAATTGGTAAGATGTCAACATCGACACTCGATATTACCAGGGATAGCAGTTGAATATCGATAATATAAGATCGCGGAAAGTTAATTTGAATGTATATACACGGATGTACTAGTATGCTGCTGAGCATTGCAGTCCTAAAACTGTGTAAATGTTTTGAACACATATGCTACACAAAGTACGTGATATTTATGTTGTTAATACTTAGAATGAATGTGGGCTTGTAGTTACTTACTTCGCTTAGGGTACATTTATATAACGTATATATGATGATGTGCATTCTTAGGAAACTACATGAACAGTGTAATGTATATGGGCTACAGACTGATAAGATCGCTTGCGGACCTGTGCAAATTTCCATTGGCTTTCGAACTTACGCTGCCTGAACAAATGCACATCGAATTACCCTGGATGAAGATATAATATTGTTTCCATTAATCAGAAAGCAAATATAAATACAAAACAGTCCATTTCTACGTTTATCACGAGCATATAACATCCATGGTGCAGTATGTGACTCAAACATGTCAAATATAGGCCTATTCATAAATAAGATACCGTTCCAAACAACAGCCTCCCAAAACCTTTCTAAATATTAACATGTACATATGCACGCGTATGTGAGTCACTTTATATGATAAGCTCTGCGCATTATATTTGAAAATTCATAATATCGGTATTTGTATCCAGTGCAGAGCAAGACCAGTCAATATCTGTCCATACTGATGATAGCATTAGCTCGGTCAATCACACATACTATGAATACAAAATTTGAAAACTTGTTTATCAAATCAAGTTCTTATAAGCCGTCATGTCAGAATTCGGGATTGTATCCATTTCGTTTTCAATTAATAGTCCTAATAAGGACATCGAAAGTTTGCGGAAAACATATTACATACAGTGTACAGGCAAACGACTAATAAAGCTAAACTGGCTCCACTCTGGTTGCAAAATACAAATGGTAGTATTTTACCAGCCACAGTACAGTTCGCAACCCATCCTGTATTGGTTGTCAACAGAGTCATGTTCAATACACACACATATAAGTGAACTTATGCTGGTCAAACAAGTACACGAGATTGTTGCCAGATCGGCCAACTTTGAATACGTGTTATCCAACTGTCTTAGGCCAAACAAATAATTTGTTTGTTTCCGCTAACACCTGGACAAGAAATATTTTTTTCTCGAATTTGATTCCATTCACGACACACTTTTTGTACTGGATAGGTTACTTATACTCATACTTACTACGCTGAATTAAATGTTGTCGTCTGCTGGAAATGTTTCATTTTCAATATTTCTCAAAACTTGGTTTTGACAGCACATGAGAATCGTCTCCAGTGGAGACGATTCTCATGTGCTGTCAAAACCAGTTTTTTTTTAAGAATTAAAGCAAAAATGAAAAACAGCAGACGGAATTTTTCGTCAACAGCGTAGGAAGGGTTAACCCACTATAGGTTAGTGAAAATATAAGAAAAAAATTACCGATATGACGAAAAAAAGTGTAGGGTCGGCGGGACAAAATAGGGTTGGTCGGGTTAGTGGAAACAAACAATTTTTTTGTTTACGCCTTATGAACTGCAGTATTATGTATTTTGTTCCGGAGCGTCAGTAATCACAATGCAGTCACTGTAAGGCGCGTTCAAGTCGTCGTCAACCAGCAAAGGTTGTTACTATGTGGTGCCTGCATCATCAGTGATCAATCCAATTTCTTAAGGTCAACACGCAAATCGTAGGGTTCGTAGATGGATACAGGTGACGTCACTGGATACACGTGGTGTGGCAGACAACATATGCAAGTGCAAGTCTTAGAATAGCACACGGATTCCTGATTTATATGGGTAGATATGCACACTATATCTGTAGCCTATTTCACCAACATTGCAAAGTATACTTTAGTAGCAAAGTATACTTTGAGGGAGAAATTTTCAATTTTATGATAAATTTATTAATTTTTATTATACTGAATTTATTACATTATCACAGCCATTTTGGCTGTGATAATGTAATGAATTCAGTATAATAATTCTGCATACTTTTAATCATCAAATATATGCAGTTGTTCGTTCCATATGAAATAATGCATTTCAGGAAAAATAAATGATTACTCCTTGAAAGTATACTTTGCTAGAAAAGTATATTTTGCAATTTTGATGAAATCGGCTACTGGGATTGCCGGGTCCGTTCCGAGTTAAGTCCCTGGAAAAAAGAACATAAAAATAGACTTCATGTAATTACATATCATAATGTGTTCAGTACAAATGATGCATTTTCTGCCAAACGGTATGTTGACATACACTTATACATACATATAACTATGTATACTGTGTGTCATTTCACGTTGAATGATTTACGTTTAGGTTTAAAAGTTTGTAGGTTATATCATGAAAGAAAATTAGTTATTATACATGTAATTCATTTCTATATACATGTACAATGTATATTTATTTGTGCAAATAATGTTGGCTATGCGTTCTCTATTCAATATTGTTCAGTCTGTTATATTTTATACGTGACTCCAATTTGCTTAAGTTTTACGTGGTGTATTAGTATTCATTATAGGCTTGGAGTCACGTATAATGCATACATTACATGCATATTAGTATGTGAGTAGTTGTTATAGAGAATAGTAGGTTAGTGCCGGGGTGAATGATAGGAAAACATATCTGGCAAGGCTCAGGAAACGGGATGGGCGAGGCTCTGCCGAGCACATCCCGTTTCCGTGCCGCGCCAGATATGTTTTCCCATTCACGGCACTAACCTACTATTCTATTTATCCCGTCAACACCTACAAATGGCTTTAAAATGCAAAAATATAACTCAGCCACCGAACATATTCATACGCAGTGATTAGGTCGTATTGACTGGATATCAAAAATGTTTCACGGCACCGTGTTTCATGGCACATACGCACTGTGTTGACGGGATAATCTGTTTTTATTATGCCAGTGAGCTAGTTCATAATATCACTTTTATTGAATTACATACTTTAATTCTATAGAATAGAAGCTACACACTTACATTTTCGTGTAATCGTTTAATCTACTCTGCTCCACCAGCTCCACCTGCCATGCCTTTACCGCCACCCATTGGCATCATCATACCTGTAAAGTTTATAGGCATAAACATTAATAACATCGACAACAATCTGAATATTTTATCAACTGGAAAGACTGGTTGCTAAGCATATTATGCTGTCTAATATTCGGCAACATTAACGTTTGTTGTAGAGATATGGAACCCTTTTGCAATGTATTTAATTTAGTTCTGCTACTTGTTGAAGAAATTCAGATAAGATTACCATATAACGTAGAACTTTGAGCCACTTTGACAAATAATTATGAGTGTCAGAAACAGTGTTTGAAAAGTATCGTACATGCGATAAGCAATATTTTTCTTATGCACATAGCTTATTTTCTTCTGCTAGTTTTATATTCCGTTGTCTTCTGGCGGCACTACGTATACTGAGTATACCGTAAGCAGACACATTTTATTATACTATTTAATTCAAATACTTAAATGGCTTACCTCCCATTGCTCCGCCGCCCATCGGTGGCATTCCTCCGCCCATCCCGCCTTTCCCACCTCCCATTCCCATCGGCATACCTAAGTGAGTTTGTATACAGTTACGTGTTGTATTCATGTGAAGTGTGCAAATATCTTGATGCAAATATACAAGTACAATACAGTTCACATGCGATGTTGTTTTAGTAGTCGTGTTTTGCGATCACTCGGCTGACTTGTGTTTTAACATAAAATTACCACATGCCGATAAATATCACTCCAGTGAAATATAGACAGTCTACAGTGTTCATGTCGTTTCTTATTTACAGATCGAGTAAAGCAAATAAGAAAGAAAAAGTAACGTTAAACATCAGTGTACATTTATTCTTAAAGTAAGTCGTGAAGTATGCATGATTCAGAGGGCAAATGCATACTTAGAGGTCAAATGACAGTATCGTATGAGAGAGAGAGAGAGAGAGAGAGAGAGAGGGAGGGAGGGGGAGAAAGAGACCTATATTTCATAGAAAGGCATGCGAATATTCGTTTAAGTTTGTACAGTGAAACCTCTCTAAACCGGACACCCTGGGAGGTCCCCAGGGTGTCCGGCTTAGAGAGGTTTCACTGAAAATCAGACATTTGACCACCCTGTGCCATAGTTGTGTGCTATGCGAACACGAACAGACATTATCACCTGAGATAAATGACCAAGAAACTCATCAAAAGTAAGATCACGGGTGTTTGTTTGGTGCCCGGTTTAAAGAGGTTCCACTGTATATCCTTATATTTTAATGGCTACAGTTTCGACACATAAATGTCGTTATTATATGGAATAGCGATATGCACATATACAGCATTTATTTGTTAATTTAATACATACCTCCACCCATTCCCATGGGCATCATCATCATCATCATTCCCATACCGCCGCCCATGCCTTTGCCCATTGGCATCATCATAGGCATACCGCCCATGCCTTTACCCATTGGCATCATCATAGGCATACCACCCATGCCTTTACCCATTGGCATCATCATCATCATTGGCATACCGCCCATGCCTTTTCCCATTGGCATCATCATTGGCATACCTCCCATTCCTTTACCCATTGGCATCATCATTGGCATACCTCCCATTCCTTTACCCATTGGCATCATCATTGGCATACCGCCCATGCCTTTTCCCATTGGCATCATCATTGGCATACCTCCCATTCCTTTACCCATTGGCATCATCATTGGCATACCGCCCATGCCTTTTCCCATTGGCATCATCATTGGCATACCGCCCATACCCATCATTCCACCCATTGGCATTGGCATAGGCATTCCGCCCATGCCTTTTCCCATTGGCATCATCATCATTGGCATACCTCCCATGCCTTTACCCATTGGCATTGGCATAGGCATACCACCCATCATCCCGCCCATTCCTTTTCCCATTGGCATTGACATAGGCATTGGCATAGGCATACCGCCCATTCCTTTTGGCATTGGCATCGGTGGCATTGGCATTGGCATAGGCGGCATTGGCATAGGCATACCGCCCATTCCTTTTGGCATTGGCATCGGTGGCATTGGCATTGGCATAGGCGGCATTGGCATAGGCATACCGCCCATTCCTTTTGGCATTGGCATCGGTGGCATTGGCATTGGCATTGGCATTGGCATTGGCATAGGCGGCATTGGCATTGGCATACCTAAAACAAACAATGGTAATACAGTATATTTTGTAATTACTTAAAGGCCCTGAACGGCTCAGTATTACCATTTTCCGATTTTTTCAAACACAAAAACATGTTTGGCAACTGATTTAGTACACAAAACTAACATATACTGCCTAATAGATACATCTCAAGTCATGAGATTTACATCTTAATCGCAATGTGAAGACAACAAAAACTTGTTTTGTGTACCACTCAGTGCAAAATGTCAATATTGACAATTTCATTTCCGTAACCCAACGGCTTCGGCTCGGAAGCGAGTCAATAAACTCCGGCTATCGGAATTCATAGGCCGCGAATCGGAGAGTTGAGGAGTTGACCCGAGCGTCTATCGGAAAATCGATCGGGCTTTGAAACACGCACCTGCTGTTTGTTTATCAACAACTACTGATATTTTCATCGACTACAAACTCATTTTTGTACCAAAATGAATGCAAACAGTTTCAAAGTGTGTGTAAATAGAAACCTGTTGGATTTATGTGTGGGAAAACCCAATAGGAGGCCAAATTCGGCAACTTGAGCCGTATAGGGGCTTTAATGCTTATATATATTATTATCACAAATTTAACGAAATTACCGACTAACTTGTGCAACCACAAAAAAATGAAGCATGTAAGAAATGGTTAACCAATACAGTTGGTAACTCAGTTCAATGTTTGATAGTCTACACTGTAATTTGTTTGTTTTTTTGCATGTGCTTTGTATTTACATAACATCGTATAATAATGGAGGAATAAACAATCACTGCTACCAGTAGTGTGTGTACTTCACTTCAAGGTTATTGAATAAAAAATAATGTAAATACGGTAGATTGTTCATGACAATGTGTATGTAATATTTTTTTTATTTTGGCTAAATATTGAGCTGATTTACCGAAATCTATATGTGAGATATACCATGCACGTGTATAGATATACCATGCACGTGTATAGATATACCATGCACGTGTATATGTTTCTCAGTATAACGGTTGATGTTTCATCTAAACCCATTATAAATTTGAAATACATCGGCTCAATACTGAATAAAAAAACAAGGTGTCCTTAAACCGAAGATTGACTGAACATACCCATTCCTCCCTTTCCACCCATTGGCGGCATCATTGGTGGCATCATTGGCATACCACCTCCCATACCACCTCCCATACCGCTGCCCATACCTGCTGTAAAAAGGAAAATTCTGTTATACACAAGTTTGTGTTAAAATTAAAAACAAATGTATGACACTTAACCCTTTCAACCCTAAGGAACTGGAATGGACTGTGATATGTTAATTTTGCAACCAATACAATCATCGTAAAATGATTTTCAGACTATTCCATTTATAAAAAGGGTGTATTTTTTTTTTTTGATATATCCAATGTACGGTATTATATTAAAGACGAGGATGACTCTTGAAATTTTACTGACACACAAACTTACGTTTCTTGGCAGCGTATCTCTTGTAACCTGAAAATATGCAAAGTACACATCAAATACAGATACATGAGTATGTTGTTTTCAATGATAACATAAAATAAGTGTCGTAGTATCTATTTCTGAGATTATGTGAGAATGTTTCTTCTTTTCTTGTAACTGGGAAATATTATTTACTTATAATAACTATTTGCCTACATTTACAGATAAAGATACAGAACGAGATAAAAAAACAAAGGATTTACTCATGCATGTGTTAACTTCTAGTTAAAATAAACAAATGAGCTTTCTCTTTGCTTCATGGCATGTGGTATTTTGAAAGAAAAATATATACAAGATTGACAAATTATACCAAGGAGTGGTAGGCTAAAATTAACTAATGAATACCATATACCACAGATAGCGATGCACGACTACCCAATAAAATAAACACACAATAATTCCAGCACAAACATATTTACACAATTCCCTAACATTTGATTGGTCCGTAGCAAGTATATGTCCAAAATATATATCCCAGTAAACTCCATGCCGAACATCTTTCCGTAACCGTGAGGCGCAGTTAAAATAATTCTTAAGAAAACGGAAAATAAACACATTTTCTTGATGAATTTATTTAAAATGCTGGAATTATAAGGCAATGAATGGCCTTTTTGTGGAATTTATCGGGGATATAAACTTGGAAAAGTCGCGGGAACTATTCCCGCGACTTTTCCAAGTTTATATCCCCGATAAATTCCACAAAAAGGCCATTCATTCCTATAGTAAAGCGATAGCATATATAAGACTAGTAAACAGACTGCAACAAATGCTGCTTCATAGATTGAGTTTGCAATGTCGATATAGCTGTGGAAATCAGACGGTCTACACGAAACATACAGTAGAAGTTATCAGAATTACGTCGCATTGCACGTGTAAAAGTAAACATATGCAATTGTAGCAAAAGTACTTACGTTTTCCCTTTCCTCCCATTGGCATCATAGGTGGCATCATTCCTCCTCCCATCTTCATTCCTCCGCCCATCATTGGTGGCATCATTCCTCCTCCCATCTTCATTCCTCCGCCCATCATTGGTGGCATCATTCCTCCGCCCATCTTCATTCCTCCGCCCATCATTGGTGGTGGCATCATTCCTCCTCCCATCTTCATTCCTCCGCCCATCATTGGTGGTGGCATCATTCCTCCTCCCATCTTCATTCCTCCGCCCATCATCGGTGGTGGCATCATTCCGCCGCCCATCATTGGTGGCATCATTCCTCCGCCCATCTTCATACCTCCGCCCATCATCATTGGTGGCATCTTTCCTCCTCCCATCTTCATTCCTCCGCCCATCATCGGTGGTGGCATCATTCCGCCGCCCATTGGTGGCATCATTCCTCCGCCCATCTTGCCCATTCCTCCGCCCATCATCATGGGTGGCATCATTGGCATTCCACCTCCCATCATCATTGGCATTTTCGGTGGCATCATTGGCATCCCTCCGCCCATCTTCATTCCTCCGCCCATCATCGGTGGTGGCATCATTCCTCCGCCCATCATCATTGGTGGCATCATTCCTCCGCCCATCTGGCCCATTCCACCTCCCATCATCATGGGTGGCATCATTGGCATTCCACCTCCCATTCCCATTGGCATTTTCGGTGGCATCATTGGCATACCTCCGCCCATCTTCATTCCACCGCCCATTGGCATCATGCCTCCTCCCATTGGCATCATGCCTCCTCCCATTGGCATCATGCCTCCTCCCATTGGCATCATGCCTCCTCCCATCATTTTCCCACCTCCTCCACCGCCGCCTGAAAACGTAATGAGTATGAAAAACATCAGTTCAAGCGTCTTTTTATTTATTTGATACCGTTTAAATGTCTGTCAACAGCTAAGGTCATATTATGGCGCGTCAACGGGGTGAACACATGTATTTCACATGTACGCCGAAATAAAAAAAACAATTAACTACATATTGGTTTCAACAACTACTATTCCAAGGGCATAATATTTATTTATAGAGCATTAATAATGATAGGACATACATATATTTAATTTAGCATACGAATAATATTGAAAATACATTAAAAAGATATAATATCAATAGTTATTTCAGACACGACTCGGTAATGGTAGGAATTCCTACCCGTTTCCCCTCGCCTTTTCTGAGAAACTAGGCTGATCTTTTCTATATTCTTACCTCGGTAGGACGACACTGAGACGAAGAGGACGGCAGATATGAGAGACACTTGTAGAGCGTTCATGATGAAGCTGCAAAGATACGAGTAGTTATAACAGTTTCGGTCACGTGATTTCTGTATGTTACTAGATTTATGTTTGAATATGTATATATGTGGGTAACGTTTTCGTGAATGGTAACCCGCTTTCTGTCTGCAACGCAGGGCGACTTACAGTAAGTAGACATGCGTTACAGACATAATCATGTTACTGTCTGTTTCACGAAAGCTGCCCAAATTTTACGGCTATATAGACAATTCAAAAACAATATTATTTTCGATAATATTAAATTAAAGGAAAATTTAAGAATGAGCCTTCTTTTTATTTCGTGAAATTTGGTCAAATATTGATTTTATTGCGAAAACAAAATTTCCCCATGTTAAATCCCCATAGACATCTTTACGGAGTGAAGATGTCTATTAGTAGGGGATCTGATATGCAATAAGTGGCCTAGAAACACATTTGTGTAGTCCCCCAGAGGGGGCCAAGGTTTTATGGTATCGTTGGAAAGGGTATCATGTGAGCTTCCATTTAAAAGATGTTAGCAAGGAAAAAAAGTGTCCGTTGCTATGGAAACGCACATTAAAGACCACGCCCTAAAATTTTCCATATATCTACAAATTCGTCCCTGCAGTGCTCAATTATCCTGTAATGTACATTAATGTGCATTATATAAGTATTGTTGTGGGTTATCAAGATCTGTATCACTGATTCATTACCATAGATAGTGAGAAAAGTAAAATTTCAGAGTTATTCCCCCTTTTTTGCTATTTTTTGTAATCAGCAATAGCACGTTTTGAAATGTCAATATATCATCCATGTTGCTAGACAATCAGGTGTTAAGCCTACCATATGAACTGGTACTGTATATATATAATTATTCAGGATGTTAGCAAGGTCAATTAATGCTAGTTTCCATAGAAACAGTACTTAAAAACACACTAATATACCGATAATTTGGACGATTTTGCTATTTTGCACATTTAGTTGCTAATGTATCACTCATAATTAATAAAACTTATATCTGGTGTAGCAACTACCATGGGATAGAGAAAGGTATACAAATATGTATTTAGTATGTTATTAATATCAAATAGATATTTGTTACCATAGAAACAGCCTTAACAACCTTACCCAGCTGTTTTGCAAATTATTGAACAATAATGCTCATTGTGCATGTGAATCACCCCAAATTAGTGACTTTAAGCACAATTACTAAGTTGGTTACACCACAAAGGTTGAAGTTTAATATTCAAACTGGTTCATGTATTCTCATGAATGTATGGCATCTAATATCAACTGTTAATATATCTAGCAAGTGGTGAAAGTTAAAGTTATTCCCCTTAGTTGTAAATTTAGCCATTTGTCTAAATTAAGTTCTGATGCCATTATTATTGATTGTTCCATAAAAAAACAAAAACAATCCTATTCACATCTGAAACACTGAATCTAGTTGGATCCCCCACCAAAAAGTATCATGATTGATGTATATAATGGTATGGTATTACAAATGTATCATTTAAATGAAGGTGTCTGTTTTTAACATAAATGCATTGATCTAAATGCCATTCTATGATGAAATTATTGGTTAGCAAATTATCATGAGTCAGTCCATGTCAGTTACTTGACGTTGACAATATTAAACGGTTTTAATTGTTTTAGCTTATATTTTACGGCAGCACTGGCTCAGTGACCTTGAATGTCGTCTCCCAAGAATGGGAGAAAGAACGGATCTACACTTTTTTTTTGTGAGAAGCCGGTAATTCGTATTTACAGAGCAACTACGAATTATCGGTACACATTCACGGCTGAATGAACTGGAACAGTGTGGATAAAGTGTCTTGTCCAGTTTCAATAAGTAGGCACTAGGCAGTACTTTTATACACTGGAGTCGGGTTACTGTTGTCAGGTCATTACTATGTAGCTACCATCATATTCATGCCAATAATAGCACACAATAGCAAAATCGTCCAAATTATCGGTATATTGGTGTGTTTTTAAGTACTGTTTCTATGGAAACTAACATTAATTGACCTTGCTAACATCTTGAATAATCATCTCTGTACAGTATCAGTTCATATGCTAGGTTTAACACCTAATTTTCTAGCAACATAGGTGATATATTGACATTTCAAAACGTGGTATTGCTGATAACAAAAAAATAGCAAAAAAGGGGGATTTAACATGGGAATTTTTTTTAGAATTTCAGAAATACTGGACCGATTTTTAAAATTTAACTTTTGTTTTCTTAGTTAGATCATTTCCAAACTATCTAGCTAGGTTTCGGAGTCAATTTCCAAATGTTTTCGTTTTTTTACTCCTCCCACAACTCCTCTACCTTTTCCCCCCCATGTTAAATTCCCATAGACAAATCAATTTTTCGTAATAAAATCAATATTTGACCAAATTTCAAGAAATAAAAAGAAGGCTCATTCTTAAATTTTCCTTTAATTTAATACTATCGAAAACAATATTGTTTTTGATTTGTTTACATGGCCGTAAAATTTGGGCAAATGTGGACAAATAGTAGTTAATTTCACAGTACCGTAACACATCTATTTATGAGGCAATATACGTATATGCTGCCGAATTTAATGGTGTTTCGTAACCATTTACACTATATAAAGATGTCAATAGACATTTGTGAGGTTTCGTTTACCAGTTTGTCATTTTTTTGTTTTCTTCATCTGTTACCATTCGAATTATGCTGCATCAACAATAAGTGATGTGTAACTAACCACATTCGTTCAGGATAGTTTTGTTATGCACACTGAGTTATCTGGACCCGGTTGCTCAAAGCTTCTGTTAGCTTAACAGATTGTTAAATCCTTAGCATTGCTAAGGATTTAACAGTCTGTTAAGCTAACAGAGGTTTTGAGCAACCGGGCCCAGACTGCTTACAAAACTGCTTTAAACGCGAATTATGATGCAATACAACATAACGACTGTATTTAGCATACAAATATTGAATACAATTAATATCATTTAATTATTCTTAAGAGTAATCCAATATACTATAATTATTAATGTATACATTCAAACCAAACACAGATCCATAACCTGACTATGCAAAGTAAAACAAATATGGGTAATCTTTTACCAATGTTAAAAATACTACTAATTATTTGTTTACACAATTTGACTCCTTGTTGACTTTCAGTGATATCGTGTAGCCTAACACATTTGCTATTGTTCATTGACTGGATCTATGATACATTGTCGCAGATGAATTTTGCAATTGCTATTGTGTAGCATATTGTATCGAGGCAATATTAAGTACGCGACAACACTATTTAAGCACGCAAAAAAAAAAAATTCAGAAGCAATATAAGCTGAACTTGAACATTGTCTGATTGTTTAATAATGTATCTACGATTTGACATACATTTGAATACTAGAATATTAAATGAATTTATCCCGTCAATACAGTGCGTATGTGCCGTGAAACACGGTGCCGTGAAACATTTTTGATATCCAGTCAATACTATTTTTGCATTTTACAGCCATTTGTAGGTGTTGATGGGATAAATAGAATATTTGGTTAGTGCCGTGAATGGGAAAAAATTTCTGGCGTTGCACGGAAACGGGATGTGCTCGGCACAGCCTCGCCCATCCCGTTTCCTGAGCCTTGCCAGATATGTTTTCCCATTCACGGCACTAACCTACTATTCTCTATTTAACAGACTACTGTACATATGCACATCACATGTGAATATCATAATTTACACGCTTTATGTTACTTTTTTCTACTGTAACAATCAGTAGCCTATTTCACCAACATTGCAAAGTATACTTTTCTAGCAAAGTATACTTTGAGGGAGAAATTTTCAATTTTAGGATAAATTTATTAATTTTTATTATACTGAATTTATTACATTATCACAGCCATTTTGGCTGTGATAATGTAATAAATTCAGTATAATAATTCTGCATACTTTTAATCATCAAATACATGCAGTTGTTAGTTCTATATGAAGTAATGCTTTTCAGGAACAATAAATGATTACTCCCTCAAAGTATACTTTGCTAGAAAAGTATACTTTGTAATGTTGGTGAAATCGGCTACTGAAAACATGAGATACTTGACATAAATCGCGAAACTGAAATCGTCAGATGAAAAAAACTGTGATTCAATATTAAAAACTGAGGTCTGGCAGTCTTCGGTGTGTCAATAGTATCTATCTGTCATAATAGCATATATGTATACTACAAAAAAATGAATAGTGTTAAATAAAATAAGCATGTGTTATCATAAGAGAATATCAGAATACAAATATTAATTAAATCATTTTCCCGCTATTGAACATAAAAGAACTGAACCTGTGATGCAAAAGTTGAAAATCCGTCTTAAATCCCGAGGCTTGGCAGGCATGGGAGCATCAATTGTAACTGTCCATACATATAAATGTAATAAAACAAATGTACTATTGTTAAATACAACGTACAAAATATGTGTTATCATAAGAAACAAGTAAGAAATATATTTTTACAAATATTAATTAAATCCCTTTTCCACTATTGAACAGAATAGCTTACCTTGAAAGACAATGGAAGTGTTTGAGGTCGGAAGAATCCAGTGGCCTGAGGAATGGGTTCAAACTTGGATGCTTTTATACGCGAGAAGGACAGGATGAAGTCCGCGTCGGACATTGCTAACAGCATCTGGGGCATCTGGGTAAAAAAACATGGTTGTTGTATTTGTGACCAGCGTAGCTAACTATTAACGTTACTTTTTAGTACAGTTAGGTAAAGATCTGGTTTGTTTTTAAGATGCATCACAGGGGGTTGCTTGGTAAATTGCGACCAGCGTATAGCCTGATCAGACGCGCATGCTGATCAGACTATACGCTGACTGCAGATTAAAACTATTCAGGCTATAGGTCAAGTGGTGGGTTTTCATAGAAACTGGAGTAATTAGTTGCGCCGTTAGTTTAAGGGCTACCCAAACAGTAGACGTCAACACCTGATGTACCCATTTCTACAACATGTTTTTGGTCAATAAAACGTCGCTTTATCAAGCAAGTATTCTCTCAAACCCATGTAAATATAGTGTATATCCTGCGCCGACTATATACAGGTAGAATGATAGACTGATCTATGACAATTGGTGAGAGATAAGTGGATGAAGATCCCGTGAACAGCCAGGTCTGGACATGTAATATCACACGTTTTTGACGTTTGGCGTTTTGCAGCTACATTGTAAAATCTAGCAACGTCGAGGCCCTTACTTGGAGTTTACATCTGGCTGACAAAATATCGCATTATCTCGCGAAATGGTATCCCGTGGTGTTACATTCAACTCTTCCGGAATCTAAGATATAACTTGCTACTTTATTGTTCGGTATATGATTCGGTAACCATTATCCCGTGGCTACGACGCACTGATGGTCATTGGATTAAAACAAAACGAAAGAAAGAAAAGAAACACAGCATTGCCATTGGCTCTTTTGCCAGGAGAACATAGACCAATCAGAAAATGGTTTACTGGTAATGGTGTTGTTGTTGTCGTTGTTGTATAACGTGGGCTTCAGCCGCTGATTTTCTTTGCGACTCAACATGACAAGTGACTGCATTGATAACAACGTAGAGCTTGGCCATACTGCAAGTGTCATGTCAGCTAACGAGGTGCAACCACGGTGGAAGACGCGGACCTATGACACCAACAAAAAATCCTATTAAAAAATCCCATTACCCCACCCACTTGGATTCGTACAGTACCATCTTCTATATAGAAAGGTGATCAAGAATATGGCTATTATAGAAAGAGCCCTCTCTTTTCTGACTGTACTGTACGAGACCAAGTGGGTGGGGTAATGGGATTTTTTAATAGGCATTGTTTTGGTGTCATAGGTCCGAGTCTTCCACCTGTGGGTGCAACCGATTATCGAAGGGAAAGTTACAGCCACAGGTTGAAGTAATGGACAGAGGTCTATAAATACATTTAATATGCCTAAAAGCATCAATATATGAAGAAAAAAATATTATTTTTTTTTTTTTACCCCCTCCATCTAATCATTATAATGATTAGATGGAGGGGGTAAAAAAAAATATTTTTTTTTCTTCATTTATTGATGCTTTTATGCATATTTACTGTTTTTATAGACCTCGGTCCGTTACTTCAACCTGTGGTTACAGCGTATGTGGAAAACAGTAGCCAGTGTAGCATCGCAATAGTCTGTGTATCCTTACAGCTTTCTCGCAAACGTCGCAACACTCCTATATGACCGCTTGTTGAGAAGGGGATCCTTCGACGTCTGTGGCCATCATTGTCCAGGAGCAGTATGCGTCACAGGTTGAAGACTCGTATCTGTGACATAAAAAAGGCCCATTAAAAAATCTCATTACCCACCCACCTGGTGTCGTACTGATTGTTACGTTTCCTTATACAAGGTAAATGAAACGTAGCAAACAGTACCACACAAAATGGGTGGGGTAATGATTTTGTTAAAGGACATTATTTTATATAATATTATAATATTAAATTAAAGGAAAATTTAAGAATCAGCCTTCTTTTTATTTCGTGAAATTTGGTCAAATATTGATTTTATTGCGAAAAAACAATTTCCCCATGTTAAATCCCCATACACATCTTCACGGAGTGAAGATGTCTATGGGGATTTAACATGGGGAAATTTTTTTGAATTTTAGAAATACTGGACCGAATTTTAAAACATATCTTTTGTTTTCATATCCAAGCTATCTAGTCAGGTTTCGGAGTCAATTTCCATTTTTTTTCAATGTTTGACTCCTCCCACACTTCCTTACCACTTTTTCCCCCATGTTAAATTCCCATAGACAAATCAAGTTTTCGTAATAAAATCAATATTTGACCGAATTTCACGAAATAAAAAGAAGGCTCCTTCTTAAATTTTCCTTTAATTTAATATTATCGAAACCAATATTGTTTTTGAATTGTTTATATGGCTGTACAATTTGGGCAGCTTTCGTGAAACAGGCTATAGTCTTCCACCTGTGGTATGCGTCTCCGCACAGGCTGCTGCTGATCATGACCTCGCTATTTCGTTAATGGAATATCGTGCACACCACTGGATAACGATCAAGATCTAAACTGGCCGTAGATGATTTTAAAGTCCACTTTATCAGTCTATAGAGCTAGCCGCTGAAGAAAAAATGCATATACTAGAGACAAGTTGTACTCATTACGAACATTCATGCATTATGAACACGATCTAGTAAATCGGTAACACTTTAAATATCAGTGGACCGTTTCACTAAACTTCGTACGAATAAAATGTTCGTAAGTGCAAATTTAGGATCGTCTGGGAATTTCAAAAAAACAATGTTAATGTGACATTTACAGACTATCATCAGTTTGCAATTACGAACATTTTAGTCGTACGAAGTTTAGTGAAACGGTCCCAGTTTATGTAAGCATTTTTTCATGAAAAATCTTTCTTAGGCTTAAACCACATGGCTTGTTTCATATGTCACCATCCATTGGGAAATGATGTGTGTTGACCAGTTAGCACACGAATGCAGATAGTTGCGGGCAGTAACTCTGCACAACTCTGCAGGAGTTTTGCAGAGTTACTGCCCACTACTATAATATGCATTATAAGTGTGTCTCTCAACTCAATAGTGACCGGAGTAGACACTGATTCAGGCCCGTAGTCAGGGGCGGGGTACGACGGGTGCGTACGCACTAAATTCGCTTAGGTCCGCTATTTTTCAAACAGTAATCTCAAAATCTTGAAATGCATTAATATACAGGTAATTTGCATGAAAATGTCACAATTTACCACCGTTGAAATCCGAATTTAAATTACTTAAAATGCAGGAGAGTGCATTTCAGGCCATCTAGGTTTAACAAATTTCAGGGGGATTATGCCCCCGGACCCCCCTAGCGTACTCGCTCCACTACGTGGGGCTCGCCCCTGACGCACACCCCCCCCCCCCCCCCCCAATAGAAAATCCTGCGTACTGGCCCGGCCTGTGATTGATCATATTATACAGACCATGTTCGGTGTATTCATACTGATCAGAGGATAGACTGCGATTGGCCACCAATCAAGCACCATTTGTCAGTGTAGTTCACATATCTAATACGCTATACCATACATATACTTGTATATATATAGACAAACTACCTGGTTATATAAATATTGTGAGATTAAAAACATGTAACATTACAATGTAAATCCAATAAGCTGTCATTGGTTAACCGTTGCTGAATACGCCTAGTGGAAAACAAACAAACAAACAGGTAACCAGTCATCAATCATCAGTGGAATAAAATCGTCAAAAATCGGTGAAATATTTATGAACTGAAACCTCCATGAAGGACATTCAGAATTAAAGTTACAAAAATGTGGGTAAAATACTGAAAACCACGCTCTGTCTATATCCGTCAAGCATTGTTAAATCCGGGATCAAAAGGTTTTGCCGATGTCGTACGTGCTTTCAGTACGAGCAATTCTTGCGCGGACACGACACCTTCGTTGTTCGGACTTGCTTAAATAACGCTTAACATAATACGTATTTCGTTTGATGACTTAACATGAGCTTTTAATGCCGATTACCATGCATCTACATGTTGATGCACGGTTTATTAAGACGTCATTAGGCTGTGTGTGACCAGTGTAGATTTTGTTCTTCCTTTGTATTTATGTAGTTAATGATGAACGTGTTTTATTTATGCGTATATAAACAATGTTGTGTTTACTGAACGTCGACAAGCGTATGCCCTGATCAGCCTGCGCGCATGCGCCGGCTGATCAGGGGCTACGCTGGTCGCACGTTACGAAAGTATGGTTTTCACAGCCGAGAGACCGTGTATAGTTACAATGGGGCGATGTGTCGGCAGAAATCGATGGTAGTCGTATTTGTCCACACAGTTCATAATTTGTATTTTAACATTTACATTAAAATATAATGGCAACTAGTGTTTACATACAAAATAATTAAAATTATCAAGTTGTCGATGTTACTCCGATTGCATATACACGTAATAGGCTGATATATGCTGATATAGGCTACTTTTTAATGGAAATAGACACAGGATATGTTTTCGCAAAACAATATTAACAATGTAATTGTAGAATTGATTTATAACTTAGTGTGCTACTAACCTACTGTTGCTATAGTTTAATGTCTGGTGTTATCTACTTTTATTACTTCCAATATAATGAAAGCGTGAATAATATACTTGAATATACACGTATTATTATATATAAATATATAACATTCAAAGCCGTTTAAATTTATGACGCCGTCGACTGACAAAAGGTATCTTACGTCATATGAAACAACCCCATGAGAGTTTGTGCTTAAGCAAATGTGCGACATCTCATGCTAAGTATTTACAAAATTTACCATACTTTCCGTACATTTTCCGTATAATTCCGCATTTGCCCTGAAAATTTCGTTAACTTTGGCCGTCATTTACAGAAAATATCACAGTTTCTGTTAATATTTTTTGTGAAAAATCGCACATTTCTTAAGTCGTAAATCACATGACTGATCTCATATGTGACAAGCGTGTCTTCGGATCAACCTGATCAGGGTTTACGCTGTTCACAATTCAGCGATTTATGAATGCTACCGGTCGTCAGCAAAATGATTAGATTCACAATAAAACCACTCGCTGAGTAAATATTCAAGGGGACCTACGCTAATCTTGCCAATATTTGTCAATTTCTTTATTTCAAAATACTCAGGCTTGAGTATTGTTCTTGAACTCAAACAGCTCGATTGGCTGAGCCTGAGCTGTGCTCGATTTGACATTGCAACTAGATGTTCAGTAGCCGATTTCACCAACATTGCAAAGTATACTTTTCTAGCAAAGTATACTTTGAGGGAGTAATCATTTATTTTTCCTGAAATGCATTATTTTGTATAGAACGAACGACTGCATATATTTGAGGATTAAAAGTATGCAGAATTATTATACTGAATGTATTACATTATCACAGCCAAGATGGCTGTGATAATGTAATAAATTCAGTATAATAAAAATTAATAAATTTATCCTCAAATTTAAAATTTCTCCCTCAAAGTATACTTGGTGAAATCGGCTACAGATCTACAGGAGTTGACAACCTTAGCATTGTTAACGCAGGCGGTTATGTAAAATTCTTGAAATCTCGCAAGGTACATTTTTCTCAGTCGGTTATTTTTCTCAGCCCAGTTATGGTGTCATATTTTATAAGACGCATTTTCTCGAGCGATGTTTAAGTCTCATATTGTATGAGTTTTCCGGTAAACACCAACACGGGAATTTAACATGGTGAAATCTGGTAGCTAGTGTTTGTTGAAACACGAAAAGGGCTAGCTAACACTGTTCCAATGGTATTTCGGTCCTAATCGCTGTCGAAAATATAAAACGGTGCACTTGAAATGACTTGTGAAATGGTATTTGAAAACAATTTAGACGTTTTTTTTCTTACCAGCGTATGTCGAGACTGAAAATTGACAAGCTAGCGTATTTTTACCAGGTGCGGTAACTCATTGTGCACTGACCGAGTGCACCCTGACTGATAACTATTATATTTTATTCAGCTTATATTTAAGGGTGGGAATTGGCTCGAACACCTGCCATACCATGACTGATAACAAATTGTTTTATAATATGACTGGCAATTTCAACTAATGATAACCGCAACGAGACGAGTCCGAGACTGATATTCAGATATAGCAGTATACGCGCGTCACTGATCACGCAACCAACGCATGGGCTATATCGTGCGTTATTGTATCATATTGTTTATGTAATATGGGTAATCTATTAAAATAACTATTGTTCTTTTTCAGTCGGTGTACACGACATTTACGGACCTTCGAAATGTCATATTAACCTCGGCCTCCGGACTCGGTGAATATGACTTTTCTCAGGTCTGTAAATCACGGATCCAAGCGAAATATCTGATTATTGTTCTTATTTCTCATCCGAAATGTACGTTATTATCACTCAGTAGAACCGTCTCGTCGAGACGGTTCAACTTCATGAGTGGTAACAACATAAACGTTTGATAAGCAAATAACAAACTGTAGACATTTTACTATCTTGCATTTCTCATTAACCATTGAGAATCCACGCCCTCTCTTAATCTAAATCTGGATCCGCCCTTGTAGAATTGTTGGCTGGTTTTTCTGGGTCAGGGACGTCAGAAGCATCGTAAGATTGGTCCGGCGAAGGGATGGGACCCCCCCCCCCCCCCCACCCATCCCTCACATACTCAAAGTGTATGTTGTTACCACTCAGTTAAACCGTCTCGTCGAGACGGTTCAACTGAGTGGTAACAACTTAAAACTTATTATCTATAATAATAATAATAATTTTTTGTATAATATTTATATATGAATTCTAAATATTTCAATAAAAAGTCATATGTTTGTCAAAGTTATTGGTCCGGCAATCGCCTGACCTGCCGGGCCTGTTCCGACGCCCCTGTCGATGCATATATACTGATCGCACGGTGGGCCTGACTATATATAATATAATTAGGAACATTTCGCCTGAAAATTTCGCCTTTTCGTTCCTTCTCCGCTCAAGAACGAACATTAAGAACCTAAGAATTCGTTCCTTCGTGTCCATGCTGCGCAGAGATTATACTGATTTGACACATAGCACTGGTAAATAAGTCTTGTGTAATCTTTGTTTTTATTTCAAATTAAAAGTTGGACCTACTACAATTATAGTAGCCGTCACATTTTAGCAGTTTCCTCTACCACTTTTTAAGTTTTCTACTAAAATAAAGGATAAAATACGTGAATACCTCTCCTGCTTCCGCCTTATCTGGATCTCGAAATTAAAATGTACTTTAATACACTCGTGTAATACTGTATATATTTTCACTGGAGCAAATCAGTTGGGCCGTCGACACGTCGCTGAAAGTCGGCAAATAGGATTCAATTGCAGAGAGACAAGTTTTGGCTTATTCATTATTTTACTTTTTATGCCCCACCACGATAGCGGAGGAGGCATTTAGTGTTACTCTTGTCCGTCCGTCCCGTTCCGTCTGTCCGTCCTTCCGCTACCAACCTTGTAACTCGTAAACAATTTCAACCGTACTAGCTACAGAGCTGAAACTTGGTATATATAGCTTCCTTATGATGAATAGATTTTCACTGAACATTTTGATCTTTGAGTCGACCCCGGGTCATGGATTATCTCCCCCGTTTTGACTCAGAATTTTACAATTTTGACTTGTAACTCGTAAAACTTTTAAATCCTAATATCTACACACCTGAAACTTGGTATGTAGCTTCTTTATAATGAGTAAATGCGTAAGTTTATTTCGATTTTTAATTCGACCCTCGGGTCATGGATTATCTCCCCCTATTTTACTTACAATTTCGCCTTGTAACTCGTAACACTTTGAAACCGTACTAGCTACAAGCTACAAACCTGCAAATTGGTGTGTAGCTTCCTTCTGATGAGTAAATGTGCAAAGTTTATTTCGATTTTTGATTCGACAGACAACCGGGTAATGGATTATCTCTCCCCTTTTCGACTTAGAATTTGACAATTTTGCATTGTAACTCGTAAAACTTTTAAACCATAATCGCTAGACCTGAACCTTGGTATGTAGCTTCTTTATGATGAGTAGACTCGGTTACGTAAAGCTTATTTTGATTTTTTATTCAACCCGGGATCATTGATTTTAGACTTAGAATTTCACATTTTGCCTTGTAACTTGTAAGACTTATAAACCGTAATAGCTGGAGGCTTGATGCTTGGTAGGTAGCTTATGTATACTGTGTAGATGCACAAAGTGAAATTCTGTGTTGGCTTTGACTCTGAGCCATGGATTATTTCCCCCTTTTAGACTTGGAATTTTTTGTCGTTTTCTATCAAAGCAATCTATTGACCTGTAGCCTATTTCACCAACATTGCAAAGTATACTTTTCTAGCAAAGTATACTTTGAGGGAGACATTTTCAATTTTAGGATAAATTTATTAATTTGTATTATACAGAATGTATTACATTATCAGAGCAATTTTGGTTGTGATAATGTAATAAATTCAGTATAATAATTATGCATGCTTTTAATCATCAACTATATGCAGTCGTTAGTTCTATACGAAATAATGCATTTCAGGAAAAATAAAAGTATGCTTTGCCATGTTGGTGAAATTAGATACTGGTGGCTTCGCCACTCTACCATAAGACCCATTTGACATATTATCATAGGCACATTTTACAAAGTTATTGTCACTTTTGTTGTTTCTGCCGTGTCGTGTACGGCTAATGTGTCAGCCGTTTCATGAGTGTACGGAAAGTGCCGAACATTAATTCGGCTTTATCCGCTGAGTTCAGAATGAGACGGGCACTTGTCGTCCTTAGCGACCTCACGTGCAGACGAACTTCAGCGCGGAGGCGAGAGAGCGTTCTTGTGTTTTCTGTTGGAGTTCAGAGAGGAAAAAAAGTGATGAAACGACAATTTAACTATATTCAAGACATTTAGGAAGTGAAAAGGACGTGCTGGCCATGTCTTCGGCGGCAGAATTGGAGCTCGGCGATAGCCGGGTGGAATTTATTGCAGATTATGTCATTAAAACGATGAAAATCAAACCGGACAAATTTTCGAAAATGTATGGCGTTGACGAAACGAAGATGCTGTTCATGGAATTTTTTGAAAAGCCTGATATTCTTTCCATTATCATTATAAGTAACCCAGGCGGCTCATTGTCCGCCCAGTATGAATGGCCATCAAATCCAAAGCAAAAGGCGTGTTATTTCACCAAAAAGTCGAGGGATCCGTTGTCCAAAGATACCCACTTCCGAAATTCAGTTTTGTATGGAGATCTCTCGTCATCGCCGCTTGACCAACTTGCTGCTTTTGTTGATGAGGTATAAACTCTTATTTTACTAATATCTAGATCTACAGTGGGAGACGGTACATTATAGCTATAGCTTAGTTTGTTTTGGGATTGGGGTTTTGTAGGGTAAATCTATTTAGTCCATATTCTCATGGATCCATGCCCCTAAGCACATAAATTCAGATTGTGTGTTATATTCCGATTAATTCCTGAAAATGTATACATCAACATAAAGTTCAAACACTTTACTATGAGTGCACATAAGGAATTCACCAAAATTGTTGTTTATGCAAGTCTTAGAGTCCCTAGAATTAACCCACCCAAGTCACCTAATTGATCTTGAAACTTCTCATCAGGTTCGTGCCCTACAACTTTCTGCACATTCATTTTGAGTGACATTCCTTGATCACTCAATGACTCATACAATACAGACGTGTTGCTGCCTAGATGCATCCAATGTAAATATGGTGAAGTTCAGATTCATCTAGAAATCAACATATATCACATTTTATGCATCATTTGCGAACAGACCCTCTTCAGATTAAGGAAGTATGTAGAAAAATCACAAAATAGGTGGTAAATTACAATTGTATGTAACTAACTTAGAAAACCGTGGTAAACAACTTAAAATACCTTTTTAAAATAGTTTTCAATTAACACGTACTATATATATTCTTAGAATATGTGTATTCACTTGTTTTCTAGGGGCATGAATCAATGAGAAGGCACGAATCCATGAGAATTTGGGCTACCACCTATTTTGTGATTTTTCTACATACTTCCTTAATCTGAAGAGGGTCTGTTCCCAAATGATGCATACAATGTTTAAATACATGTACTGTATCAATACAGCGTCAATCATTAATGCTGATCAGATTTACGCATATGGACGTTTCGGACTGTCACCGTTGGTAATATCGTAGGAAATATCGGCCAACAATCCACCATGATGTCAATTTCACCCATATTATACAAGATGGGTTTGAGATGCTTTGAAAATGGTGTCTCCATAATTGTGTAAATTCTGATCGCCCTCACAGTGTCCGTGCAAATAGCTACTGTTTTTTCTCCAATTTTCAAGGAAATACTGGAAAGGAAAGAAATCTAGTTGGACAATTGCCTCCAATTTTGTTTCAAGTTTATAGTACTGGGTGTTTATTAGAGGCACACATTTTTATGAAAAATCAGCCAAAAAATATGTCATTTCGGCGTAAAAAATGGGGGTGTGCGTCTATTAGAATCTTTACGGTACTTTCGCTTTTCAACATGTAAGAGAAATTTGTATGTTTGTGGTGTCACAGTAATTTCCTCATCGGCAGTAGCTATTTGCACGGATGCTGAATTACATGGTTACGGAGACGACATTTTGAAAGCATCTCAAACGCGTCGCGTATAATATGGGTCAAATTGACTATCACACAATGTCCTTTTGTCATGTTTTGTTGAGTTTGTTAAAATACAGTTGATAATCATATATTTTTCCTTTCTCAGAAAAACTTTTGCCAATACTAAATGCCCACCCGAGTTAATTCTAACTAGAGCAGTCAGTCGATACCCACTTTCCCAAAATGCTAAGTCGAAAGGGGGAGATAATCCATGACTGGGTGTCGAATCAAAAATTGAAATTCACTTTGCGCATCTACACATCATAAGGCAGGCAGACTCCAAGTTTAAAGTCCAGTCTCTGCGACACTGCCAAAATTTTACAGGACATTCGGTCCGGTACACTTGAAATTTTTACCAGACCAAATTATTTAGAAAATTGATTTTGTGCGATATTTAAAGGTACATGCCCACGCAGCAGGTTACACTGTTCTACTACTTTTCATTTTCTGTCATGCCTTATATGAGCCATTTGTCTACCCACTAACGGCGCGTGTTAATGGTGTTAAATCGCATTTTATATGCCGCGACCAGAAAGGGTATTTTCCGACTTCGTGCTATTTTTACCAATACGCGTCACGTGACACGGTCAATCATATCACATCTTTGACATGCGCAGTGAAGTATCGGAAGTTGAGAAGAAAAATCTTGGTTCGAGTCTAAATCTCCACGTAACTCTTTCCATTTGGTGATCTCGTCTCCCAATATTAACCACTCTCTCTCTGTACTGCCTGTCCCTCAGACATTTCGCCCTTTTTTTGGCCGACGCCGTTTCATACAATTTCCGTCCTGGACGTTTCGACATGTTGATATTCTTGTTTACATATTGGGAAGCATACTGGCGCGTGTAGTATACTGCGCATGCGCACCGTAAGCCGTGATGTGAAAGTCGTCGTCCCCGCACATTATCAAAATAGACTGTTACCGCCGCGCGTGACTTCGCTAACAGTAAATTGATAATTAATAAATGATTATATTTGTATAGCGGACACTCGTAATTTTTAGAACTGGTGGAATAGTGACATAATTATACACTTATTTAATTCCTATAAAGAACGTTTTGTGCCTACTGCGTGGGCATATATACCTTTAAGAGCTTTTTAAGTATATCAGTCATATATGAAAAGCTAGCTAGCGCCAGCAGCGCATACCAAAGGAGGGTGATTTCATTGAAGCTTAGAATAAAAAAGTAAAAACAAAAAATTGTAGTCGGACATTCGGTCTGGCGACTTCCGGTTTACCGTCCGACCGGCGGCAATTTCGCGGAGACTGAAGGTCCCTAGATATTACAGGTAAAAAGTTTACTTCTTACAAGGCAAAATTGGGAAATTCTAAATCGAAAAGGGGGAGATAATCCATAACCGGGGGTCGAGTTAAAAAAAAGAAATTCACTTTGCACACATCTACACACCATAAGGAAGGCACACACCAAGAGTCAAGTACCTACCTATTAGGGTTAACAAGTTTTACTTCTTACAAGGCAAAATTGGGAAATTCTAAGTCCAAAGGAGGAGATATAACCCATGACATGGGGTCAAATCAAAAGGAAGGCACACACCAAGTTTCAAGTCCCTGCCTATTACGGTTAAAATGTTTTACTTCTTACAAGAAACAGGACAGACGGACGGATGCCCATGACAAAAACAATATACCCATTTTTTTTCCTTCAAAAAGTGTGTATAATAAACGCCTGGGCGTCTATTAGAATATTACTGTATATTTATTTCTAAATCTACAATTCTTGCAAATGCACTAAGGTCCCCTTACTCAGCTGGCCCATCGCGAAGTCCAGCTTCTGTGATGAATTAGTATTTGTACATTTTCTTGTGTCCCAGAACAATAAACAACAGCAATAAGTTACTAGTAATTGCCACTGTTTATGCTGCAACCCCATAGGAAGTATTGAACCAATATTCCATGAATGTTTGCTCATTTGTAAGCTAATGGAAAACTTTTGGCATTATTCGATATCAGGAGGATTATTATAAAAGAATCCGCTCGTATGATATTGCTTTATTGATCGTAGCCTAATACAAAATTGTGTAACGATTACAAAAGCATGAAAGGTTGTCCCGTTCAGGTATTATAGTATAAATTTCCCACGTTGTTGTTTAACTGAAAATGTTATTGACTGTGATCTGTATGTTGGACTAGGGTGAGCCCGAGTGACATTTTCTCACCTAAACTCTTTGCATGCTGGGAAAATAATGGCTAAAAATAGTTTGAATATAGCAGCAGACGACACTTCATTAATATTGTTTTTCTTATTGCTCTCTGAAAACTATGAAAATATGTCGTGGAATTTCATTGGAATTGCATCGTTATGATGCAATTCTAATGAAATTCCACGACATTTTTGGCTGTTATTTTCACCGCTAGCGTGCTACGGGTTAATTAAGATACCAGTGCCACTGGTCCAGTGGTGAATGTTCCTTAAAATTTAAGAAATGACAGGCCCTGAAATTGTGCCATCCGAGACTGCATGAAAGGCACACATTTGGACTACAATTTCATGCTCACGGTCACCAAATTTCTCTAAACTGGACATCCTTGCAGATTACAAGGGTATTCCCAGTCTCTGTGAAACTGCCAAAATTTACAGGACATTCGGTCTGGTAAACTTGAAATAAAATTGATTTTGTGTGATATTTAAGAACTTTTTTTAAGTATATCAGTCATATAAGTAAAGCTAGCTAGTACCAGAAGGGCATACCAAAGGAAGGTGATTTGATTGAAGCTAATAGAGTAGAAAAGTGAGAAAGTAGATTTTTTTTTTAGTTTTTAGCTCGCAAGAGCTTGTGGCATACCCCCGGCGTTGTCGGCGTCCACAAACTTAACGTTGAGGTAAATGTCTTATAACTTCTGTTTCCTTTCATGGATCACCTTGTTATTTCATACATGCATTCCTCAGATGACCCTCTATCATGCTGTAGCAAATCCATGACCCACCATCCAACCCTTACCCCAAGGTCACAAACTTAGCACATTCATAAACTTAACGTTGGGGTAAATGTCTTATAACATCTGTTTCCTTTCATGGAACACCTTGATATTTCATACATGCATTCCTCAGATGACCCTCTATCATGCTGTAGCAAATCCACGACCCACCACCCAACCATTACCCCAAGGTCAACGTCACAAACCTAGCATGTTCATAAACTTAACGTCAAGGGTAAATGTTGTGTATCTTCTGTTTATTTACAGCGAATACCTTCATATTTCATACATGCATTCATCTGATGATAGTCTATCGTACTATAGCAAATCCTGAAATCCATGACCCACCACCTAACCCTTACCCCAAGGTCAAGGTCACAAAGTTAGCACATTCATAAACTTAACGTTGGGGTAAATTTCTTATAACATCTGTTCCCTTTCATGGAACGCCTTGATATTTCATACATGCATTCCTCAGATGACCCTCTATCATGCTGTAGCAAATCCATGACCCACCACCCAACTCTTACCGCAAGGTCACAAACATAGCACATTCATAAACTTAACGTTGGGGTAAATGTCTTATATAACATCTGTTTCCTTTCATGGAACACCTTGATATATCATACATGCATTCCTCAGATGACCCTCTATCATGCTGTAGCAAATCCACGACCCACCACCCAACCCTTACCCCAAGGTCAAGGTCACAAACCTAGCATGTTCATAAACTCATGGGAGATTAGGCACTGTCTAATTGAGTCACCCTCGTTAAATAAAGTCTATTATTATTATTACTTAACGTTGGGGTAAATGTTGTGTAACTTCTGTTTATTTACAGCGAATACCTTCATATTTCATACATGTATTCATCTGATGATACTCTATCGTACTATAGCAAATCCATGACCCACCTCCCACCCCTTTCCCCAAGGTCAAGGTCACACACTTAGCACATTCATAAACTTAACGTTGGGGTAAATGTCTTATAACATCTGTTTTCTATCATGGAACCCCTTAATATTTCATACATGCATTCATCTGATGATACTCTATTGTGGTATAGCAAATCCATGACCCACCCCTTTCCCCAAGGTCAAGGTCACAAACATAGCACATTCATAAACTTAACGTTGGGGTAAATGTCTTATAACATCTGTTTCCTTTCATGGAACGCCTTGATATTTCATACATGCATTCATCTGATGATACTCTTATCATGCTATAGCAAATCCATGACCCACCACCCAACCCCTTACCCCAGGGTCAAGGTCACAAACTTAGCACATTCATAAACTTAACGTTGGGGTAAATGTCTTATAACATCTATTTCCTTTCATGGAACGCCTTGATATTTCATACATGCATTCCTCAGATGACCCTTTATCATGCTGTAGCAAATCCACAACCCACCACCCAACCCTTACCCCAAGGTCAAGGTCACAAACTTAGCATGTTCATAAACTAACGTTGGGGTAAATGTTGTGTAGCTTCTGTTTCTTTACAGGGAACGCTTTGATATTTCATACATGCATTCATCTGATGATCCTCTATTGTGCTACAGCAAATCCATGACCCTCCCCCCCCCCCCCCCCCGACCCCTTTCCTGCAGGATCAAAAAACGAAAAATATTGGAAATTGACTCCGAAACCTGGCGAGATAGCTTGACAGTGATGTAATTAAGAAAACAAAAGTTAGATTTTGAAAATCGGTCCACAAATAAAAAAAAATATTTAAAAAAAAATCTATATTTTAGCCCCCATGTTAAATTCCTATAGGAAAATCTTTTTTTTGCAATAAAATCAATATTTGATGGAATTTCATCAAATATTTTTTTTGGGGATGGCGACTTTTAGATTTAATGTGTTTAACAGCCAAAAGTTTGTCGGCAGCAAAACGTGGAACAGACAGTAGGGTAAACAATCAATCATCGGTATTAAAACAATCAAGAAAAACCTGTTGGCTCAAAGGTAGACATTCTAATTGCAGGGGTGGGTGGAAGGTGGGTGCAAGCGATGGGTAATTTAACGATCGGGATTCATCCTTACCGGAATTCCGACTGGAGACCTGGTTTGGCCCTCACATACGTCTTTGGCATTTTGTATGTGACAGTTGAATCTGGTTATACCCCTTATGTGAGTATTACGATTATTCGTAATCCTATTTTAGGGGAAGGGGCCAAGTGACTTTGGTGTGGTATGGACCTGCCACCAGGTCGGGTTATTCTAATTTCAGGGCTGAATATATTGTTTCTCGATGTAAATATTCTGTTCTGATTTTGGAATTTTCCCTCCAATGCAGCATGTTAAAACGGGATCGAACCCGTTTGCCCGGCCTTTCATGACCTTAGCTGTTGATAGGCCATTAAACACTAATAAACAAACAAACAAATCTAATTGCAGGTGCTGGTGCCATTACTTTCCAATGAGAGGAACCATGACCACTGGCCGCTTGTCGTGTCGAAGGACGTTTCTCGACATGTACACAGCCTCAAGGGAAATGTCTTCATGGTATCTGGACAGGCGAAAGGAAAGACCCTGCTACCTCTGCCAGTGGGTGCCGAATACATTGATGAAGCACACGCTGATCATGAACGGTATTTAATAATACAAAATTTTCAATATTTTCCGTAAATGGTGTTAAGGTTGACGAAAGTTTCAATGCAAATGCAGAATAGATTTCCGCATTTGCTCTGAACAATTTGTCAAATTTCTACATCATTTACAGAAAATATCACAGTTTCTGTAAATATTTTTGTAAATATTTTTCATGAGAAGTCGTACATGTTACCTCTTAGGCAGAGCCGCCAACTGTTCCGATTTTTCCGTATTTGTTCCGGAAAATACGTTAGAAATACGGAAGTACGGACAACAATTAAAAAGTCTGATTTTTAAAAAAAAATCACCGCGGGAATATCTGGAAATAATAATTTTGTTTCACAATTCTGCCAACAAATCCTATTTTTTTATTTACCTGTAATCATACTCGCTTAGGCGCTTACCATTTCAATTCTTGTTGTGTAGTAATAGTAGTTTCAAGCGCTCAGCGATATTGATTTCTTCATCATGTAAATTGATAAAATGTCTGCTCCATTACCAAAGCGCGCAGCCAACGAATTTGGGTCTTTTTTATCGAAATAAGTTAGGAGAACACAGATGTTCATCACTGATTATAGCGAGACATGGCCCCCATTTGATCCTGTGAAAGTGTGGTGATGAATTTGCGTCTTGCAAGCAGTGTAATTGTGATTTTTTGGTTGGTCATGGTGGCCGAGACAAGGCTCTAAAAAATTTACTTATGCATATAAATGAGTACTGATTTGTGTTCCGGAAAACAAATGTGGTGTTCCTGAAAATAGCCCTTTTTTCTCTCCATGTTCCTCATGTGACCGACATGGGGTTGGCAGCTCTGCTTAGGTGTAAGATGACATGGCTTGTCTCGTCTGTGACTGAAGAAATGAGGCTTATGGGGTTTGTGACCAGTACATGAAATAACACTCTCATGTAACCTGATCTACATGTATATTGCCAGTTAGAAGCATGACACGTGTTTCGGTGATGGAATGGCAATGCACAGGCTGATCTGAATCTACAGTGGTTGCAAAATCCATAAACCCCATTTCTCCAGTCACAGACACAAATATTGAGACACATGGAAACTTGTATGATTTCAAAAACACTGAGTGTGACACTATTTAGGGTTTCTATGATTGTACCGAGTTAGTGAAATTGAATCTATATGGATCACAGCCAATACATGTACTACATAATTATGATTTGTTTCATAATTACACCAAACGTCTTAGTGTTTTCTATGTCGATCCTCACTGAGTCCCAAGTAATTGAGCTAGATCATAATTGACGGCTTGAATTATTTTATGTTTCTAATTGTAGTTGAATGTATAAATTGCGACATGACAAAAAAGCTTACTGAACTTGTATAGCCTCATTTCAGCCTGCTCGCACTATCTGGAGCCCTGTTTCACTAAACTTCTTACGATAAAAATGTCTGTACAAAGATTTTTATTTTCCAACATCGGCTTTCAGTGTAAATGGTATTTTAAAATCAATGTTCGCACTTACAACAAACTTGTTAGTCTTACAAAGTTTAGTGGAACGTGCTCCTGATCCGGGCCTACCATATATTCTTTTATATTTAATTGTTTCATGAGCTTAGTAGTCCATCGGGAGCTATACTGCTTACAAATAACCACTGAATAAACCCAGCCTCTGCGAAAGTCGTCAGTCTGTCGGACATGTCCGTTAAAATTGACGCCGGTCGGACGGTAAACCGGCAGTCGCCGGACCAAATGTCCAACTATAATTAGTTTTTTATTCTAACCTTCAATTAAATCACCTTCCTTTGGTATGCGCTTCTGGTGCTAGCTAGCTTTTCTTATATGACTGATATACTTAAAAAGCTCTTAAATATCACACAAAAACTATTTTATTTTTTAATAATTTCCTGTAAAATTTTGGCAGTTTCGCGGAGACTGTAAACCATTTTTGTCATGGCTTGTCACAAATACTCAGCTCAAATAAGTGAATTTTTAAATTTGTTTTATTTTTTATCATTTGTTCCCTATTTAATAAGGAAGAAAATCAATAATACATTCGTAAACACAAAATACGCATGGAATTTTAAACATTGGGGTATAATACTCTTTAGACATAAAACTTATCTGGAGCTCTGTGTAGCAATCATTTGATTCTCTTGGTAGAAATAAGGGGCAATCACACCAAGTATTACAATATGAGGGTATAATTATAATGCTCTTTAGATACAAAATTTATCTGGAGCTCTGACTACGAATTCTATTTTCCAGAGGTGAGGGCCACAATCGTGGACTGGTACACACAATCGAGTCCATGATCATAGAATGGATGCATCAAGTCCAGGATGTGCTTAAACGCGACTCTGCTCAGGCTCTACTGGAGGGCCTCAATCCATCACCGTTCGTGGAAATCGAATTCTGGAAAAACAAAGCGCTCAATCTGGAGTGCATCTATGACCAGGTATAGTCTTTGAATTTTTTAGTCCATTGAATTCTCATATAAATACACCTGTATTCTTTGGAACAATGACTTATAAAATGTGGCTGTGAGAGGAGAAATGGGGCTTATGGGATTTCTGACCAGCATAGCTCCTGATCAAATAGCACTCCTGTAGCCTGATAATGATCTGTATTGCTCGGTAGAAGCATGACCAGTGTTTCATTGAAAGAATGGTAAACAGTGCATATTCTGATCAGAATGTGCGGATGCACAGTCTGATCTGAATCTACACTGGTCGCAAAAGGCGTAAGTCCCATTCCTCCAGTTGCAGTTGGATTTAGCAACTGGTGCCAGTTGTGACCCAGGGTGGTTTAGTGATTAAAGTACTCAGTTGCTCTAGCACGGTGGGTATAGTACGTCACAGGCACCTGCTATTTGGATGGGATGCACTGAATCGGGTTTTACCAGAAAAATCCTCCACTTCAGACCATATTTTATTTAATATCTCGGACAGGACTGAAGCGATTTTGACGCGATAAAGCGCAGATACCCCTGAAAATTGAATAGCAACACCTACCCATGTACCCGTCCTCGAACATTTAGCAGTTTATGAGTTATTTCGAGAAAACGTACATTTTGCTGGAATAAGGAAAGATGGTCCCATGTGTTTGATTTAAAGAAGTTTTAGAGCAGAAATTAAGATGCAGAAAGGACTATTCAGTAATAAAAGCTAGGCCACTTGTATTCCAGTTCTCAGTTTACATTTGAGACGAGCCATGTGATTTTGTACCTATATAAGAAGATTGATTTTTCATGAAAAAATGTTTACAAAATCTGCGATATTTTCTGTAAATGACTTCAAAAGGTGACAAGATTTTCATTGCAAATGCGAAATTTTATTCCATTTGCTCTGAACATATGATCAACTTTCGTCGACATCATTTATGGAAAATGACATAAATTTTGTAAATATTTTTCGAAAAATATCGCACATCTTTTTAGGTACAAAATCATCTCATTTTAATTCATTCGCTAATTCCAGTGAATGTCGTAGCAAATCAGACTGCAGAATCACAGACTGATCTGTGGCTATATATTGTTCGTGATGGCTGCATGAAACATCAACTTTGGAAAGAATGTGGAATTCATGCATAGATTGCAAGAAAATCATGTGAATTTTGACAAAATCGTGAAAAATTACTACCATTTTCACAAAAAACAAGAAATGCGTCTGTCGAACGCGGATGCCACCTGCAGTATATTTGAGAAACTGTGGTTAACCGAAAAGTGTGACGGACGCACGGACGGTCCAAACACTATATGCCACCCGTTTCTTCGAAACCCGGTGGCATAAAAAATTGCTATTTTTTTTACCATTGTGAAAGGGCCATTAACAGGCCTTGATATATACAGTGATACAAATCACTTTGCTCCAATAGGCAAAATTGAAACAGAACCAAAATTATTGACCTCGAGTTCTGACACAAAGTGGTATTGAAATCCGTCTAGACTTGGAATGTACATGTATCACATAATTTGGCACTTATAATTGACATGCAAATTACATCTACCTTCAGCTTGATTAGACATCAGGCATGGGAAATTTCCGGATTTGAGGTCCCAGGGACCACTTGTGTGAATCTTGTAAATCTGTTGAGAATGGCGATAAATTTTTTTACAATTTTCGGGGGGAAAAAATGTTTATTTTTTTATTATTTTTTTTAAGTGGCGATTCTTTTATTTTCCCCAGCGGAATCCCTGTTATACATGTACTGACTTCTTGTTGCAAGTATTATTTTAAATTGAAATTGATTATGTTGCCAATTTTTGCTAATTATAGGATATTTTTTCAGGGGAAAATGTGATCTATTTAATGCTAAATATACCTCAGAATAAAGCACAGAGCATCTATAATTGAACAAAAAATGTGGAGGGTGGGCATGCCCCCAGACCCCCCTAGCAAATCGCAGCGCAATCCTCTGCTCAAATAAATTTTCAGGATTGGGGATAGTGTTCCACTCCCATGCCTGAGACATACAATGTTTTGTGATTTCCTGTGTGTTGAGTACTAGCACGCCAATTCAATTATCTTTTTGAGATTCTTAAATGCATACAAACAATTTTTGTCGTGCCCCCTTGCGGACAGCGCGATATAGTCGGCACATTGACGTACATGCTTCCGAGTATACTATCAAAGCCTCAGCGGGCACGACATGCAGGCCGCGGCCGTCTAGTATTATATTTATTGGAATCGCTTGTTCAAGATTATGTACCACAATCCCAATGTTGCAAACTGTTATTTTAACAGTGTAGATCATCCAGTATCTGGATCTGCGCTGTTGGTAGATATGTTCCAGATTTTGACACTTTCTCTCCAGAATAATAAAATACTTCAGGTTCAAAATGTTAAGCCTCTTTAACTGGTGACCGTAGAAAGCCAATAGTCAATAACTGCCATACTTCCCTGCTGATCCATCATACTTATGTTCATGCTTGTATGATTCGAAGCTTATGATGATACCTTCTTGACATTGTATCACACTCCCAGTAATCAGGAATGAGTCGTCATATGATATGTCACGTGACCGTCTTTTTCAAATTATTTCAGATTAATCCATTATTGGTTGACAAATGATATTTGACCGCATTGACAATTAACAATGCCACATATGAGAAAAGCCATGTGATTTTGTACCTAAGAAGGTTGTGACTTTTACTGAAAAATATTTACAGAAAGTGGTATTTTAAGTAAATTGCGTTGAAAGTTGACGATATTTCCATTCATCAACTTCTGACGTCGTGGGTGGCAGGTGGGAGCATGCGATGGGTAATTTAACGATCGGGGTTCATCCTTACCGGAATTCCGACTGGAGACCTGCTTTGGCCCTCACATACGTCTTTGGCATTTTGTATGTGACAGTTGAATCTGGTTATACCCCTTATAAGAGTAATCCTACCAGTATTACTTTTAAATAGGGGAAGGGGCCAAGTGACCTTGGTGCGGTATGGACCTGACACCAGGTCAGGTTATTCTAATTTCAGGGCTGAATATGTTGTATCTCGATGTAAATATTCCGTTCTGATTTTGGAATTTTCCCCCCAATGCAGCAGGTTAAAACGGGATCGAACCTGTTTGCCCGGCCTTACATGACCTTAGCTGTTGATAGGCCGTTAAACACCAATAAACAAACAAACAAACTTCCGACGTCATTTACAGAAAGTATTGTAAATTTTGTAAATGTTCACTTCTTCATAGGTAGAAAATCACATACCTACATGTAACTTGTCTCATATCAGTTTGCCGTATAGTGTTGTATAGCATTGTCAGGACATACATCTGTACACTATGCATATGTAATAATGCCACAAATGTGCGGTTACTTTCATGCATCTAAGTTGGTAACCATGCTAGAGAAAATACTGAATTAACTCCTGAACATGCTCTGCAATGTACACAAACAATAGCTGAGCAACCCTGGAAACAAATAACAGCACGCACTACACTGCCACTGAGTGACATTATACAAATTCTTTAAAATTACTATAAATTTAGTAAATATGGTCATGCATTCCACTTTTAGAAGATGCTGATATATATGTCTGATATAAATATGTTTATTTTTTTTTTTAAGAAAAAAAAAACAAAAAAAACAACAGGAAATTCTCACAGATCCTGCGAGATGATGATGGCATTTTTATGAGCTGAATTTACAGTGTGCCAACATCTCCATTGTGATCTATAGTCTGTACTGTCAAAACCCGCGATTACTAGACGTATTCAATGAATTGTACTTCACAGTTACGAGATGCCAGAGTTCGTAAGATGGCGGAGCTGTTGGAAAAGACAGGTAGCAGCTATTTCGCTGCCTTCAAAGAGATCTTCCGAGACGTTGTTGCAGGTAAGTGTGTTATTGTTTGTAATGTTATACAAGAGAAAAACATAATATAGTGTCATCCCTATGGAAAGGACCAGTCAGGCTCAATAGCAACTTACTTCCCAATTTCTATATTAGTGGTATTGGCAAACAGTGTAGATTCAGATGAGCCGTCTCATCTGGAATAATTTTGTGACAATTGGATTGGTTGATCAGCGATTTTGACCCTTGAATTTGCACCATTTGAAAAACGTGCATAATGTTATCCACAGCCCTGACAGAAGCACAAGACATCAACATGTACCTGAAGCCCCTGCGCCATCACTTCGAGGACTTTGAACAGGCAGAGTTTGACGAGAGCAAGCCCCTGTTGGGCCCCATGTTCCACTGCCTTTGTCTGACGTTCGCCAACTCGGGCTACTACAACACGCCCGCCCGCATTATTGTCCTCTTACAGGAGATCTGCAATATGATCATCAGCATGGTAAGTTGTGCTGGTCAGTTTCGTTTTATCGGCTTATGATCATCAACCTGGTAAGTTGCTGTAAACAATAGAACCCCTCTAAACTTGATTCCCAGACTTTTTTTATACGGTTCTTAGTTCATTATCTCTGATGATAATGTCTGTTTATGATTGCAAAACATAGTTACACAAATAACTTCATATGCTTAAGTTAGAGTTGAACCTATAGTATCATGATGTGGGCTCCTGATGATCATATGTACTCGTACAGTCCGTATCCAAAATTGATATTTATGGTCATAAATATGAAATTTACTTCATGGCGACCACAGTAGGATGTGCAGGCTGATCTATGCTGGTCACACACATTGTAAGGTCTCTTTTTCCCAATTAGGGACCAGATTGTGAGTTTCATGATAAAATGTGGCTGTGACGGGAGAAATCGAGCCTATGTGTTTTACAACCTGTGTAGATCCAGATCAGCCTGTGCAATCCGCAGTCTGTTCAGGATCTGCACAGTTCGCCATTCCATCAATGAAACACCTGTCGTGCTTCTAACAAGCAATATAGAATGTTATCCGGCTAAATGGGTGTGAGCTCCAGATAAGCTGCGTATTTGCGTAAATACACAATTAAAATTGCCAAAAACACAATTGAAATCAGAAGTATTGAGTATCAAAAAGCAATGAGAACAATTGTGGTACCTTTATCATGTTGCAGAAAACAAGACCACCAATAATAGCATATTTTTCTTATTTTTCCATGAAAACACATCTTGGTATTTCATTAGAATTGTCTCCAAGGAGACAATTCTAATGAAATGCCAAGACATGTTTTCATTTCGAAACAAACTAATCAATAATTGCTGTCTGTTGATGTGTAAACAGTACACTGCAGCTCCATTATAACGCGGTGGTCGGGGTCCAAGATTTCAAACCGCGATCGAATCCGACCGCGTTATAAAATTTCGGGACCTGCACGGGTACTGGTACTGCACGGGTTACTGGTATCATCCGCATTTCGGTTACCAACTATTGCGGGATTTCCATTAGCAACGGACCCATATAAAATCATGTCATTTGAACAGAAGTTAAAGTAATTATTAATAATGCCTATGACATACAAACTTGTATTAATGTATTAAACATATGAGTTATTTATAAAATCATGCTTATTACGTTGTATAGTGCTCGCGATAGACAGACGCTTATTACAATGTAGACTACTCGCGATCAACAGGCGCTTAAAAGGATATAATGGAGATCGCGCTATACGCGCCCGCGTTATAATGGAGCTGCAGTGTAGTGTGATTTAATTTTACCCAATTAAAATTTTGAAATACCCAATTGCTTGAAAAATGATGGAGTAACAATACTCAATTACTAATTCCTTATCTGGAGCCCTGGCTATTTGATCAGTAGTTACACTGGTCACAAATCTCATAAACCCCAGACTGGTCACAATTGCCATAAACTCCATTCACCCAATGAAGACACCTGTATGCATTTGATGCATTGATAGTGTCACTTCTTTGAAAACTGCATGAAATCTTCACAATAGGCAAATATTTGAATACTTTATAATAATTGTAGTACATGTGAGATTTATCATTCTATTATTGCCAGGTTATTACCAGTATTGAATTTGTTGAAAATATTTTCTTATTCATTGTCCACCATGTTACGTAATTGAACAGTTATTCTACCTTTAACAATCATGTTGGCACACTGCATAGATATAATCATTTCAGCTATTGAATATTACTAGCTGATTATATTACATACTTTCTGAAAGTTCTTCCCACATTGGTTGTCAAATAAATAAAAACCGGTATCCAATGCATTATTTGCTAATGTTTGTGCAAGTCAGCAGCAAGCAAAATACTATAAAGGCATTGTGGATGTTCACAAGATTCTTCACTGAATACATTTGACACAAGCCATGTGATTTTATACCTTTGTTGTTTCTCAATGAAAGTATTTGTTGTGACCACTCATTTGAACCGTCTTGATGAGACAGTTCAAATGGTGATTTTATATCTTTGTTGTTTCTCAATGAAAGTATATGTTGTGACCACTCATTTGAACCGTCTTGACGAGACGAGTTCAAATGGTGGTTATAACATATATTTCTGAGCTCATATAAAGAAAATATTTAGGATTTTCCACAAGCAAAATGGCATATCCTCAGCATGAAATGGGGTTAACATAAGAGGCTCCCATTGACATATCGATGGTCTAGTAACATAAGGTCGTAACTGCTATGAGCATAGCAGTTACGACCTTATGTTACTAGACCATCGATATAATGAGGAAGGGATCCATGCTCTGAAAGTGTTCTCTTGTAAGTGAGATCTAGGCACAACACTGTTTTGTTTCAGTTAACCTTGAAGAAATTTAATATTGCATAAAATTTGCTCCGTAATGTTTAGCGAATTGTTAACAATCCAAGTGCCTTCACTGCCTACTGGTTCCAACGTCAATGCATTCCTTTGTTGGTCCTCTACCATGTGACAAAGCTATATGACCCTCCAAACTCAGCCCTACTAATTTCAAGGTTAACCCTTTCACCCCTAAATAACTGGAATGGACTGTGATATGTTAATTTTCCGACCAATCCAATGGTCACAAAATTATTTTGAGACTAGTCCATTTATGACGAGTCCGTGTTTTTTTTTCTTATATAATTATGAAAATGAAACAGTGCAGATCCTGATGAGACGGCTCATAACGAGGTTCGTTATCTTAACACCTAGCTGTTATAGCGAATAGTCCCACGAGTGCTACTTGATCAGGAGCTATGCTGGCCAAACCCTCATTTGGAACCATTTTAACTTGGTGTGCCACATTTTCTTATAAAATTCACCCACTCGATCAGCATATGATCGGATGTTCAATATTTATATTGGCGTTCGCCTGTACTGTGCGGTACTGAATAGAAATGTTAATTTTCTTTTATCCCACTCATTAATAAATTATATAGGCAGTGTAGTGCATTGCCACAATGCACCTGATAGCATCAATTGTACTGAATTCATAATTCGTAACATGATAATAATTAAATTGGTAGTGTTGATATTCATGAATATATAGATACATGTGAAATTGTCATGCTGTGCTGTTATCTCGTATGATCAGTTGGCAATCGGAGGATTGAAACGACCTGTCAACATAATATATTGGCCACAGTCTGACAAAACTGGGCTTATTTCATTTCTGGCAAAATCAGGTTGTACATTTTTATATTCCTTGAACAAAATAATTGAGGTACAGTCGCCACTCTGTGTGTCTGTCTGTCCAATATTAGCGTTGAAGTTTTTGGCTACATTCTGTCTCTGTTACCGTAAGTTGGATTGGCTTGAAACTTCACACTTTGTCGTTATCCATATTTTTATTCTATAGCCTACCTATATGGCTGCTGTGGCCGTCCGTAAGATTTGTGTTATATGTTTCAGGTACCCATTATCTCTGCAACTGTCAGATTGACTTGAAACTTCATATACTTCTTTATCATCATCATCAATATTTTCATTCTATAGCTCACCCAGGCAGCTTTCATGCCCAATGTCAAGGCCAAATATTTGTTGGTCGTACCAGGTGGCGACCAGGGGTGTCCGCGAGCTTCTGCTAACTTGTTTCTTTTTGCGTTTAATAAATTAATGGTCTAAACTAAAAAGTAGAAACTGGCAACTTGGTAGGACTAGTATACACGCTTAGTCTCGCCCAGTTGAGATTCGACATATGCGAGCAGCATACAACCATTTTTCAGTGCTTACCTAATGTCCAGTGCTTCCCCCAATCAAGTACATTTTTATCTGTATATGTGGCTGTGAATTGAGAAATGGGGCTTTTGCGACCAGTGTAGATCCAGATCAGGATCTACACTGTTCGCCATACCATCAATGAAACACCCGTCATGCTTCCAACAAGGAATATAGATCGTTATCAGGCTACAGGAGTGTGCTATTTGAGCAGGAGCTACACTGGTCACAGATCCCATAAGGCCCATTTCTCGAGTCACAGCCACCTATAACCTTGCCATTGAACGGACATAACCACAACAAAAAACTCAATCACTCAAAAAGGATCTATAAGTACAGTTATGTAGAAAAATGATCCTACTATGGACATGCATGTTTGTCTGGGTCTACCTTGGTCACACTGCAAGAAGGAATTTTATTGTTGTATCAACAAGTATAAAGTGCAATCTCTAGCATTCGTGCCCCAATATCAGGTGTTTGATTTTTTAAAAGAAATTATTTTGCTGAGTGTGACTGCACTAACAGAGACCAGACATGAACTTCTTCTGAATAACTTACAAAGAGTGCAGTACATTTCCTGAATGTATATGACTTCATTGTCATTAAAGGTACATGTCCACTCAGTATACACACAATGTTCTTTATAGGAATTAAATATTATAAGTGTATAATTGTGTCACTATTCTACCAGTTCTAAAAATACGAGTACATGTACCTGCTATACAGATATAATAATTTAGAAATTTTTAGTTTGCTGATAGTGACTCGCGGTGGTATCGGGATATTTTCGAATGCAAACGAGGCATGCTATTTTTTTTAATTATTTATACTATTTAAATGCGTCTCCTGAAAAATAATATATTCAACAGATTATAAAGTATGATTATTGCTCATCAAAAAATAAATACAGATAATAAATAGTAATGTCTGATAACATTTTAAGGAAACACGGTTATCACCCCTGATATCAGTGTGGAAATTTACGTCTGATATAAAATGTATCATATTGCCAATCGATACGTGGGGTAATGGTGAATGAATGTTTATTTTGCCAGAAAATGTCTTTGATGATGTCTCTGATATGCAGAACATTTTATGCCTACTGAGTGGGCATGTACCTTTAAACCAATTGAAAGAAAATTAATTTCACACTATTGATTCAGTCTGTAGCGATAGAAATAAGCTTAATATGATTATGCAAAGAGCATGTGCTTTATTGTGAAAGTGGAACGAATGTGTCACATTGAAAGGACCGTCACATGGCATTAATGATACTATTCAGTCTCGGGTTCAAAGGTATAGGCATTAAAGTTAGCTAGTACATAATTAGGAGATCCAACAAAAAAGCGGACTTATTGAAATGATATCCTTGGTAGCCCCAGATCAGTGTCATTACACTGTCCTGTATTTGATTTCATATTAAATGCCTATTTTATTTTTACAAATGGATTATTTATTTTCTTCATTATGAAATGGGGAACAACTGATTAAAATAAATTTAAACATTCACTTATTTGAGTTTATTAATTATTACTTATTCACTTATTTATACTGTAAACTTTTTGCAGCTCAACTAAGTAAATTTTCAACTTATTACTGTACTTCCACTATTCTATATGAAAATCAATGCATATTTTCACATTGCTGTCAGTATTTTGTGCTCCCACTGTTGATAATCAATGCATATTCAGCTAAAATAAGTGCATAACATATGCCAATACATGTAGTTACACAACATATCTGGAGCTCTGTCTTATCTGGATGTATATGGGCCACAGTATGTGCTAGACTGGAAGAATAATTATGGCTTCTGACCTTTTCAACAGTGCAGATGAATGAGGAGTTAGAATTATTTATGGCACCTGTGACCAGTGTACACCCAGACAGCATGGGATCTTTTATCGCTTTACCATGATTTGCTTGCACTTGATGCCTTGGTATATATTTTTTTATCAATCACAGTATTATAACTGTGTAGGGATCAAACCATTTTATAATGATTATGAATTATGGTGTTAGCACTGGATTATGTAAAGTAGCTTATAAATAATAATCTGCTTCCCGTCACAATGTGATAAAAACACCCTTTTCACTTCTTTTTTTTTGGACATGAATAATCAGGTCTATAATTATGATACACCTTTTTGTAAATTGTTTAAAAAAAATAGGCATTATTTTCTGAACAAACATTTTTTCCTGCATTTAAACATAGTTACTACATGTATATGCATTTTCTTTTAGATTGAGGCATACTTATGTAGCTCACACGATAATGGTGGTGCATAGATAGACATATTTGTGCCTGTGACTGAAAAAATGGGGCTTATGGTGTTTGAAAACAGTGTAGATCCAGATCAACCTGTGCATCCTCACAGTCTGATCAGGATCTGCACTGTTGACAGTTCATCATTCCATCAATGAAACACATGTCATGCTTCTATAAGCAATATAGACTGTTCTCATTCTACAGAAGTGAGTTATTTGATCAGGAGCTACACTGGTCTCAAATCACATACGCCCCATTTTTCCAGTCACATCCAAATTATGTTTAGTAATAAATGTAATTCTGTTGTCTTGTTTCTAAGATGACACAACATTCTACAGGTGCTTACCAAATATTTTTCGGGCCTATATTCATGATATTTCACACACTTAATGACCTGCAGGTTTTGTGAACGTTGGTACATAGATGTCGTACGTCATCCTGCTGTGAACATGGTGAAAGCAGTTTAATGTGAACATTCCCCGTTTTGTATCTAATGCACACAAGATATGACTTGAGAAATGGGGTTATATCATTTGTGGCCAGTCTAGCTGCTGATCCATTTGTACACTCCTTCAGTCTGACAATATCTAGATATATACAATGTATATATACTGTTGTTTGAAGCATATTGGGTATTTTACATGCTTGGTGGGTATTTCGTGCAAAAAATGGTGAACACTGCAGACCCTGAGCAGAGCGGAAATGCAGGCTGACCTGGGTCTACGTTAGTCATGGCAGGTAAAAGTCCAATTTCTTCAGTCATAACAGTTGACTTCCTATTGCTTCAGAAACCTGATTATTGAACCACATAGAGAACAAATACAAAGCCCCCCAGCCCCCCTCCCCAGATGACAATTGTGGCTGTGACTGTTCAAGATCTGCACTGTTCTCCATTTCATCAATAAAACACCCATCATAGATCATTATCAGGTTACAGAAGTGTTTTGATCAGAGATAAAATCACGTAAAGTCGTATGATATGGACACATTTTCAGGCCACATCCTTCCTGGAACCAACAGAACTCCTGAGAAGTGAAGTAGAGGAGACGATTGAGAAGGTCTGCAAAGCTTGTGACGTGCTAAAATCCTTCAAAGACGCATACGAGGAACACCGTGTCAAACTGAAGACTTACTTTGCCGAGGATGTCACGCCGAAGGAATGGGAGTTTGCCCCGGCGCTGGTGTTTGCCAGATTTGACAAGTTTGCCGAGAGGGTTGAAACTGTCAAGGTAAGTGATCTGATTGTTGATACAGTGGAACTGTCGTATTGACTGGTTGAGTTTCACTGTTGCTCAGCTCTGTCAGTCCGATTATAATGAGTCCACTCATTGAGGAATTTCTACACGTTTCCTAACCTTGCTTGATAAAATATTATTAACCCTTTCAACACCACAGGCCTGTATAGTGGTATTGGCAAATTGTGTAGATCCAGATGAGCCGGCTCGTGACGAGCCATCTCATCAGGATCTGCACTTTTTCAAGTAATTTTCACATTTTTGTGAACTGTTCACAAAAACACTCCCTTTTCATAAATGTACTAGTCTGAAAATCATTTTGTGATGATTGGATTGGTCCGGAAATTAACATCTAAAAATCCATTCCAGTTACTTAGAGGTGAAAGGGTTAAGACACTCGCCTGGTATTTATGTATTGGCTGCTTTTCAAGATTTGTAGACACTGTATGTAGGAATTCCTCGGCTCGCTGAGGAATCCTGCACCAGGGCTCCAGATAAGGAATTAGTAATTGAGTATTTTCACTCCCATCATATCTGAAGCAATTGGGTATTTCAATATTTTAATTGGGTAAAATAAAATCACACTACTGTTTACACATCAACAGACAGCAATTATTGAATAGTTTGCTTCGAAATGAAAACATGTCTTGGCATTTCATTAGAATTGTCTCCTTGGAGACAATTCTAATGAAATACGAAGATGTGTTTTCATGGAAAATAAGAAAAATATGCTATATTTGTGGTCTGTTTATTGTTTTCTGTAGCATGATAAAGGTACCACAAATCTGTTATTGCTTTTTAATACTTGCTACTTCTGATTTCAATTGGGTTTTTGGCAATTTTAATTTGGTATTTACGCAAATACGCAGCTTATCTGGAGCTCTGCTGCACGTTTCCTAGCCTCTCCTGATATCAAAATACACCAGCACCATGGTATTCACCAGTTACCAGATTTGGCTCAGAATTCCACAGCAAGCACGTCCAGAGTATCGTGCTCGGCTCAGAAACTGTAGGAATTCCTCGGACTCTTCTTAGCCTCGCCTGATAAACATTATTAACGGATACTAGCCTGGTAGTGAGTGGCAGGTGCGAGCATGCGATGGGTAATTTAACGATCTGGATTCATCCTTACCGGAATCCCGACCGGAGACCTGGTTTGGACCTCAGTACAGTCAAGTATGTGAGAGTTAAATTTGGTTATACCCCTTATATGAGTAATACGATTATTCGTAATCCTATTACTTCTAGAGAAGGGGCCAAGTGACTTGTTTGGTATGGACCTGGCACCAGGTCAGTTTATTCTAATTTCAGGGCTGAATATATATTATTTTGATGTAAATATTCCGTTCTGATTTTGTGATTTTCCCCCAATGCAGCAGATTGAATGCGGGATCGAACCTGTTAGCCCGGCCTTAAATGGCCTTAGCTGTTGATAGGTGTTAAACACCATTAAACAAACAAAGACTGGAAGACTGGTAATCCCCATTTACAAGTTTGGCTCAGAAACACGGCAAGCAAGCCAATGATATCAGACCTCACATTTCCTAGCCTTGCCGGATAGTCTTGATATTCAAAGACACTAGATTGGTATTCTCTATCAGATCTCAGATACATGAGGACAATCAGTTACGTTAGCTTGATATTCCTTATGCCCCCTGGGTTTCAGGACCTGATGGAGACGGCCCTGGAGTTTATGAAGCTGGAGAAGATCGAGCTGGGCGGGATCAAGGGCAAGGTGCTCAGCCAACAGGTGGTCAACATCTTCGAGGAGTTCCAGCAACAGTACAAGGTCTTCACCGACTCCTCGTACGACTGCCTCGACCCAGCTGAGCCGGTTAGTAACACTTTCATGTTTAAGTCAAGAATTTGTTTATGCCTTGTTGCATGATTTTGTCTTTTGAAGAAGGCCCTCTGCCCACTGTTCTTCACAGAGTCCTCATACGACTGTTTTAACCCAACTGATCCGGTTAGTAAGACCTACTTCAAGATAGTTAGGACGCCGCCCAGATTCGTTTATGTCTTGGAAGTTTTTGTAAGTTTCTCAAATCACCTATAGGGACCCTAAGTGCGTCGACGGACCACATTTTGCAGTTATTTGTGGCTGTGACTGGAGAAATGGTGCCTATGTTATCAGTGTAGCCCGATAACCTTCTATATTGCTTTATAGAAGCATGACAGGTGTTTTATTGATGGAATGGCGAACAGTGCAGATCCTGCGGATGCGCAGGCTGGTCTGGATCTACACTGGCAGGCCGTTAAGTATCCTATTTTTTCCTATTTTCTGAGCAATTCCTATTTTTTTCCTATTTTCTGGCCTTTTTGAAAAGCTGCACACATTTTTGCCCAATTTAACTATGAGCATGACAGTGAACTTGACAATATAGATAAATACTGTACATTGTAACATAACTACACAACTATTATTGCATAACACTAGTATTCAACTGTGTTAGATGGCTATGGCAATTTCCTGTTCATCGTTCAAATTGTGCCAACATTTGCATTTTCCATTATTAAATTGTAAAGTAGTTTGTACTTGTAATTTGTAAATTGGAAGGTAATAAATATTTTGCTGACCCGTGTACAAAATATTGAAAGGCATTAGCGTTCCTTGCCACCAGAGCTGCTTTTTATTCCCCCGGTATATAAAGTATGTCGAGCGGTATATATCTTGAATTTCCGTCTGTTCATTTGGAACATTTGCGTGAAAGATTTTATATACTTTATGTCTCTGTAACTCCATTATGGATTGACATGAAAATTGATATGCATGTTTATCATCCTCCCTATAATAAGTGTGCACAATACCCATAGTCCCCACAATTTCAAGGTCAAATTATGTAGAGATTTGCTTTAAAGATTTATGTAAAATTCCATTTAATGTTTTTAAATTAAGTACTTTATAACTCTGCAACATTCACCCTTCACTAGATTAGCTTAAACATTCATATGCCTTGATACAGTTTTCCAAATAACGCACCAAATCATGTCTTCAATGCTGACTTACGATTTCTCTCCACACTACATGTGTACTCCCGACTTTATATGACCTTGGCTATTGAATGGACATTAAACCCAATTTCATCATCCTCATCCTGTCTTCATGATGTGGTTAAATCTTCATAGCAAATAAATGCATAATCATTAACTTTAATATACTAAGGGCTGTTCCAGTTAAACATACACGGCACCCGGGGACGGCAGAAAAAAGAAAATACATGCCAGTGTGTCTGTGCCTAAAAATTGCATCTATGGGTGGGTGAGATCCAACTAAAATCACATCTATGGGTGGGTGGGGTGGGGGTTCTCACACTAAAATCACATCTATGGGTGATTTGTAGCATGCCTTCTGGTATTAAACGTCGTCATTCTTTCAAATCGCTATTCGCTATCGAAATCGAGATGCCGCATTAAATTGTGCAAAAAAAATCACGGAAATGCGTCGTTTTTTTTCCGGGAGGAGTGAAATATCAGCGCAGGGATCTCGCATACAACAACAACAACAACAACAATAAAATGGCGAGCCTGGCTTCAATGAACACCGAACAACTGATTGCCTGGCTCGGCAACGAGCAGAATGAAATTAGTGTGCAACATATTGGGTAAATCAGCAGCGGCTTGCCTATAACAGTGTTTAGTATTTTGGGAATGGGGCCCGTGAGTTTAAAATTGGGAAAACTAAAAAGCGTCGTATGGTCGATATACCGGTATTCGGCATGCCCCTATATTCGCAGGCTTTGGTTATAATCTGAATAATGTTTCCCTCCCGCGAAATTTTTCTTTGTGTGTACGATCAGCAGAGTATGCGAAATACGTCGGTTCCGACAGGTAAAATGAAATATTAGGGAAAATAACCTTAAAGTGCTTGTAAAAGTATAAACTTTCTTTAAATTTTTTTAATTTTTTATTTTCTTGGTCGGTTTTCGTGTGTCCTAAAATTTCATTCGGGCTGGCAAAAATATTGTGTTCACCAGGACCTGTAAAGTTTGAGTCTCTTTTGCATACTCTGCCGCGGAATCAGGGAAGATATTTTGCATCCCCCCCCCCCCCCACCCCCCCCCCTTGTATAAAGTTAAATGCCCACTCTCCGCCCCATCTACATGAAATGGTAACCTAAATTGATAAATGCCTCTGGCTTAGGGGACACTCTGCCAAAAATTCCAGAGACTGCAACATTCCCCGCCCCATCCACATGAAATGATAATCTAAATTGATAAATGCCTCGGGGTCGGGGGACATTCTGCCCAAAATTCCAGAAAATGCTCTGTCTATTTTATGTCAATCCAATGTGTAATTGTTAATTAGTAGCTGTTGCTAAAATAAACCTTACGTCATTAATAGGAATAAATGTCTCGCATTAAGAAAGTGCTGTTTCCGCATTGTAATCCCTAAAACTCAGGGCTTTGTGGAGCTCCAGCTGAGGTGCGTAATTTCTACTTTGGATGGAAGTTTGTTATTTCAACATGAAAGATAGCATGTTGGAAGTCTTTTAGAAAATTACTACCATCAGTGGATTTCATCAACAACGGAGACTCGTAAATCACTATAATTAAATCACATCTATGGGTGGTTGTTTTCACAACCAATTAAATCATATCTATGGGTCGGTGTTTTCAAGGTAAAGGCACATCTATGGGTGGGTGCCAAAGCTACTAATTCGCATCTATGGTAGGCTACCCAAATCTAAAAGTGGTGTCCCCCCCCTCCCATGTATGTTTTACTGGAACAGCCCTAAATACTGTTCATACCGGAAGGTAATGTGAATTTGCTACAAGATTAAATATATACTTATGGGTGCTGGATGTGGCGATGTCCCTTACATCAGGATGAATAGTTCAACAGCTACATTGTATCTTGCCCCGTGTGGGACATCAGGAGTAGAATAGTGCACAGTATCCTATTTCTAATTCTCAAATTATTTGGATATCTTGGCCATTTGATGTGGTATGCTAAGGGCGTCTGTCACACAATCAGGAGTGATTGATCTGGAAATTAATGTATTTAAAATGTATTATGCACCCACCAATTTATTGGGGGGCATTATGTTTTACCACTGTCTATCCATCCGTGCATGCGTCCGTTCGTCCGTAAGGCAATGCATAAGTTTTCAATATTTCCTTAACTCCTTCACCAATTACAATCATATTTGCCCACAGTGTCTGTCTAGGGATGGTGCTTTGTTTCTCATATGACCTACACCCGAACAGCCAAGGTCAAGGTCACTGGGGACTTATGTTCACCTTGTTTGTACGGCAAATGTGTTTTAAGTTTTTAAAGTTTTCTCAATAACTCCTTAACTCGTTCACCAATTTCAATAATATTTGCCCACAATGTCCGTCTGGGGATTAGCCTGAGCTTTGTAAAAACGGTGCCCTTTTACTATCAAGACTGCAGGTGGGGGCATCCATGTTCTATGAACACATTTTCTAGTTAATAATATAAATAAATGTTCAACCAATTCATCAATGATGATTATAATGTGATTGCTGCTAATGTCTGCCTGGTTGTAAGCTGCTTTAATACTACCCTTTTGTCATTCTGTGTTTGAAAACACTATATAGCTTTCTATATAGTCTAAGCCCTACAATATATGTGGAGATGGGTCACTGCTGTCTCCGATTCCTAGAAACGAATTGCTGTAGGAATTATTATTATGTCCTACATGTAGTTTAATATTGTAAGTGGTGACTAAAAATAACAGACCTAGAAAATGATTTTGGTGTCGTAAGGGCACTTGAAATCAAATCAATACATAAATTCAGTGCTGAATTGAAATACAGGTGTATTCCCGGCTCTATACACTTACGTTGCAACTTTCTGAGCCTGAAACACCAATAAATAGTCAATATTATGATATGTGGTCCATTTTGTCTGGCTATATGCAAATATTCCTTGTCTATTGTGGCCTTGTTAGCTAACCAACTTCAATGTTTTGCCAGCTTTTTGCCAACACAACCTTCAATATGTGGTTATAATTGCTTAATTTTGCTGTATGTATGGGGGGGGGTGGGGGGGGGGGGCCTGGCTCCCCCCAATAATTTATGTAATAAAGCACATATTATCATCCTCAAACTTGCTGAGAATGCAGGAAATGGCGTTTCACTCCTCTTCGATTTAAAAAAAAATCCTCAAGACTGGGACCTGAGAATTCAGGAAATGGCGTTTCACGCCTCTTACATTTTCAAAATTTACCTTGGAGCATGCCCCGTGACGCCCTAGCAACATCGGCCCTGAGGATGCAGGAAATGGCGTTTCACTCCTCTTAGATTTCAAAAAAAAATCGGGGGGAGCATGCCCCCGGACCCCCCTAGCAACGTACAGGCCCTTTGGGTCCTCAAGACTGGGACCTGAGAATGCAGGAAATGGCGAAAGATATCGATATTGGAGAAAGAGTCACATGTGATTAATTGAGACATAATCCTATTCTTTCATTGGTCGAGAAACTAGGGCAAACAATAAATATTAAAATTGCTTATTGTTTCTGTATTAATACACCACATCCAGCATGCTCATTAATAATATATATATACATTTATTTTCAAAACATAACAAAGACAAGGGTGGATTGGGTTGGCTGAAGGTATGGCGGCCAACATATATGTACATTACTTTAATTAATATAGCACAAGTAGTGTGTCAAAATCTTGTTTTTGGATCTTGAAGCAATTAATAACTTAGTTATAGTCTTTGAGCAATACAACACAAATTATCAGGTTGGCCATAAAATGTGTTGGGGAACAAATCTTAAAATAACATTTTATTCCTATTTTAGACTATATTTTCCTATTTTATTCCGATTTTTTCGCCGTCTGAATTCCTATTTTCCTATTTCTTTGGACCCATCCCTCACTTGACGGCCTGCACTGGTCGTAAAACCAGAAAGCCCCATTTCTCCAGTCACAGCCACATTTTTGTATGATATTGAGTTTCGAATATGGCTCTGCCCACTGCATGATGGTCTTCACCAAGTCGTCGTATAGCTATACCTCCATCCACATGATCTGGTTAGTTAAACCTACATTAAATGGAATTCAAGACCCCCAATTTATGAGATAACTATCATTTGTATTGCTGCTTTATTGCATTATATGTTTCTTAATTAATATTATCTAAATCTCATTTGTGTAAGTTTACTAAAATTTGAGTTATCCGAAGTACTGAATATAAAATTATTTGCTGAGCAATCTAAAGTTCAGTTTTCGCAAAAAAATGTTTTAAGAAATTAAAAAAGAAATATACATACATCATACAGTGGAACCCCTCTAAACCGGACACCCTGGGAGGTCCCCAGGGTGTCCGGCTTAGATATGTTCCACTTTAATTAAGCACTCGATGAACAATTTGTGTCATTTTCAGTCAGGAACAGACAAGGTAATATAATAAATTACAGTGAAACCCAACTGAATTAAACACAATGGGGTCCCCAAGGTGTCCGGTTTAGATAAATTCCACTGTACATTCACTATGTAGTAGAAATCATGGAATCATTCTAATGCACTCTATAAATATCACGCAATCTGATTGGCTGATGGTCATACATTACTGGTATATCATTGTTCATGAACGGTCGCAAATTATTTCAATATGTATTTCTACGCCAGTAGTAAAGGAGTGTATTAGAAATACGTTAACCGCATTGTTATTTTGAAATTTGCGGCGTATATCAGAAAATGATAGGTCGGAAAACATGTTTAATGGCTCCGCTAGCGCATCGCCATTAAACAGATTTTCCGACCTATCATTTTCTGATATACGCCGCAAATTTGAAAATTACAATACAGTTAACCCTATAATGTACACAAATGTCATTACAGCGCTTCATCAATCACTACCTGGCCTTCAAGGACGCGGTTCAGGACTACGACAGACGACTGGCCACAATCCTGTGCCAAGGATTTGATGACTGCTCTGGACTGGAGAGTGCTTTCAAGGTAAACGCTTGCAGTTCAACGATGGTTAAAGTGAATTAACTGATCAATTTAAATCAATTAAGATGACCAAATTTAATTTGTCCATCCATCTGTCAATGTCTCGCATCACACTTTATTTTTTTACGTGTCATAATTGTTTAAGTTGTTAATTAATTGTAGTGTGTTCAATGTTAAACACTCGGTACCTGAATTATTGTCAATTCAATATGCATGAAGGTAAAGAACAGGACGTAAAACAACAATCAATCTTCGTGGCAAAAAGTTTATTTTGTTTTCCACCAGGAAAACCTCAGATGTGCACGGATATGCACGCTGATCTGGGTCACAAAGGGCTTAGCTCCACTATCTAGTCAGATGAGCCGTTATTAAGTACCATTCCATTCTCCAGTCAGTCACAAAAATGAATTGTGTCAAATTGTTGGCCCATGCATGACCAAAACAATTTGTTGTAGCTGTTGGATATCATGGGCTCACTGTTAGACCGCGAACTGATCAAGAAGGACTTTGTGTCCAAGTACCCCGTACTGGTCGACATGATGGACAAAGATCTGGACACAGCTAAGGAGATCTACGATGAGCAGATGAGCATCAAGCACAGCAAGGGCAAAATCCCCATCCACACGAACCTGCCGAGCGTGTCGGGCTGCCTGAAGTGGGCGCACGAGTTGAAGCAGAGGATCAGCATCCCCATGTCAAACTTCAAGCATCTTGAACACCCGTAAGGATTCTTATGACATTCACAGGGTTTAAAACTAACAAACATTTTGGGAATGTCCCCCCATCCATACAGGTGAAATATAGGTTTCGACCCCATTAACCCAGCTAACCGTAGCTATTGCCAGGCCGTTAAACACCATTAAATAAACCTGTTGACAAGTCATTAAACAACATTAACTAAACCATTAAATAATTCACTTTAAAGGTACATGCCCACTCAGTAGGCACAAAATGTTCTTAAATAAGTTTATAATTGTGTCGCTATTCCACTAGTTCTAAAAATTACGAGTGCCCACTTTACAGATATAATCATTTAGTAATATTTATTTTACTAATAGTGACTCGCAGTGGTATCAGTCTATTTTCATATGCAAATCGGGCATGATATTTGTTAATTATTTATACTAATTAAACGTGTCACCTGAAAAAATAATATTTTTCGACAGATTATAAAATATGATCATTGCACATCAAAACATAAATACAGAGAATAAATAGTAATGTACGTTAACATACATTTTAAGGAAACACTGTTATCTCCCCTGATATCGGTGTGGAAATTTACGTCTGATATAAAATGTATAATAATGCCAATCGATACGTGGGGTAATGGTGAATGAATGTTTATTGTGCCAGAAAATGTCTCGGATGATGTCTCTTGATATAAAGAACATTTTGTGCCGACTGAGTGGGCATATACCTTTAAACACGCATAGACATCTTCACAGAGTCTATTGGGATTTAACATTGGGAAATTGTTTTATTCGTAATAAAATCAATAATGGACCAAATTTCACGAAATAAAAGGAAGGCTCATTCTTAAATTTTGATAAAATTAACATTATCAATTTTATTGTTTTGCATTGTTTATATAGCCATAACATTTTGGCAGGTTTCACAGACATATAATTCCAGCACAAAAATATTTACACAATTCCCTAACATTTGATTGGCCCGTAGCAAGTCTCTGTCCAAAATTTATATCCCAGTAAACTCCCACGCCAAACTACTTTCCATAACCGTGAGGCGCAGTTAAAATAATTCTTTATAAAGAAAACGGAAAATAAACACATTTTCTTGATGAATTTATTTCAAATTCTGGAATTATAAGGAATTAATGGCCTTTTTGTTGAATTTATCGGGGGATATAAACTTGGAAAAGTTGCGGGAATACTGGACGAGGCCTTCCTGGCCTTCGTCCAGTATTCCCGCGACTTTTCCAAGTTTATACCCCGATAAATTCCACAAAAAGGCCATTCATTCCTATATTGAAGCATCCTGTGTTTCAGAGTGATGGAATCTGAGAAGGCCAAGCTGGTGTCCACCAAGTACGAGGAGATGCTGCAGCTGCTGAGCAAGTGAGTGCATTTTGTTTTATAAGCCACAATCTAAATGGTTTCTAACAGAAAATGATCTCACCTAATACATGGATATGCACCTTTCTGTATGGTATTATATACCCAGAGCTCCAGATATATGGCGTATTTTATGCACGTATTTTAGCAGAATACACATTGATTATTAAAAGTGGGAGTACAACATTCTTGTGAAAATAAGCATTGATTTTTAGCTCGACTATTCGAAGAATAAGTAGAGCTTATGTTGTCACCCCGGCGTCGGCGTCACCGTCACGCCTTGGTTAAGGTTTTTAGTCAACCTTGTATATGGAATACTACCCTGGCTTACTACTGGCCCTAACACAACCATCTCCTAGGGATGTACATCAGTAACCCCTGATCTATATTTGACCTTGACCTACATTTCCTCTTGAATTACTTACTTAATTCTCTTTGGTTAAGGTTTTTAGTCAACCTTGTAGATGGAATACTCCTGGCCCTACACCAACCATACTTGGACAACTTTATCTCCTAGTGATGTACATCAACAACCCCTGACCTATATTTGACCTTGACCTACATTTGACTTTGACCTACATTTCCTCTTGAATTACTTAGTTAATTCTCTTTCGTTAAGGTTTTTAGTTACGCTTGTAGATGGAATACTCCTGGCCCTACTCCAACTATACTTGGACAACTTTATCTCCTAGTGATGTACATGAACAACCCCTGACCTATATTTTACTTTGACCTACATTTAGCCTTTGAATTACTTAGTTAATTCCCCTTGGTTAAGGTTTTTAGTCAACCTTGGTTAAGGTTTTTATGCCCCTGCTACCGAAAGGTACGGGGGCATATAGTGTTACCGGCATCCGTCCGTACGTCCGTCGCGTACGTCCATCCCGATATTACCATATTCTTTACTAACTTTTACATGGCTTCACATATTATGTCAATATTTATACACGTGATAGATATGAACATGCCTTACACACTCCACCACCCAGTACTTCGACCTTGACCTTTGACCTTCACCTTTTCTACTTTAAATGTTTACTTAGCACTTTGGGACAAATCTACGTGCACGTTTCTCAATCCTACAATAACTTCTCAATACTTTTGCCAATCCCTTAAATATTTATACACATGATACATATGAACATGCCCTACACACTCCACCACCCAGTACTTCGACCTTGACCTTTGACCTTCACCTTTTCTACTTTAAATGTTTACTTAGCACTTTGGGACAAATCTACGTGCACGTTTCTCAATCCTACAATAACTTCTCAATACTTTTGCCAACCGCTTAAATATTTATACACATGATACATATGAACATGCCTTACACACTCCATCACCCATTACTTCGACCTTCACCTTTGACCTTCACCTTTTCCACTTTAATTGTTTACTTGCCACTACGTGCGCGTTTCTCAATCCTACACTAACTTTCACACACGCATTGCTACAATGGTCCTCTACCGCCCTGTGACAAATCCACATTCGTCCTGCCCCCGCTAAGCACAGGGTCAAGGTCACAGACTTGGTGCGTTCGAAACCTTAACATTCAGTTATATGGCTTATAATTTGTGTTTCCTTGCTCGGATCTGCTTCACATTTCACACACACATTGCTACAATGGTCCTCTACCGCCCTGTGACAAATCCACATTCATCCCGCCCCCACTAAGCCCAGGGTCAAGGTGCGTTCAAAACCTTAACGCTCGGGTAAATGGCTTATAATCAAATATGCCTCGTTTTCTTTGGCTGCCAGCGGGGGCATTCGTGTGCCGACAGGCCACATTTCTAGTTAGTCAAGCTTTCTACATGGAATACTATTGTGCATACAGACACCATACTTGGATAACTTTTTCTCATAGGGATGTACATCAATAACCCCTGACCTATATTTTACCTTCACCTACATTTAACCTTGAATTACTTGGTTAATGTTTATATTCAAGCTTGTATATGGAATACTCCTGGGCCTACATCAACCATACTTGGACAACTTCATCTCCTAGTGATGTACATCAATAATCCCTGACCTATATTTGACCTTGACCTACTTTTATCCTTGGATTACTTCGTTTATTTCCCCTTCCCCCTTGGTTAAGGTTTTTAGTCAAGCTTGTATATGGAATACTCCTGGGCCTACAGCAACCATACTTGGAAAACTTCATCTCCTAGTGATGTACTACATCAATAACCCCTGACCTATATCTGTCATTGACCTACATTTAACCTTGAATTACTTACTTAATTTCCCTTGGTTAAGTTTTTTAGTCAACCTTGGTTAAGGTTTTTATGCAGGCCGCAGCCACCTTGTTTGTCAAGCTATGTGTACATCGACAACCCTTGTAGTCGAGCTATGCTGTTCTCCTACAGCTCTTGTTATGCAGGCCGCAGCCACCTTGTTTGTCAAGCTATGTGTACATCGACAACCCTCGTAGTCGAGCTATGCTGTTCTCCTACAGCTCTTGTTAAATTGAGTAGTGAAAATACTTTATTACACTCTTGCAAATTATTTGCACGGGTTTCACTGTGAGAGAAAACCCGTAATCAACTCCTTACAAATAATACACCGTAAAGAGAACACCCGTTAATTGCTCGCCTGTTTTCTTGGAAACCATGCAAAATGCAAACAATTTATGAGTAAAAAAAATAGTTATTTGAAAATTTGGAAAGGGTCTCGACTAATCTAGAATGTTAATGTGATTGAACACATTCCAAACATGCACTCGAATATATCTAGCTGCGTAATTTTGATTTCAAAAAGTTTACATGACGTCACACAACGTAACGTCAAAACGCGGGAAAACACGTCATTGTATAACTATTCATGCGCACATCACAATTCATTGATTATAATCTCAAAAATAGACTAAATGTGCATATATCCGCTGTGGACGTGTAATGAATAGGATATTCCATCGTATATGTTTGAATAACGGAAATAATACACTCGTGACCGTCGTGTCCGTGCAAGCCACTCGTATTCAAAATGTACGATGGAATATCCTCTATGTAATAATGTTGAATGAATAAGTGAATTTTTAAATTTGCTTTATTTTTTCTTAACATTTGTTCCCTATATATTTAATAACAAAAAAATCAATGATACATTTGTAAAAGTAAAATACGCATTGAATTTGAATTACGGAGGTATAACTCTTTAGATACAAAACTTACCGGGAGCTCGGATATACATGGATATAAATCCTGTATATGTAAAGTACATGTTATTACCACTGGCTACAACTGAACTTGTCTTATGAGCTTTGCAACTCAATTGATGATTTTTCTCTCTAGGTATTTAAATAATGTGTAAGATAGGTGTATTCATACAATCTTGTATATGAACATAAAACCCCATTAAATGAATTAATCATTTGTCCATCTACACAAATTTGCCTTTGTTGGAAATGGTGTCGCATGTGTTTCTAGGAATAATTATTTTGTGTAGGGAAATATATTCTGAGAAATAAATAGAGGAACTACATAAGTGATGATTCAATATATTAAACAAGTTTTCTGATTTCATATGATACGAGGCTATGTCGAGTTTCTTATGAAATCAGTGAACGAGTTTAATAAATCTCATAGTAAAGCAGAACATATGTTGAACATGATTCTATTTACTGCATAAGCACAGCACAATATTTTGAAGCTATAATGACCACCTAGCGCGTTTTGGTAGCAGTCTCATTTCAATATCTATTGCACTATTGTGTTGTGAACTTTATTACACTGTGAAATTCTATTTTATGCAATAACGTGTAATACAGTTGTTGCATGCGATGGATAATTTAACAATTGGGATTCATCCTTACCGAAGACCTGGTTTGGCCTTCCAGTACATCGTTGGCTTTCTTGTATTTGAGAGCTGAATCTGGTTAAACCCCTTATTAAAGTAATCCTACCGGTATTATTTTTAGGGGAAGGGGCCTTTGGTGTGGTATGGACCTGGCACCAGGTCAGGTTATTCGTATTTCAGGGCTGAATATATATGAGCCGCGCCATGCGAAAACCGGGCTTAATGACAACATTTTCAGTTTTTACTTTTTCGCGTATTCTGAATTGTACATCTTTTAAAAGCCATATGTCGCCAAAATTATCAATGTATCCCAATTATTTTTCATTTTAGAAGTATTTTTATGACGCGTGGTAAAAACTTATATGACGTTTTTATCAGCGGCGTATACAAGGGGTGTTGATAAAATACCCGGACAAGTCCTATATATTTGTCATCTTTTATCGCATGTCAACACCAAATTTGGATATCTCGTAGCCTTTCCAAGTGTTTCCCATTAGGCCAAGACAAAGTATGAACATAATGTTTATTGCAGTTGCTATTAATGTAATGTCATGTTTTGGATTGCGGCCCAAGTAACGTAATTCCGTATGAATAATTTTCAAATAAGGAATTGCTGCAAATGGAGTATTTGTTTGTAGACAGTGCACGTGTACATCTGCAGTAGGCGGCTTATAACATTAACTTTGTGACAAAACAAGACGTCGGGCAGATTTGGTAGCGTGATACCTTATAATTGTTGCCAGTTGTCTTTCTTAAGGATCGCATTACCATCGCATGATTCAGACATACATTATTATGCAGTCAATTGATAAGCTGATGATTTGATACTACAAATCGTGCGAAAAGCAAGTTTATGACCATCAAATTTCCAATTAATTTCAAGACTTTTCGAAAACTCCACCGACCTCACTGTGTGTTGTGCATTATGTATTGCTTATACATACACAATGAAGGAGCTGCATTGAAATCACTGATTCTGAATCTATTAGAGAGATTTTGATGCATTTGTTTTGCCAAATTCAATACAAACCCTGGATATATGTCATTATATTGTAAGGATCAGGGATTGAAGCCATGTGCCCTTTGTCACTTGTTACCAGGCGCGGATCCAGAATTTCTGGTTGGGTGGGGGGGGGGGGGGGAGCCATAACTATTTTGCAATACTTGACTATATTATCGGAGCTCGGGATAGCGCTAGGGGGGTCCGGGGGCATTTCCCCCTGATTTTTTTTAGAATCTACATCACATTTTGGAGCAAAAAAAGTGCCTTGTAACTTGTAAAAAATCTTTACTCGGCGAATGAGGGGGCGTGCGCCGGATCCGCCCCACCGCATAATCCGATATTCAGTCTGTAAAAAATACTTTAATTGTTGTTACATGTTAGTTAAAACTGTATTAAACTTGTTGAATTGACATTCGCTCTCGTATTCTATTCTCAGCCAATATTTAGTTGATAGTAGATCCTTGTTGGTGCGGAGCTACCAAAGCCGATATCTGGATAATCATCCTGACAAAAACCAGACTGCAGGTCCCTTACAATATAGTTGAGTGTCTACCTCCGTTTATGATAAAATGAGTGGCATTAAATGGCATATCATTCGCTAAGTACTGGATTGAATTGTTCAAAAGTGTCTCAATTTACCAAGATAATAAATAGATGGTAATAATGTTGGCATACACTAGGTTGTTCATATTTAAGATTATTTAGGATTCAAGGTGCAGTGTAAGCGAGGACTTCGCTGATATGTAGCCAGTTAAATTATGCGTTCACCATTTTGAATTCGTAAAGATAACCGACGAAAAAGAGTGACAATGTCAAAGAACGACAGTTAGGCGACAATGCACAGCGCCTGAAGCATTTGTCATTGATGCTGCGTGGAACTCGTGCAAGTACCCTTGCTATAATATTTTGTCAAGACACCATGGCCATAACGTCAAACATGTATTCACGTTCAGTGACGTCACAAGTACGTGCCGTCAAGTCATGACGTCATAATATGTGTACTAAGGTGCAAGGCATCGCGTCTCATATAAGTGAAAGTTTCAGTAAGTTATAATTTTCCGTTTTTTGTTCACACTTAATGTTAATTGACACCAGTAAACGTAAATGGGAGGGCAAAATGTGAACTTTTACAGCGACGCTGCAAACGTCGTTTTTCCGACGTCGTTTACCGCTTTTCATGATGTTGTCATTAAGCCCGGTTTTCGTATGGCGCGGCCCATATTTATCTCGATGTAAATATTCCATGGTATGGAAGGTGTTCGAGCCAATTCCCACCCTTAGATATAAGCCGAATCAAATCAAAATATTCCGTTCTGATTTTGGGATTTTACCCCCAATACAGCAGGTTAAATGCGGGTTCGAACCTGTTGGCCTGGCCTTAATTGACCTTGGCTGTTGATAGGCCATTAAACATCAATAAACAAACATTCCTTCAATGGATCGTCAATCTCACGTACAGCTGGAATCAGGAGACGTACAATGAGTGGATCACCGGGGTAGACGAGGCGTGCTCCTTCAACCTGGACCAGCCACTCGTGTCGAGGAACGAGGCGAACAAGCTGATCAGCGTCAACTTCGACAACCAGCTCGTGGCCGTGCTGCGTGAGGTGAAATACCTCGAGATCCGCGGAGAGGAGCAGGTGCCTGAGAGTGCGAACAAGATCTACGAGAGGTATGTGATTATCTCCTGTTCGAAATCAAGAAGTTTGAATGGTCAGCTCAGTCTTGGCCAATCAAACTTCTTGATTTATGAGCAGGTACCTGAGAGTGCAAACAAGATATATGAGAAGTACGTGATTATCTCGTGTTCAAAATCAAGAAATTGAAATGGTCGAGGCTGAGCTGTAAAATGTACATTTAATACTCTATATTGCTGATCTAATATTGCCAACTTGCTGTGGTTTTTGCCATAGTTTGTGTCACATATTTTCATAAACCATGTGATTTTGTACCTACGAAGATGTGCGATATCTCGTGAAAAATATTTACGACATTTTCCTTGAATGACGTCGAAAGTTAACGAAATATTCAAAGCAATTGCGGAATAGAATTCATAAGATTTGCATTAAAGTTTTCGGGTACCATTATCTCTGCAACCATAAGTCGGATTGACTCGAAACTTCATATACTTCTCTATCATCATTCGTAGTTTCATTCTATAGCCCACCCATACGGCTTTCATGCCCAAGGTCAAGGTCACACGACTTAACAAATATTTGTTGTCAGACCTGGCGGTGGCCGTGGTTATCCATGAGACTCTGCTCACTTGCTCTATAGTTTTAACCCATTCAACACCACAGGCCTGTATAGTGGTATTCGTATCGTGATTCGCCGTCTCATCAGGATCTGCACTTTTTGCAAGAAATTTCACATTTTAAGAACAAAAACATTCCCTTCCCATAAATGGACTAGTCTGAAAATAGTTTTGTGACGGTTGGATTGGTTGCAAAATTAACATATCAAAATCCATTCCAGTTACTTGGGGATGAAAGGGTTAAATAAATCTTAACATTTAATTCAGTCTACACTCGTTTACTCAAAGTCTGTCGGACTGTGATAAATACTTTGAGTTGCAACTCTAATGTGTTTACTTGCGTTTGCCTACACACGCATGTGTGTAGTCGAACTAAGTATACACATCTGTATTATCAGGGTGGAACAAGAAAAGACAAAACAAAGCAGTAAAGTAACATTTTATTATGTTTAATAAATGAAGCATGTAAACCGGAAATTAATAAGTTGCTGTGCAAGTGTTGTTGTCTTGATTATATATACATGTACACAGCATTTATCAATCGGAGGGTGATCAAAAGGCCCTAGTCCATTCGGCCCCAGTTCGAAACGGCCCACGTTAGTCACAGTTTACACTCTGTCCGACTCGGTAATATCCGCCTTCCGGAAAAAGTCAGCAATGTTCGATCGATTGTTTGTTGTGAATTCGAGAAAGATAGACTTTGCTCATAAAACGATCCAATAATGCCATGGCCGGCAACACTTCGTCGGAGTTGTCCTGTGACGGTACTTTAGGATTACTGTTGCCACGATCCTTAATCAGTTATTGATCACTGGTGATTAAACCAGATGAGCTAAGTTTAATTGGTGTCGAGGAAATCACCTTTAACACGTATTCAAAGTTTGTTTACACAGGTAAACAATTCCAGTCTTTGTTCCGGTAAATTGGCGCGAATTCACACTTAGAGCGCAAACTGAGACTTCGAACAAGAGTGAAATACCACACATTTCTGTGTCCGGGACCTAACAATTAGTTTGACGTAACGAAATTCGACGTAACCGTAACCAGTTACATTGAAAATCATAGGATCTGAAACGGGACTTGGACACGAATTTGACGTAACGAGGGAATTCGACTTAACCGACTTTGAGTAAACGAGTGTATACTGTATTGATTATTGCCATTTTGCCATGGTTCATGTCACATGCTTACACATGTCCGTATTTACAACAGGTACGACACCCTGTGGAAGTACGTGACCAACCTGGACCTCACGGTGAAGCTCTACAACAAGGTGCGAACGAACGTCCTGGAGGTGGAGTTTCCCCTCGTCGAGGGACAGCTACAGGAGATTGACGACAAACTCAAGCAGGCTGAGTCTTCCCTCAACTGGAACAGTGACGGTACGGGCGTCTTCACCAGTGGTTATTTTCATCATTTTTGTCCAAGTACATCGTCCCATATCTTCCCATATCCATCTGCATACATTATTAATATTAATATCGATTTTGACGACTGTGGGGCCGGCCGGGTGACAAAACTAGTGCTATATCGCATGCACACTTATAGCTGAATGATGTATGTTTACACAAAAATATCCGTAAAACATGACAAATACCACATACCCCATTTCTCCAGTCAGAGGCTGTGACTGCAGAAATGGGGTGTGTGTTATTATGGCCAACATTCATTCACACGCTATGTTTCACAACACAGGAGTGTGGGAGTACATCATCAACACACGTGACGAAGTCATCGACCTGGAGACGCGCGTTCAGAAGGCAAAGGACAACGTGGAGGTCATCCAGAAGCTCATGTCCACGTGGACCAAGGCCCCACTGTTCACTCGCAAGGAGGAGAAGAATGACGTGCTCCTCAACCTCGGTGATCGCGATGACCGGCTCAACAAACGCTTCACCGAGATCAGGAACATCGGTGACCAGATCCACGGCCTTCTCAACGTAAGAGAATTCATGCACTTTGTTTTTGCCTTTCATTATGTTGCAGTCGACTTGATTCCAGGGGGCCGTTTTACTACACTTTGTGCAACTAAAATGTTTGTAAATGCAAAATTATGATAGTTTGTAAATTTCACGTTAGGGCTGTTCCAGGAAAAAATATCTGGGGGGGTCGGACTGCACTTTTTTTTGGACCCAACACAAACGAGAATTTAATTATGTCTCATCCCCACAACCAACCACAGCCTCCCTTTCGCCCTTCGACCAACTCGTCCCAGTCAGCCACTCAAAATAATACGGCAGCCGACACAGGTTACGACAGGCCCGTACGCAGGCGGGGGGAGGTGCAGCATACTCGAAACACATTTATCAACAATAAAAAAAATAAGAATAGTTTTCTAAAATAATGAGAATCGTCTCGTGTTTTTCGCGCTCTCGCCTTCCACTTTTGAAAAAAAGTTTTGCTCTAACCCAAATTTTATGTCTGTATCTTGGGGCGACTATCACTGCGTTACAGACAGAACATTTGGATTAGTTTTGCTCATGCATGTAGAACGCAATTCCAACACGCATGGAAGATCGTGAAGCAAAAACATGAGATAGCGCGGCAAGGTTGCAAAACGCGAGATTGAATATGATAGAATTTCGTGTTTTCGTCTCCAAAGCTCGAAAACGCTTGGTATAGGACACGTAAAAAATTGTCTTAGGAGACGATTCTCATGTGCTGCAAAAAACATGTTTTTATTAATTAATAGAACAAATGTGGACAAACATCTATATTTCTTGACAACAGAAACATAATTTTGACAAAACATGATAATCGTCTGAGACGATTCTAATGTGCTGCCATTACACGTTTATTGAGCAAAAAAAACGCACCATATTTCGATACGTGTTAATGGTGCAACGATACGGTCAAACCCGTATTGCGATATATTGCGATACAACAAACCCATATTGCAATACGTATTGCGATATTGTACCATGTATGAACAAATAATAATAAAAACAAACAAGAGATAAAGAACAGTCTTTATTGTTTATTATTGTCATTAGAACACATCAAAACACTGTGTGGGTCAGGACTTTGCCCAGAAACGGTTGACATTAATGATTATTTCTGGACGAGAGGAAATTAGGGAGAAGTGATCAAAATCATATTTTCCCTGATTTTATCTCTTATAGTTATCGCGTAACTGTATACATTAACTCTATGTTTTCAAAAGCATGCATATCTATTAGAGGGGTAGAGGCATCAACATGCTGAGCCATCTCGTCGAGACGGTTTAAGCGAGCGTTAACAACGTATACTTTCATTGAGAAATAAAAAGACACATTTGGGAGTGTGTGGGGCTGGGAAGCTAATGTAGTAGATTGTAGAATTTGAAAATAGATTGTATAGAATTTGAAGGAAAACAAATCTTTATTTCATCTCGAAAGTATATGTTGTTACCACCCATTTGAACCTCTTTAACTGTAATAATATCGTTATATCGTTTATGAACTTGGATGTGCATAAATTCTGTAGATTTACTTAATACCAAACTGAATTATCATAAAAATCGGGTTACGTTAACATCGATTGGAAAAAGTTGCAAAAGGACGAAACTACGTAGGTACGAAATCGCCGAAATTGTCCTTGATATTTACAGACTTTTTCATGTTTTCTGACAATAGAGATAGTCATATTTGGTTGAAATAAACAGTTAGTAATGTAATAAACAATACTTGTTTTCGGTATAAAAGGATTGCATTAGAATATATCGATTTCGTATTTAATTATTTCACACTTTTCGGCAAAAAAGAAAGTTGCAATCATGGGCGGAAGCATCCGCTGTGTAGGCCACGACTCGGTTCGTTAGGTGGCGCTTTCAGTGGGTATACCCACAATCGTAGCTAACGATTGGATGCTATTTTTATTTTGGAAATGGTATCCCACAAAGCGTCATAAGCTGACAAAAATTTGTGTAGACAACTACGAAATTTGTTCGCCACCGGGCGACCCAGCTTATTTTTACTACCCCGACCCAGCAATTTTTACTACCCCGACCCAGAAACGACTCGCATCCGGCGCCCGTTAAAACACGTGTTTGCATGTGTTTGTTTGTCTGGTTGAGAGAGTATTCGGAGGGAGTTAACTCTACCTCGTTCATGATCAATCGCTGATAGATCTATTGCCGACGTCTTTCGCAACAGTAACTTGTCAATCATGCCACTAAGGGCTGCCTTTACTTACCAGCGATTGGCTGTACTGTATAAATAACTTCGCCACGAGAATAACACGTGTTTTGAACTGACAATTATAGTAGCCAGAAGCAATGTTTGGCTAGGGCCGTAGGGGATTATTAAAACTATCAACCCGTGACTTTTATTGTCACAGCGGCGGGTAGGCATGATTTTAGTGATTCGCATAATGATGTGATGACAATTTGGTCAAACAATCGGGTGTCGTAAAACAAATGGTATTGTAAACAGTTCGACAGACCTGCAATTAGCGAGATTTAGGTCACTGGGTGGGAAATGAAGCCAGGTAACAGTACGGTTTACAAACTTTACACACGGAATTTGCTGTAAAACTTCCAGATGTGTTGAACGTCTGAGATTACTCACTACATGTATTAGTCATCTAATTGTGGCGTGTTTATTACAAATATTGTCTTCTGTCATATTAAAAATTATGTTTTGAATGGTTTTGAATAATTTTACACAATTATTTTAACACAAGATGGCGACCGAGAATATGGTGTAAATATCTCGATACGCGAAAATCGTACCGCGATACATATCGTCAGGACGACATATCGCAATATACCGGTATATCGTTGCACCACTACGTGTTATTGGTTACTGCATCGCATCGTCGACATATATATACACAAGATCGCGAAGACTCGAGACCAAATCGCGAGGCAAAAACGTGAGATTCTATTTTATTAATTCTCGCGTTTTCGCCTGGCTATCTCGTGTTTTCGAGACCGCGATGTCGCCTCGGCTTTTTCATGATGTCGGCTTCTGCTTTTGGAAATACATTTGTTCATGTCCTTATGTGTGTGTAGAGTTGAAATTGAGTTTAGCGCATATATTACATGCACGTACGTACGTAGAACGCACTTCGAACTAGCATGCTTTATATGTATGTACATACGTAGAACGCAAGTCCAACACGCATGCTGTCTACACATGCATGGGCAAATCGTATTTCCAAAAGCGGAGGGCGAGATCGAGATCGCAAAAACGCGAAATTGTAACATAAAAAATATACCACCGTACCCACCCATCCCCAAGTAGCACATTTGCGACATATCGTTTTCGCTCTAGCTGCACACCTGATGGTGTTTACAATCATCAGTCGGTAATCCATTTTCACGTGCAAAGTGTGACTGACCTTTAGAACTCGGCGGAAACGAACATACCAAAACCACACTATGTAGTCGCTCACGTCATCGAATTGACGTATTAGCTTGTGCATGCAGTTTCACATTTGTTCGATTTCTTGATAAATGCAAGATTTGGCAGCACATGAGAATCGTCTCATAAGACGATTCTCATAGTTTGTCAAAATGTTTTTGTAAAGAAATACCAAAATACCAATGTATTCTTTTCACATTTGTCCGATGTTTTAATAAAACATGTTTTGGCAACACATGAGAATCGTCTCCGTAGACGATTTTAATGTTTTGTAAAAAAAAAAATTTGTCACATGTGTTTCATTTATTGGACTGCAAACAATTGCCGCTACCACCATACATAAAGATTCCGTTACTCTTTTGAAATTGAATGGGTTTAACGTCCCAGCAGACAGCAACAGCTAAGGTCATATAACGTTCAGAAATCAACAACTTAATTTGTGTTTCTCGAGTCTGGTTTCATATGGTGGCGAGGAAATACAATCGATTAAACACCGTGAAAATATAGTTGGAACGTAAATGTCAATTGTCACGTAGGCCATTTCAGTTTACCACCGTTACGTTACGTCAGCTGTTATTCTAAGTACATGTACGTATGGTCGCTCGTTATGGGCATTTCTTTCCTTCGTTTATAAGGGATGGGTTGTGACCTAGGGCTTACAACACTGACTTCCAATCTGGAGGTTGTGGGTTCAAACATCGCCTTGGGTATCAAACATACCTTCATAGTATTTCCATCCCGCTGGTCTGTCAGGTGAGACTTTAAACTGTGGTCACCGTCTCTATATGACCTTAGCTGTTGCTGTCTGCTGGGACGTTAAACCCATTCAATTTCAAAAGAGTAACGGAATCTTCATGTATGGTGGTAGCGGCAAAACCCGGCGATGTGTATATGATACATTAAACAACGTTTTCGCGATCTTGCGCACAGGTCGAGATCGCGAAAACGCGAAGCTTGATTGCGAGAGCTGAAACGAAAATGCAACATATTCTCAACAAAACATGTTTTGACAGTACTGTGCTGCTGCATATGGGAATCGTCTCCTTAGACGATTTTCACGTTTTGTCAAAATATGTTTTTGTAGGATTTTTTTTTTAGATTAGTTTTCATGTTATTAATTTCTTGATAAAAACTATTTTGACAGCACACGAGAATCGTCCCCAAGAGATATATTGATAAAAGAAATATTGATGCTTTTATATTCGTTTTATTCCTTAATAAAACATGTTTGGTAGCAGATGAGAATCGTCTCGATTTGTACATATCGTGTTTGGGACATGTTACAATCTCGCGTTTTCGCAATCTCGCGCATATGTCGAGATCGTGAAAATGCGAAGCGTGGTCTCGAGCGCTCCAAACGAAAACGCGACATAGTCTTAACAAAACATGTTTTTACTGTACTGTGCATATGAGAATCGTCTCCTAAGATGATTCTCAAGTTTTGTAAAAACATGTTCTTGTAGGAAATTTAAAGATATTTTTTTCATATTTTTCATTTCTTAATAAAACTATATTGGCAGCACACTAGAATCGTCTACTAAGACTAAATATTGATGCTTTTATATTCGTGTTATTCCTTAATAAAAATAGGTTTGGTAGCAGATGAAAATCCTCTCAATTTCCGTGAAATATGTGGTGTGTTTTAAGTATTAGTTGGAATGGATGTGATTCAACAAATCGGTGTCACGGTTTCAAACAGAAATTCGAAACACGAATATTTGTGTTGTTGGTATCGGGTTCCATATGGTGGATGGGAAATGCGATCGATTACAAATGACAATCTTGGAAGAAAATTGGAAGAAAATGTCAATTGTCACGTAGGAGCCGTTTACCGTTTTCCCCCACCGCCAGTTATGTCAGCTGTTATTCTAAATATTAAGTTAATGGTCGCTCGATTATTTAAATTATGTTTCCTCGTCGTGAAGGAATGTACATTATTCCTCAAAATATTCGGTCCTTTGTAACGTACCTTCGTCTGTCGACGGGACGAAATTAAATCTGTAATGTTAAATTGCATTCCTTCGGTTTTACGTTTTCAAAGTACAAAATTGCACTCTTTGCTAACCATATGACCTGCAAGCTGGCAGTGTGACGCGCCGTGTGTTAACACGGTGGGTCACAGGGAGGGGGACAAATTGCCAGTAATTCGGCCATAAATGCTCTCCTGGCACGGTGATTTGCCGTGGGTTAACACGGGGGAACGCGGTGTGCGGCAGATTCGGTCTTAGAAATGTTCCCACGGTGGAGATTTTGCCTCTCCACCGGGACGAGTGGGATTTCCACCCGATACGGTGGGAGGAATGTTTACGTCCACTCTCCATCTGATCACGGGGTCGGGTGGACGAAGCCAAAAATCGCGCTGAGCGTACTGTAGGTACATGTGATGCTGCAGTGCCCAAGACGCGTCCTTGCGTATGTAACAATTTGTCAAAAAGATCGTTAACGACGCATGAAAATGCTGGCGCGCCGAAAGTGTTCGTCTTATTCGTCGGTGGCGAAATGGAAGCAAACGAACAACGCTTGGTACGAATTGCAGCTTCCGGAACGTTGCAGCTTCCGGACGTAATTATCTATCGGCAGTTTTCACTGGACGCTACTTTGGAAGTGTCATTTTGTTGACCAATCGACACGAGCGTTTTACAATGCATGATGCATTGTGAATAACACGAAATAGAAGCTGTGAGGTCGCGAAAATCTAATTTTCTAATCGACGCGAACACCCACAGCATTGAACTAATTATATGAGTGCACCCCCCACTAACACTAACAGAATCAAATAAATTGAATACCCCCCCCTACCAACAAGAACATAGCTTCCGACCCCACAACCTAACCGGAATTAATTTGGTCGGACACCCCCGACCCACAGGTCAAAAATAAAAGTGCGGTCCGACCCCCCCCCCCCCCCCCCCCCCCCCCCCCCCCCCCCCCCCCCCCCCACCCCAGAGAATTTTTCCTGGAATAGCCCTTAACAATGTTTTCTTGTAAATAATTATTGGATTTACAATTATTGAGCATAGGCTGTATATGCAATTGAAATTTCCAGACGATCCTAAACAAATTTACTACAAAGTTTAGTGAAACGGCCCCCAGTTATGTGGAAAATTCAAACTAGTCAACCAAATACATGGCTCTCCATGTACGATGATTCGTTCACTTTATTTTGGCTTTCATTATGCTGCAGTTGACTGTTTTATTCCTTGAACAGGTTTCTGGAAAATGTGGAATTTGGTCAACCAAAGGAAATATTTCCTCCTAGTCGTTCGTGAGATGTAATTGACGTCACATTTTGACGTCATTTCCGGCGAAGAAGCAATTCATACGCTAACGTCAATTTTTTATAAGCTGGTCTAAGAGCAAATTTTACATTTCCTGAAGAGCATGTAATATACAATTTATTCCACTACCATTTTGAAATAACGGATTTATTTCACTTGACATCTGTAAATCAGACAAATCGGATTTCCAGATGTCTGGGGGAAATAAATCTGGTATTTCAAAATGGTAGTTGAATAAACTTTATATATAATCACTAACAAAAAATTTACGTCTATATTTGGTTTGCATGAATGTGGTAGGCTTTCATAATCATGGTGTATGATCACGTGGTACTAACAACAAGTACCGATTCAAAGTACGTATTCTTTTATAGTGTCCTTATTACGTAACGGATGAAATATGGTGCATCAAACGCGTCTTGTTAAGCTGCATTTGGTGGTCTCTGTATTTTTGCCCAAACTTCTGTCATTTTTGCGAAGAATCGATTTCCGTGTCTCTGACACGGTAATCAATTCTTCGCAAAAACGACATAAACCTGTGCCAAACTCCCTAGAGCACCAAATGCAGCTCTTGAAGACGCGTTTGCTGCGCCATATTTCATCAAAATCCGTTGCATATTAAGGAAAATATAAAATAATACTTAATTTGGAGTGGGTGACGTTGTTGTTGTAACCACGTGATCATGCACCTTGATAATAAAGCTACACCGTTCACAGTGGCCCATATAGTCATTATGTTCCGCTGTCCGTTTACAGACGAACCTGGAGCTGTTCAAGGCAGACAAGAGCTCTGACTTCTGGAAGGCCTATGTGGACTTCATTGATGAGATGGTTGTCGACGGATTCTTCAACGCAATCCACTGCAGCCTCAAATTCTTGCTCGACAACACAGACCTGAAGAACAACCCCGATGATTTCTTCAAGGTACATTGAACCCTTTCACCCCTAAGTAACTGGAATGAACTTTGATAATGGGTTAATGGAGGCTAATTGTGCAACCAATCCAACCAAAACAACTTCCAGACTAGTACATTTATGAAAAGTGGGTGTCTTTGCTCTCAAAAATATGAAAACTACTTGCAAAAAGTGCAGATCCTGATTCGCATCTGGATCTGCACTGTTTGCCAATACCACTATACAGGCCTATGGTGTTGAAAGGGTTAGTGTGATTAATAGCAACTGGTTCGACATTTTGAGAACATGACCTTGAAATTGTGACTTTGTGTTGTTTTAAACAAAGTTGAATCTTTTAGAAATGTCACTTATAATGTCGCTAATAATGCCTCCAGTTACGTCAGGAATGATAAAAAAATGGAAATGTTTTTGACCCCGGTCTCTGTAGAGCTGGAAGTCGTATAGTGTTTGAACTGTGTGTCCATACGTGTACATGTTTGTGGGCAGGTTAATAAGTTTGCCACTTTTTCTTGTTTAAAATCATTTGAAATAAAATAATTATTTTACTATTTTAAGCATAGGTGGGGTTGGAAATCTGTAAATTATTTTTATCTGACCACTGTGAGTCTCTCAACCTATTACTTACAGGTGATGCTGGAGCTCCAGTTGCCCGAGATGGTGTTCATCCCATCGCTGGAGTTTGGTGTGGCCGACGGCTTCTACGACCTGGTGGACGGGCTGGCCGGGGACATCTACAAACAGTCGTCACTCATCAAGCGGCTCGCAGCTCACTGTGGACAGGTATAGTGAAACCTTCCTGATCCAAATCCGGATAGATTGATTGATCGATTGGTGTTTAATGTCCTAGCTGTTGATTATAGGAATGAATGGCCTTTTTGTGGAATTTATCGGGGTATAAACTTGGAAAAGTCGCTGGAATACTGGATGAAGGCCTTCTAAAAAATTACAATTTTCGAAAAAATTACAATTTCTGTATCATACTTCCCTATTATATGTTGCTATATAGCTTCTATTGGGGCTACCCATTCCGAATACAATTTATTGACCCGCACTTACACCTGTCCCATCCCATATCGACCACGCATGCGCACACGGGAGACTTCCTCTTTGCTTCGGACGGCTGGCGTGAAAGTATCCTTTTTGGTGCTCATTTTCGTTTGGCTGTTTTATACACTCTATTCATGGTTATTGTCCGTAAGTAGGCAATATCTTCTGTAGTAGAGTGGGGGCTATTCATTTCTACAAGTTGCTAGTCGAAAATATTTCATTTTTTTTTCTTAGTGTGGCCACAGGCGCGAACTTCGCGATTTTCCTATTGTCGGACGTTCCTATTGTCGACAAAGAATTATTTTTTTTCGACTTTGTTTAGTTCGATATTTGAATAGGTTTTCCGTAACACGTTCACTAAAGGGAAACCTAAACCCAGTTCGGGTCAGGAATTTGGTGGTGGTCACAAAACGGGAACTTGTGATTCTCATGAGATAATTTGTTTCCGTTGTTGCTAGAGACACAACGGTTGCTCTAATGAGAAACCGGGCTTGTCTTAGGCCTTGGGGGCCTCTATGGAGGGGCCTGACCATTAGGTACTATAATGGTAAGTATCAGGGTAAGTATCAATAAGTGAGATTCAGAAACTACAGTGGTTTCTGAGACTGAGCCGAGTCCGAATAGTGGCAGGGTGTCTCTTATGACTGAGGCATCCAACGTCGCTAGTTCTGCTCTGGGTGGTCCGCTATCCAATGAGTAAGAACAACGGACGCCAGTCTGTGTTCGGCAAGATTCAGAAACTAAAGACTGTTTCTGAGTCTACGCCAAGTCCGAGTCCGAATAGTGACAGGGTGCCTCTTATGACTGAGGCATCCAACGTCGCTAGTTCTGCTCTGGGTGGTCCGCTACCCACTGAATAAGAACACCGGACACCGGACACCGGACACCGGACACCAGACACCGTTCGGTGTTCGGCAAGATTCATAAACTAACGACTGTTTCTGAGTCTAGCCAAGTACGAGTCTGAATAGTGGCGGGGTATCTCTTATGACTGAGACATCCAACGTCGCTAGTTCTGCTATGGGTGGTCCGCTACCCACTGAGTAAGGACACCGGACACCGGACACCAGTCGGTGTTTGGCAAGATTCATAAACTAACGACTGTTTCTGAGTCTAGCCAAGTACGAGTCCGAATAGTGGCAGGGTATCTCTTATGACTGAGACATCCAAAGTCGCTAGTTCTGCTCTAGGTGGTCCGCTACCCACTGAGTAAGGGCACCGGACACCGGACACCGGACACCGGACACCGGACACCGGACACCGGTCGGTGTTCGGCAAGATTCATAAGCTAACGACTGTTTTTGAGTCTAGCCAAGTACGAGTCCGAATAGTGGCAGGGTATCTCTTATGACTGAGACATCCAACGTCGCTAGTTATGCTCTGGGTGGTCCGCTACCTACTGAGTACGGACATTGGATATCGGACACCAGTTCTGCTCTGGGTTATACGCTAACCATTGAGCAAGAACACAGTACACCAGTTAGGCTCTGGTTTATACGTTAACCGCCGAGCACGAACACCGGACACCGGTTCTGCTCTGGGTTATACGCTAACCACTGAGCAAGAACGCCGGCCACTAGTTCTGCTCTGGGTTATTAGCTAACCACTGAGCAAGAACACCGGACAAGGGACAGGTAGATTCAATCGGATAGGCGATGTGGGTAGTATACACGCAAATCCAATTGGGCGCGCCTCGGTGGAATGCAAGCGTATTCCTCCGGTGTAAAATATAGCCACTGATAACGGCGACGCTGGTCTTGACCACGCCGTTTTCAGCGGAATATCTGTTCAAGATTATGAATATACAACAGTGTAACGGTATAGGACATTGGCCTGCCGACACACTGGATTAGTCATGATGTGAGTGATGACGTCAGACTGGAGGGCACACAATCTTCCAGTAGCTCGTCTACCATGACGCGGGATTGTATATCCATGAACACAAACGACGTTCTAGGTCGTGTCTAGGTACGATCAGTGACGTCGTCATACGCATAGGGGAAGGGACCTCCTTCGGGAAGCATTCCTTCAGGACACGAATCTGTTTGGAAACAGATGTTCGCAGGTGACTGCTGCTGACGCTGCAGTAAGACAGAGTCGGCAGTTAGCGAGACTATCAGTGGTTTCTTTAGCCAAGCGGTTCGCTTATAGAAGCGCAACTCGGGCTGGAAAAGGGGCATAAGCAAGCTTCAATATCCCCTTCTCCTAAACCAACGAGTGATGTAATGGGTAGCTTTAAGCAACCCATAACACCTATACAGCCCCATAGGGTGGGGCTACCAGAGGGGCGCTACACGCATCAGAGATTGGCAATATCTGAGCTTCTACAGCGTGCGGTTTGTTGTACCAACAGACAGATCAATTCTAGATAGAGACGGCTCGATCGATACGTCGAACTATTAGAGTCAACGATTGGGCAGTCTCCAGCGAACCACATGAAGGTTATCTTCATATACCGATATGCCATGCGTCCAGAAACTTTATAAGCTTTCATTCGCAAGGCATGGTATAACAGTTTTGTGTCCTACCATTCAAAGCCACGGCGTTCACAAAACTAATAGAGGTAATCTAGGCACAGTCCAGACGTGTGTTATTGCATACTTCAATACTTGGACGACTGGCTCCTGCACGATCAGTCTAGAGACACACTGCTACTCAAGCGGCGTTTGTTCTGGGATCTTATCACGGGGTTAGGTCTCAGGCCGAACATAGAGATATCGGAACTAGTACCGAAACAGGACATCTGATACTTAGGGATGAGTTCCTTACCAGAATGGGGATAGTCAGGGTACACTTGGACAGTGCCGATATGTAAAGAGTAGACATCATGTTGAGAGTGATCGTCAAAGCTGTGTATCCAATTCAACTACCAGCCAGGGAGCTATTTTAGCTGCTAGGGTATTGAATTCAGAGGCAGATATGCGGTGTAGATCATCTACCAATGTAATGTGGACTACCTGTAGAGGGGGGCTCGAAAGTCCGTACCGAGGGGTCACTGTTAAGAACAGTGACTAACGCGGTTATCAACAGGTAGAGCCACCCCTGGTTGTGTCTGTTTGCGACCATGATGGACAATCAGAGCCCAATGTATGTGTCTCCAGTTCTGGACTAGTGGGCATAAGCGGTGGGCGCATGTCCGTATCATGGAAATGAGTATACGGGTGAGTATTTCCACAATCAGTAAATTCGGGTCACACTAGTGGCAACATGCTGGCCAATGACAAGTTGGTTCTCCAGCATACTGGAACGTCTAGTGTACCATACGGTGGGCATTCCAGTGTTTCTCAAGCATGCAGGGTGAACACCTTCATGCGAATACGCTCGTTCTGATTCTTCACGTCTGGAGTCTATCAGGAAGGGAATAAGGAAGGACAAATTTTCGCAGCTTGCTACGGCAATCATTGCACAGGCAAAGACGCGAATGGGAGGTCTGGGTTAATTGCTGTAAATAAGGCAAATTAATCCAGTCAGTCCAGCGGTAGGAGAAATGGGCGATTTCCTTAAGTAATTGTTCTAGGAAACGAAATCGTCAGCGTCGATTAGGACAGGGTACAGGTAGGCATTGGCCAACTGTTTCAACTTCACTTCAGTGCCGATATGTATCATAGGTTCAGACCCCAATTATAGGCGCTGATTTCATTCTTCACTAGAGAAAGACCAGTAGCTAGAATAGTTAACCTAAAGGAATCTAACAGTGGTTAGATGGGATTTAACGACAAATCAGTATGAGCCATGGGATAGCTTCCCTATTGATTGATCAGTCAATAATGGGTTAATCCTCGTTTTCGCTTCAGCGAAAAGGCGGCGGGAATTACGCGGCCTGTACAGGGGCGATCAGAATCTGGATTGGATAATGATTCCGTTACTATGGTTGCGAGACTGGGTTCCTTACTACGTCTCGGGTCCCAGTTAGGCATAACCGACCGTTCGTGATCCCAGGCATGGCCAAATCGAGTCGGTTATATGTGACATTATATACTTTACGTATTCTATAATGTATAATTGTCGTATTTTAACTTGGTAAAAGCACATGCTTCCGGTTAATAACAACAACAATGTCAATAGATTAAAATTCATTCGCACTGATCCAGAATATGAGTTTATCTCTCGCCCAGCACAAACCTTCCAAATTTAACCGAGACGGAAAACACGCTATGCTCTGGCACATAGATCAAGGTCACGATCAGATGATAATGTGGGCTTCGTGGCTCAATCGGTTAAGACGTTCGGCTAGTTGATGGTGAATTTCATAAGACAAAATACACCAGGCTTGTCAGAGGAAAAGGGCACTTCACCGGTACGGGTGAATGTTAAAATCCTCTGATGGCATCAGGTGGGACTGGTCTCGGCAGCTAGTGTAGCTGTGGAAGAACAGTTCCCATTCTTATCCGGAGGCAGTAGCTTCGGTATACCAGTATCTGTCTCAGGATAGTGGTCCTGTTTAACCTGCGCAGGTGCCGAGGGCTAAGTCTCTGTGTGAAGCAGAATAGGTTACTGCTTTCAAGGGTAGGCCTAGACTGCCTCAGACCCACACTGTAGGAGGCTCTGTGTTAGAGGAATTGATTTGGCACAGTGTTTGACCCCAAAACTAGTTGGATTTCTTAAAGCCAGTACTTTGCTGGAACATCAGGGGCTCAAGTATTAGGTTATGCTTACATAAACTTGTCTCATAGAGAATTCGGCCTTGGGAAAGGAGGCTCAGAGATGGGAGTATCCAAGGCTTAGTTCCATAAGGCACGGAATTGTTTTGTGCAAGGCCAGAGCGTGGTGAATTAGGCACTACATCTCAATGACTAGCCAATGAGAGGTAGGCAATGGATTTTATTCTAGGTGTGGGTAATCAGTTTATATCCAAATCGTCAGTTTACATATGGATATATCTCGCAACACGCAGAGCATATCGATCCAATTCGGTTAAGGGCTCATAAGGTTATAATCGATGCCATGAGGTTGGAGCAGTATTTACCTCCTCGGAGTTCCTCTATGGAGTGATCCTGGGGATAAGATAACTGGCATCAGGGAAGTCTCATTCCACTTTTATCAGTTTTACATATGTACACGGACTGCACAGAGCGCATATATTTACACATTGGATCCCCTAGTCGCGGCTAGCAGGGATATCACGGGTGGGGGGGGGGGGGGGGCGGGGGGGGCCAAGCAAGCATGTGTAAAAGGCTCAATTTTCTAGCCTGTTGTTATTCTGGGCCAGTGGATCTAGGCCAGGATAACAAAGTGTTGGTATATTCACATTGGCATTACAAAACGTGCTAGTTATCAGCTAGATTTAAGTTTTGTGCCTGGAAAGGAAAGTTTTAGTAGATTGTTTTCTTGATTACACGTGACTGGTTTATACCAGTCTGGATACATATTTTACTATAATGTGTGCAGTGTTTGGTGTTGCCAATGATTGTGAGATCCGGAGAGGGTAAAGGTGAGATACCTGTGCTCCAGGGTGCTAACGGTACTAAGTATCATGACACTCGAAAACACATAATCATTCATCCAGGGTCATGAATGCCATGTTTGGTAATTATTGATAGTATGTGGGTGTCAATATGCATAGGGTATTTTATGTTAGCATTACTATTTGTGAGTAATGTGGGTTAGAACTTTAAGAGACTTGTGGACATGGACAAGGGTCAGTGTAGATGCTGTGAGTCTTAGATGTGAGGCACAACAGTGTGTATGACATGACGCTAACATGATATGAGTTAGTCACATTCAGTGTGTGTGAAACTGCGACTGGGGACAGTACTCAAGCAGACCAGAAGACTTAGCTGGCGGCTCAGTTATCTTCTATGTGCAGGAATAGGGGGGTGCTGCTCAGACGGTGCCCGGGTCTAGTCTACAAGTTGTTTGGTGAGTCAATTTATTGATCCTAGGTTAAGTATTCACCGAGCGAATTAAGTTATTTTTCTGGTTTCTGTATCACCTTACCTTCCCGCCTTGGAGACAAATTCTAGCAACATATAACAGGGAAGTATGATACAGAAATCAGAATTTTTCAATGTAAAATTTGTTTCTGTGAATACTCACCTGTTATATGTATTTAACACCCGCCTCCCACCCCGCAAGGTGAGAGATTTGTTCTATCGCAAAGAGGAAGTCTCCCGTGCGCGCATACGCGGTCGATATGGGATGGGACAGGTGTAAGTGCGGGTCAATAAATTGTATTCGGAATGGGTAGCCCCAATAGAAGCTATATAGCAACATATAACAGGTAAGTATTCACAGAAACTAATTTTACATTGAAAAATTCTGATTTTCGAAAAAAAATCAAAAAAATATTTATTTTTTATTATATTTTTTTCGAAAATTGTAATTTTTTGCAAAGCCTCGTCCAGTATTCCCGCGACTTTTCCAAGTTTATATCCCCGATGAATTCCACAAAAAGGCCATTCATTCCTTATATCCTTATAATTCCAGCATTTGAAATAAATTCATCAAGAAAATGTGTTTATTTTCCGTTTTCTTAAGAATTATTTTAACTGCGCCTCACGGTTACGGAAAATAGTTTGGCGTGGGAGTTTACTGGGATATAAATTTTGGACAGAGACTTGCTACGGGTCAATCAAATGTTATGTGCTGGAATTATAGGCCGTTAAACGCCAATCCATCAATGCTGATCCAGTTAGTCAACCGAAATACGTGGTCTGACTTGCTCAGTGTCTTGTGAATTATATTCTGTATCCGATATAGGCTGGAAGTTTTGTATTCAATATGTTTAGGGTTCGCACAGACCTTGAAAACTCCTTGAATTTGGGTTGGGTCCTTGAAAACTCCTTGAATTTGGGTTGGGTCCTTGAAAACTCCTGGAATTTGGTTCTGGTGGTTTTTGTCCTTAAATCTTTGGAAAAACTCCTTAAATTTGCATATCGTGTGCTTGAATCACATGCAAGTTTGAAACTGTTGCTAAAATATTTTATTATTATTATTAAAATTTACCAATTTCGGCCGGGGTGATGCGAAAATATTATGCGTCCAGAGTTTTAAGGATGACTTAAAACATAGTTTATTGACTAAAAGATGTTCAAGATCGAGAACACAGATCTAATTTCCATAAATGTGTACAGTAGCTACATTTGTAAAAATATGATTTTTTTATTCTGAAACACTCATTGAAAAGCTACAAAAGGTCCTTGAATTTTGTTGTCATAAGTCTGTATGAACCATGTGTTTAATTGCCTAAAACTCAACTGGTTTTACGTGGAACATACATTATGTTAAAACCAGTCACTGCTTTGGATGTTGCAATTTCGATTTAAACGATATGAATCAATAGAGCTCCAGATAGGTGCATATTGGCATATTTTACTCACTTATTTTCGCTTAATACGCATTGATTATCAACAGTGTTTGAAATTTTTAAATGTTTGAGCTGCAAAAAATCAGACATTGCTTTTTGCAGCTCAACTAAGTAATTTTCAAATTTTTTACAACATTTTCACTACTCAATTTTAAAATAAATGCGTATTTTCACATTGCTGTGAGTTTTTTGTCCTCCCACTTTTGATAATCAACGAGTATTCTGCTAAAATAAGCGTGCAATATGCTCCCAATACTCACCTTATCTGAAGCTCTGACTGCCTGTATGCAAGTTTAACATAACACCATTTCCATCAAGGAGCACTACCAGGCAGACCTGGAGGAGATGGAGGAGCTGTCTGACATGCGACAGGAGTTGATGGAGCGCGTCCACACGATCATGAACAAGTCGACGGAGTACCGCAACTCGTTCGATAACTACTCGTACCTGTGGGTGGATGACCGCAACGAGTTCATGCGCCAGTTCCTGCTCTACAACCACGTGTTGACCACCGAGGAGATTGAGGCCCACGCCGAGGACGGGGTACCTGAGAGTCCGCCCACGCTGCAGCAGTTCAGGCAACAGGTGCGTCGGTTTGGTTGTTGCAGTTTCACAGGCTTCAGATTGTGTTTATTATTAAATTTTTGAAGCATCTTCAGGAAATGGGTGGATTGGTTTGGTTGTTACATTTCTGAGGCTTGGGATTGTGTTTATTATTAAATTTCACCACCATTTCAGTCTCCGCGAAACTGCCAAAATGTTACAGGACATTCGGTCTAGCAAACTTGACATTTTTACCAGTCCGGACAAAAATCTACCAGACCAAATTTTAGAAAAAATAAATTAGATTTTGTGTGATATTTAAGAGATTTTCAGCTTTTTAAATATATCAGTCCTTTTAGAACAGCTAGCTATATAGCACCAGAAGCATATACCCCAAAAAAACATTTTTATCGTCGGACATTCGGTCCTGCGACTTCCGGTTTACCGTCGGACCTGCGGCACTTTTAACGGACATGTCCGACGGACCGACAACTTTCACAGAAACTGCCATTTCCTAAACTCCCATTATATGTGGCTGTGAAAAATGGTGCTTATGGGATTTGTGACCAGTGTAGCACCTGCTCAAATAGAATGCTCAAGTAGCCTGAATACGATCTGTGTTGTTAGAAGTGTGACAGGTGTTTTATTGATGCAGATGTGCAGGCTGATCTGATTCTGCACTGGTCGCAAAACACATAAGCCCCATTTCTCCAGTCACATACACATTTTGATATCATTATCAGACGACAGCAGTATGCTAGCAGACCAGGAACTGGCCACAAATGCTGTCGGCCTCATTTTACCAGTCACAGATCAGTAGCTGGACTAGCCACAAATGCTGTATTTCTAATTTCACCAGTCACGGTCACAGATTGAAGGCTAGACTGGCAACAAATAATTTAAGCACCTCACAGCAACAGTTTAAAGTTACTTTATGTTGCTATAATTCCAGCACAAAAATATTTACACAATTTCCTAACATTTGATTGGCCCGTAGCAAGACTCTGTCCAAAATTTATATCCCAGTAAACTCCCATGCCGAACTACTTTCCGTAACCGTGAGGCACAGTTAAAATAATTCTTAAGAAACGGAAAATAAACACATCTTCTTAATGAATTTATTATGCTGGAATTATAAGGAATGAATGACAGATCGAAAGCTTGATTGGCAACAAATAATTTAAGCACCTCACAGCAACAGTTTAAAGTTACTTTATGTTGCTATAATTCCAGCACAAAAATATTTACACAATTCCCTAACATTTGATTGGCCCGTAGCAAGTCTGTCCAAAATTTATATCCCAGTAAACTCCCACGCCAAACTACTTTCCGTAACCGTGAAGCGCAGTTAGAATAATTCTTAAGAAAACGGAAAATAAAAACATCTTCTTGATGAATTTATTATGCTGGAATTATAAGGAATGAATGGCCTTTTTGTTGAATTTATTGGGGATATAAACTTGGAAAAGTCGCGGGAATACTTCTGGCCTTCGTCCAGTATTCCCGCGACTTTTCCAAGTTTATACCACGATAAATTCCACAAAAAGGCCATTCATTCCTATAATGAAGAAACTTATAAAATCTTTGTGACATTTAATGGCGACACGTTCATTCCTATATTGTTAGATTGACACGTACGAGAAGATCTACGAGGAAGCTGAACAGATCAACCCACTGAAGGTGTTTGACTCGTGGTTCCGTATCGATTCAAAGCCATTCAAGCAGGCTCTGCTCAACATCATCAAGCGATGGTCGTTCATGTTCAAGCAGCATCTCATTGACCACGTCACTAATAGGTAACCCATTTCAATATGCCATTAGCCACTTGCTCTTTTAGTTGATATGTTCATTCAGCATCTCATTAATCAGGGCCCGGTTGTTTCAAACCTCTGTTAGCTTGACTGACAGTTAAATCATCCGTTAACAGTGTTAAAATCTGCACAGTCTGATCAGGATCTGCACTGTTCGCCATTCCATCACTGAAGTTCCTCCAACAAACAACGGGATGGGTTGTGGCCTAGGGGTTAGAACACTTGACTTACAATCTGTTGTGGGTTCAAACCTTGCCTCAGGCATCAAAAATATTTTCACAGTATTTCCATCCCACTTGTCTTGTCAGATGAGACTTTAAACTGTGGTCCCGTCTCTATATGACCCTAGCTGTTGGTGGTTCGTTAATCCCATTCACTTTATCCGTAAAGTCTGAAGGAGCTGGCGCGGTTCATCAAGTCGACGGACCAGGGCCTCCTGAACATCGTGGAGGAGGGCGAGTACCAGGGCCTCGTCGACTGTATGGGCCACCTGTTCTCCGTGAAGGACCGTCAGGCCAGCACGGACGAGATGTTCGAGCCTCTCAAACAGACCATCGAGCTGCTGAAGACGTACGAACAGGAGATGCCCGAGGAAGTCCATCTGCAGCTACAGGTACTGTTCGTTTTCTGGTCAATTCACTGCAAAAAAATGTCTCTTCAATGAGAGTTACTCTTCATGAAAGGATTGGGTTAAGTGATTTTAACATATGTTAAATCCCATTCATTCAATCAATAAATCGTAATAAATTCATGCAGTCTGATTGGACAAGACCAATACATCCGAGTCTCAGCTGATAAAACTTCCTGATTTTGAGCATGCAAATGAAATCGAATACGTGCCCCAAATGTTTTTATAAGTACAAATTCTTACTCGTATTTTGACCAGGAGAATGTAGTATGTTTTCGTAAAAAGTTGTACTGTAATAATCTTAAATATTCGTACACAATTTGAATTGGGAGTTTCCCAAAGCAAATTGTATCCAAATAAATTGTTATTGTGATATATCTGTACAAACATACTAACACTAAATATTTGAAAAGTCTTTGTTGTTAGATACCATATATTTATGTGTTTGCCAGAATAAATAGTGTTTGAATATTTAGGGTTATTATGGTAATTATCATACCTAATTGTCGACAATTCTGTCCACAGGAACTGCCGGAGCAGTGGAACAACACAAAGAAGATTGCGATCACCATCAAACAACAGGTGGCGCCGCTGCAGGCCAACGAGGTGGCTAACATACGCAGGAAGAGTGCCACGTTCGACGTCAGTCAGCACAAGTTCCGCGAGAGATTCCGACAGATCCCGCCATTCCGTTACGATTGTGAAAACGCGTACGAGTCTTTGGACAAGGTTGGTTACCGGGTTTTGGTCCTACATCATAACAAATGTCAATGTGGGATCGTAGCTTGTTATCTCCTGTTTAATTTATTGATAGGAATCTGGTCCAAATTGTGTAGTTCTAATTATGGCCTTATTGCATATCTATGCAATCTGATCTGGGACTACATTATTTGCCAGATTCATATTTTCACACTTATTATGGCAACAGTGTAGACTCGGATCAGACTGCACAGATCTGGGTCTGCTCTGTTTGCAAAACTCAGTTTTTGTGCTATTCAGTAATAAACGCTGAAATACATATAACATGACCAGATCTCTATTAAATAGATTTGCAAAGGGAAATAGCTAGCTACGATCCCCCATTCTATACTCGATCCCCCATTCTATACTCGTTGGTCATTAACTCTATTCCAACGTGACTTGTCTACTCTCACTGTTGGTTCTTTGCTTAACAACCTTTCTGACTACTTACTCTGTTCTCATACAAAAATGTGGCTGTGACTGGAGAAATGGGGCTTGTGGGTTTTGCGACCAGTGTAGATCCAGATCAGCCTGTTCTGATCAGGATCTGCACTGTTTGCCATTTCATCAATGAAACACCCGTCATGCTTCTAACAAGCAGTATATATCGTTGTCGTGCTACAGGAGCGTGCTAATTAATCAGGAGATACACTGGTCGCACATCCCATAAGCGCCATTTCTCGTGTCTCAGCCACAAATCAGGAAGTTAATCATACTGCATGATTTTGAGTGTGAAGAATTTGAAGATTTGATCCGATATTTGAAATCAAACAGCTTGTTTGGAAGAGTCAGCTGTTTCACTTATGAGATCAAACTTTGAGTACTTCAAGATTAACGTTTCCCATCTAACAGTGATACTCTTTCTCAGATTCATACCTGGGACCAAGTGATTGAGTGTGTTAAGGACAAATCACCAAATCACGATTACTGAAATTTGTGGCTGTGACTAGAGAAATGGGGCTTATTGGTTTTGTGGCCAGTGTAGCTCCTGATTAGCCTGTGCATCCACACAGTCTGATCAGGATCTGCACTGTTGACCGTTTCATCAATGAAACGCCCGTCGTGCTTCTAACAAGCAATATAGATTGTTATCAGGCTATGTGAGTGTGCTATTTGATCAGGAGTTCACTGGTCACAAATCCCATAAGCCCCATTTCTCCAATCACATTTCAGTGCCGGGGGAAAGTTTCAATGCTGAATTTGCTATCGTCACATGAATTCCTATCTGTATATAACCTTGCCGAACGACCGTAAAACCCCATACATCAAGCAATGGCTTCTAAAACCTCAAAGGTATTTTCTAGCCTAGCGTAACTTGTAATCTTTATTTGACTAATGATTGTCATTCTATTCTCTTTGCAGTACCACCATGAGATCCAGGAGATGGAGTTTGAGATGAGATCACTGCTCGAATCTGCCAGTCTATTCGAGGTGAACGTGCCCGACTTCAAACAGCTGAAGCAATGCCGCAAGGAAATCAAGCTTCTCAAGACGCTCTGGGACTACGTGATCATGGTAAGTTGACCTACTGCATTCATTGCAAAGTATTCTTTATATCTAGCAAAGTATATTTTGAGGGAGAATTTTCCATTTAATGATAAATTTATTATTTTTTATTATACTGAATTTATTACATTAGGCTGTGATAATGTAATAAATTCAGTATAATAATTCTGCATACTTTCAATCATCAAATATATGCAGTTGGTAGTTCTATATGAAATAATGCATTTCAGGAAAAATAAATTATTACTCCCTCAAAGTATACTTTGCTAGATACAGTTGTTTCTGTCAAAATGTTCCGGGTTTATACGTGTACAAAGGGTTGTGCGTTGCGTATCCGTGGAGTTTCCGTTAGTTGCGTTTCAAACCGTGTGTCGTCTACGTGTAATATGTTTTCGGCCATGCGTTGCGTTTCCCCACTATTGCGCATGCGCGAAAGTCGAACAAACCGTGTTCAACGCATTGAGTTTCAAAAGCGTGTAATCCGTGTACAACGGTTGTAAACGTATACAACGGTTGTAAACAACGCATTGAGTTTCAAAAGCGTGTAATCCGTATACAACGATTGTAAACGTATACAACGCTAAGGTAAACCGTTTAAACGAGTTAACGCTTTCTTTGACGAACGGTTACACGCTTCTACATGTACACAGTACCGTACAGATGAAACCGTGTTATACGTATAACACGTTTCCACGAGTTTTAACGCATTACACGTTTTGGTATGCCAACCGTGTATCGCGTAGAATGCGCATGCTCAGATCGTTCTTCGTGTGTGTATATATACTTTAGATAGGTCCCAAAATCCGCACCTGTGCACATAGATGTCCTTTGTAACCACTATATAGTAACCCTAATCCTAACCCAAAGGTGCGGATTTTGGGCCATATATGCTAGACTCACTGCAGGGCTTCTAAAAGTTTCAGTTTTCTGGTTCTGGACCGATTTTTTAACTCTCAGACCGATTGAGATTTGAAAACTAGTCTTAAGAATTCGGTCCGAGAAAGAAAAATTTCCAGTCGGCTGCTATTTCGCTATAAACCCTTGTAAATTTACCCGGTTTTGACCACCAAGTAATTTATGACACATATCCGCGGGCCATATCCGTGTTAAACCAGTGTGCAGCTCGCTGTTATTCAGTTTCTCCAAATATCGATTAATCTTAACACGCGTGGGACAGGTGTATAGAGGATTAGTGACTGAAATAGACTGGCTTCAGCGTAAAGATACGAGAGTTCCTAGACTCGCCATTTCTGATGATGTTAAAATAAAATAAAGAAACCATGCACTGTTTCAATCTGTGCGTAATATTTAACCCCAAGTAACTGACACGGACTATCGGCCCGGGCTATTCCATATTAAGTTAGGAACTGTTACATTACGCTGTATTAGGGGTCATTTTTGTGTATATAAAATGTACATAGGAATGCCGCAGATCCTGATGAGCCGGCTCACGTGATCTACAATTCGCAAACATTTTGATAAACGACAAGGTACATCTGTCGTGTTAAAAGCGTGACTCATTAGGCATCAGGGATTAGGGATCAATTGAAGTGCTAAATCACACCGCCGATGTACTTTGAACTCGATCTGAGGGTATGTATTCGCGATATTTTAAAAGAGACGAAACAAGACGCCTCGAAGCGATCGGGGCCGAACAGGTATTCGCGTTAAAACGTGTAACCGTTGTACACGTTTCAATGCATTAATATAGCTACACGCTTCCAGGTAAAGCGTTGTACACGTTTCAACCCTTTCACCTCGCTACATATGTATACGTCAAAGCGTGTTATACGCCTTGAAGCTCAACGTATTACACGCTGTAAAACTAAACGGTTTGACAATGTGTATTACACGTGTATGAAGCGTATTATACGTTTAAACAACGTATTCAACGCTTTTAAACTAAACGGTTTGACAATGTGTATTACACGTGTACGAACCGTTTTATACGTTTAAACAACGTATACAACGCTACAGCAAACCGTTGCGTTCGCGTTGCGTTCGCGTTGAGTTTGCAAGTGTTGTCTACGGTGGAACAAAAACGGAGAATGCACTGTAAGTATACTTTGCAATTTTGATGAAATCGGCTGCTGGTGATGGTCCGTGTACTGATGGATAGTTGTGATTATTTTGTTTCTTGTCCCACCAAGGTTTATTGCTGTCCGACAGTGTCACCACGATTTTAATGTTTTGCAGGCTCTCTCAGAGACCATTCAAATAGATCTAGAACCTTAAAAAATAAAACATGGATCATGTTTTTCTTTGGTCTGGCCTGAAAATGATCAGGGTATGCAAGACTGAAGAGTATAATTAAATCTAAAAAAAGTTGTACTCTGAACAATATGGTCCATATCAGGGGCCCGTTTAACGAAAGTTTGTACAACAAAAATGTTGTAAGTGCAAATTTAGGATCATCTGGAAATTTCAATTGATGGATTTACATTTATTGAGCATAGGCTGCATACGCAGCTTATGCTCAATAAGTGTAAATCCAATAATTGACCTAATTAAAATGACATAATTAAACAAACAGAAGTTAAATTTGTGGTCAACTATTTCCATTTTTGTTCACATTTGCCCATGTTAAATCACGATAGACATCTTCACTATGTGATTTAACATGGGGAAATGTTATTTGTTTCGTAATAAAATCAATATTTAATCAAATTTCACGAAATAAAACGCAGGCTCATTCTTAAATTTGCAAAAAAATAATAGTCAAACATTATTGTATTTGTAATGTTAAATATAGCCGTAAAAATAATTGTTTACAAGACAACATTGTTAATGTGAAATTTAAAGACTATCATAATTTTGCACTTACGAACATTTTTGTTGTACGAAGTTTAGTGAAACGGCCCCCAGGCGAGTGAGCATTGTAAACCATATGCGGTCCACTCACCTGACGTGTTTTCAACTCTGCTAATTTAGCACCCTGGCACATATTACAATTGTGGATCTATTCTTATTGAGACTTAACACCTGTGGGCTAGTTGGTGTGAACCTTGTACTAGATCAGGATATTCATGACATTCTGCAACTGTTGTTTTAGTGCTGAATTAACACTTGTCATAGCTCCAGATAAGGAATTAGTAATTGAGTATTGTCACTCCATCATTTCTGAAGCAATTGGGTATTTCAAAATTTGAATTGGGTAGAATAAAATCACACTACTATTTACACATCAACAGACCGCAATTATTGATTAGTTTGCTTCAAAATGAAAACTATGTCTTGGCATTTCATTAATTGTCTAATCTAAGGAAATACCAAGATGTGTTTTCATGGAATATAACAAAAATATGCTATGTTTGTGGTCTGTTTATTGTTTTGTGCAGCATGATAAAAAGGTACCACAAATTTTTTATTGCTTTTTGATACTCGCTACTTCTGATTTCAATTGGGTTTTTGGCAATTTTCATTGGGTATTTAAGCAAATACACAGCTTATCTGGAGCATGGACTCCTGCTCACTATCCCCACATCACCGGATCCCTCCTTTCTCTTCTCCAGTCAAACCCCATCCGATCTAGCCCTGGCTTCAGCTTTCGAGTCAGGCCTGTATAGTGGTATTGGCAAATAGTGTAGATCCAGATGAGCCGGCTCGTAATGAGCCGTCTCATCAGGATCTGCACTTTTTGCAAGTAATTTTCATGTTTTTTACAACAAAAAACACCCCCTTTTCATAAATAGACTAGTCTGAAAATCATTTTGTGACGATTGGATTGGGTGCACAATTAACATATCAAAATCCATTCCAGTTACTTGGGGTGAAAGGGTTAAGCCTTTTTATCAGCTGGCAGCATATATAACTTCCTTGTTCAGCTATCAAGTCCATTATAGATACGGAGCAGCATCAATGACTGGAAAACGACGCCGTGGCAGTCGATCAACGTGGAACAGATGGACATGGACTGTAAGAAGTTTGCCAAGGACGTCCGCACCCTGGACAAGGAGATGCGGGCCTGGGACACATACACGGGCGTGGAAAACGTCGTCAAGAACATGCTCACCTCACTGCGGGCCGTCAGCGAGCTCCAGAACCCCGCCATCAGGGAGAGGCATTGGCAGCAGCTCATGGCCGCCACAAAGGTACGGCAATGGTGAATCTGTTAACTGGGGCCAAATGGCTGAATATCTGGGGCGTACATAGAACGAAAATTGCTACCGCGCTCAATACCTCTATAGCATATCGTAGGCGAATTATTGTAGCTAGGGCGTACATAGATAATATGTGATCAAATTTACCACATGCTGCTAGGAAATGCATAGGAATGAGTGGTTATAGAAGAATAAACAAAATAATATTGTAGCCAGAATTCAATGAATTGCATGGCCATTCATTCATGCTTGAATATTGTTGAAGCAAATGTGTAAAACATTTGTGACTGAAGAAATGAGGCTTATGGGTTTTGATCAGGATCTGCACGGTTATCCATTCCATCAATGAATCACAGGGTGAAGTAACGGACCGAGGTCTATAAATACATTAAATATGCCTAACCTTCGATTTGATTTAGACATGACCATATTCGGTCAAAAATAAAATTTTACCCCAATTTTACCCCACGGACAACGGCCATTTTTGACCCCGGAGTCACCATTTTAATAACTTTGAAAGAGCATTGGACATCGATCATTCTTACCAAGTTTCGTCGAAATCCTGCTAGCGGTTCATGAGAAGATTTTTTTAAGAATTTATGCTATTTTTAGACGGCGGCCATCTTGGATTAGCGATAACCTCCGTTTTAACAAATCTGAAAAGGCTTCACCCATGGACCATCACTTTGAAGTTTGGCCACCATGGGCCACGCGGTTTATGTGAAGAAGAATTTTGAAATCTCTAATAAAAGAACGACCTTTTGACATTTCGGCGGCCATCTTGGATGACATAGCCATCCGATTTCGACAAAAAAATGCACCAGAGTGATCGCCTCGTTGATACCTTCGATTTGATATATAACATGACCATATTCGGTCAAAAATAAAATTTGACCCCACGGACAATTCTCATATGCTGTCGAAACATGTTTATTAGAAAAAAAAATATTTTAACAAAACTTGAAATCGGAGTAGAGAGACATACCTTTAACTTGATACTTTTACCATCAACATACCGTATTCTTGCGATTATAAGACGCATTTTTTTTACTCAGATTTGTATCCCAGAAAGCCCCTGCGTCTTATAAATACATGTAGATACATTGAGCATTTTTTTCCACCCGAAATATTGACATAAACGACCAAAAATAAAAAAATAAAAATGCGTTCCTATATTTGTTGTTGTTGTTAGTCTTTGGGGTAAAATCCGGTATTGGAATATTGGTTTCGTATTCTAAACAGTTCGCGCCTTTACTCGCGCCTTGCTCGTTCCGGCCATGTGTCACATTCGGTACACATTTTCTATACCGTAGGCGAACAGTGTATACCAAGATCAGATCCGGTCGAATCACAATCTTGCCTCTATCATTTTAATTATCTTTTGAAAACATTTACCGGTCCCATATCGGTCGGTGTCATTTTGCCGTGAAAAATATTGCATGACGCCATTAACGGTAAATCCCAATATGCATAATGCAATTCCACGAAAGTTATAAAACTCCATCATTAGTTTCGAAACTGTGTGTTTACAAGATGCTGATGAAAGTGGCAAGCCTAAGTCAGCTGGCCGACATCAAACACACCGCGTGTCAAGATTTACAACACAAAGCCATATCAAATATCAACACACGCGGTTGCTGACGTCCGTTTCGTATTCGTCACTAAACTGGTACCCTGTCTAATGTGTTCCAGTGAAACAATACTACCGAGAACCAGACTCTATTTATGACACGGCAAACGTGTTTATGTGAATTGGGTCTTTATCTCTGACAAATCCCGGCTTATTGCATTAGCGGCCAGACCAGGTGGTGGATTCGCGTAGTCTGCACATGGTTTACAATGTTCGCCAATCTCTATTTAAAAAATTATAATTACGTCAGCGGACAATGCAAATTCGTCATAGCTATAGGCTGCTTTCAGCGTCATTTACGGAAGATACAACTGATTTTGAAATATTACATACTGTAGGCGAAAGTTGTGTGTTGCTTTGTGGAAAAAAATCGATAACACCCAACCGTGTCAACAGGTGCTATTATCTTATGTCATCATTCAGCACGAGCTAAACTGTGTGACCTTTAGGCTATGTTTTGAAATTACACTGATTGGTCAACACGCTTTTTGATGTGTGCTGCAGATGTGGCGAACGTGCGGCTTTCATCCTTGCATCCTGGGGGCAATCAGTAACCCATTTCATGCTGAGGATACGCTTATGTTTGCGGAAAATCCTAAATATTTTCCTTCTATGCAATCAGAAGTATATGCCGCGACCACCATTTAAACCGTTTCGTCGAGACGGTTCAAATGAGTGGTTACAACATATACTTTCAGTGAGAAATAACAAAAATAAAAATAAAATAATTAATAAATTTCATATCCGTAAATGTGTATTTAGAAAGGAACGGGTTAAAAAAACACTCTGGATTATACGCAGATATTGATTTCGAAAATAGTTTCCGTAAATGGTGTTGAAAAGTGAAAATACATACCGCAATCAATAATTAACAATATAATACCACTTTCGGCAGCAATATGATTGCAAATATATTAACACGATTTATGACAATAGTCTGTTACACATTTAACACGATTTTGATATACAAATAGGCAAAAAAATCGGGAGCCAATGCACAACCGTGTACTAACCGAGCACGTGTTATAGTGAAGCGTGTACTACCGAGTTCACAGTGTAATTGAAGATACTAGAAAATGGTGAAATACGGACCGGGGAATCACGGACATAGTCGGCAAATTACGGACATAGCAAACTATGATAGGGAAAATACAGACAAAAACGTCCAAGGTACGAATAAAAAAACAGTGTCGGGGAATAAATAACAACAACAACTTTTTCAATTTATTATTTTTTTTGTTAGGAAAATTGGGTGTGTCTTATAATCTCATGTAGACATTTTCCCCCAGATTTTGGACTGAAAATAGCGGTGCGTCTTATACACTCTTGCGACCTATAATCGGCAGAATACGGTAGGTATTATAAAATATGAATTATAACCGTTTATAAAAGTTCCGTTTTTTTACCACATAGTAAGTGCACGAGTTCCGGCGAATAAACCTGTCCCACGATGTTTATACAAAATGGCTTCCCGAGAAATGATAGAAATGTCTGTGCGATTAAATTGTCTGTCGTGACGCACAGGACGGGTATAAATGTAGGTTTGATCAAATGTTCGATTGGAAACAATGTTTTCTCTATGCAAAATGTTTCTTTACGGGCAGGGACGACGTAAAAGTGTATTTTGAACCCGATGTTTACTCCTTTATATAGCAATATCGGCCTCGGAAATGTGTCCGTTCTTTCCTGACCTAGCAATGATGATAATTTGTTTACAACAAAACAATCGATAGCTCGAAAACGCGTTGACATAGCGCATCGGGAAATATATCGTTGCGAAATACTAACATTCTCCCAACTTCTGCAATAGGCGACAATGATATAACTCGGTTGACGTTTCGTGAAAGTCCGTTGTCTCGAGCCCGTGCGGGTTCGGCCTATTAAAAAGTTAGACCCCTTCCTATAATGGTTAGATGGAAGGGGTAAAAAAAAAAATATTTTTTTTAAATTTATTTATGCTTTTAGGCATATTTAATGTATTTATAGACCTCGGTCCGTTACTTCACCCTGTGCAATGAATCACCGTCATCCTTCTAACAAGTATTATAGATCGTTATCAGGTTACATGAGACTGCTATTTGATCAGGAGCTACATAGGTGAAAAATCCCATGTTGGGCTCCCTATTGTAATAAATAATAGTGTCATTCGACAGTGGTGTGCCTATATCTCAAATCCAATGAGACAATTACAGGTTTTGAGCCCCTACCCCTAATAAGTCAATGGGAAATTCTTATATTGAACCCTTTGAACCCGAATGCCCGCAATAGCGGTTTATGCAAACAGTGCATATCTAGATGAGCCGGCTTCTCGTCAGGATCTGCACTTTTTGGAAGTAATTTTCATATTTTTCAGAACAAAAACACCCCCTTTTCATAAACGATCTAGTCTGAAAACCAGCTTGTGACAATTGGATTTGGTGCAAAATTAACATATCAAAATCCATTCCAGTTACTTAGGGGTGAAAGGGTTAAAGAGACAAGGCAATTTGAGGTGGGAAAATGTCCCCCATGCTCGCTCTAGGCACAACACTGATTTAATCCTATATCTCCAGGTGCGGTTTGTGATGGATGAGAACACGACACTGTCGGACCTGCTTTCCCTGAACCTGCATAACTTTGAGGACGAGGTTCGTGGCATTGTGGATAAGGCTGTCAAGGAGATGAGCATGGAGAAGGTTCTCAAGGAACTCGACGTCACCTGGGCGCAGATGGAGTTCGAGCACGATCCCCACCCACGTACCAAGATCACCATGCTCAAGACGAGCGAAGAACTCATTGAGACGCTGGAAGACAACCAGGTGAGGTTTTCAGTTCAAGAGGCAGTTTTTCCCTGATACTTTAATTATGTAGTAAAAATAGGCCATCAAATAGGCCACTACCATCATCAAAGTGTTTCTGATTCTACCTATATTTAATGTGCAACAGGGCAGTTCAGCCTTGACCACCAAACTTCCTGATTTCGAGCATGGGAACAGTATGTGCTCAAAATGTGTTTTAAGCATGGTCATGATGTATGTATCTTGGATTCATTGAGTTTCTAATTTAATTCCTGTGCAGAGCTCCAGATAAGATGCATATTTGCGTAAATACCCAATTAAAATTGCCAATAACCCAATTTAAATCAGAAGAAGCGAGTGTTGAAAAGCAATAAAAATATTGTGGTACCTTTATCATATGCTGCAGAAAACAATAAACAGACCACAAATATAGCATATTTTTTTATTTTCCATGAAAACACATCTTGGTATTTCATTAGAATTGTCTCCAAGGAGACAATTCTAATGAAATGCCAAGACATGTTTTCATTTCGAAGCAAACTATTCAATAATTGCTGTATGTTGATGTGGAATCAGTAGTGTGATTTTATTTTACCCAATTAAAATTTTGAAATACCCAATTGCTTCAGAAATGATGGAGTGACAATACTCAATTACTAATTCCTTATCTGGAGCCCTGCCTGTGCAAACTGGTTCCATCTGTACATGACCTTATTGGTAAATGGATGAAAACCTCATATCAATCGAATGAGCTATTATTAGTAGGTCCATTCATTTACCGTAACTGATCTATTCCTCCTATTCTAAGTACAACTGGATGGGTTGTGGTCTAGGGGTTAGAACACCTGACTTCCAATCCGGAGGTTGTGGGTTCAAACCTCGCCTTGGGCATTGAAAAATTATTTCATAGTATTTCCATCCCACTGGTCTGTCGGATGAGACTAACTGTGGTCCCGTCTCTATATGACCCTTTAAACCTTTTCACTTTTTTTCTACCCTGGATCTTGAATTCATTGAGTTTCTAATTTAATTCATAGTGACCTGTGCAAACTGGTTACATCTGTACATGACCTTGTTGGTAAATGGATGAAAACCTCATATTAATCAATTCAGCTATTATTGGTAGATCCATTCATTTACCGTAAATGATCTATTGCTCCCATTCTAGGTACAACTGCAAAACATGCTGACGTCCAAGTACATCGCCCACTTCCTACAAGAGGTGTCGTCGTGGCAGAAGAAGCTGTCGACGGCCGACCAGGTGATCGGTATCTGGATGGAGGTCCAGCGCACCTGGTCACATCTGGAGAGCATCTTCATCGGCTCCGAGGACATCCGAAACCAGCTGCCCGAGGATTCCAACAGATTCGATGGCATTGACACGGACTTCAAGGTACAGATATGGTCAATTTATTTTATTTTTTTGTAATGGAGAATTGTGGAGATAATAATTTGATTTTGCCCTCTCGTACGTCGTTCTTATATGTGACAGTTGAATCTGGTTATGCCCCTTATGTGAGTATTACGATTATTCGTAATCCTATTTCATTTAGGGGAAGGGGCCATTTAGTGACTTTGGTGTGGTATGGACCTGGCACCAGGTCAGGCTATTCTAATTTCAAGGCTGACTACATTTTTTTTTCGATGCAAATATTCTGTTCTGATTTTGGGTGGGTGGCAGGTGGGAGCATGTGATGGTTATTTTAAGGATCGGGGTTCATCCTTACCGGAATTCCGACTGGCCCTCACATACGTCTTTGGTATTTTGTATGTGACAGTTGAATCTGGTTATACCCCTTATGTGAGTATTACGATTATTCGTAATCCTAATTTAAGGGTAGGGGCCAAGTGACTTTGATGTGGTATGGACCTGGCACCAGATCACAATATTCTAATTTCAGGGCTGAATATATTTTTTCTCGATGTAAATATTCCGTTCTGATTTTGGGATTTTCCCCCCAATGCAGCATGTTGTAACTGGATCGAACCCGTTTACCAACCTTACATGACCTTAGCTGTTGATAGGCCGTTAAACACCAAACAAACTGTTCTGATTTTGGGATTTTCCCCCAATGCAGCTGGTTAAATACGGGATCGAATCCGTTGGCCCAGCCTTAAATGACCTTATCTGTTGATAGGACGTTAAAAACCAATAAACAAACAATCAGGTACTTATCACATTAAAAACGGACATAAAACACCGAACAATCAACCACTCGTGTTCTTCCAGGAACTTGTGAAAACTGTGGAGAAGACAAAGAACGTTGTCGACGCGACCAACATCCCGAAACTGTTTGAGAAGTTGGAGACCCTACAAGGGCACTTAACTCTGTGTGAGAAAGCCCTGGCCGAGTACCTCGAGACGAAGAGACTCGCCTTCCCCAGGTTCTACTTCGTCTCCTCCGCCGATCTGCTCGACATTCTGTCAAACGGGAATAATCCGAGTGTGGTGAGTGTTCCATGTTGTTATACAAAGCGGTAACTATATGCTCCCCCAAAAAAACAAATTTGGGGAACATAATATTATAGTTACCATTTCGTCTGCTATCCAAGTTTTACGTTGAAGTTTTTCAAATTGCTATATCCCTGTGACTGCTTGGGATATCAACTTGAATCTTCATATACACATTGATCACTTTCCATATTTTCATTTTATACTGTGCCCATGCTGCCCAGGAGCCTACGGTCAAGGTCAAATGACTTAGAATTTTGTTTTGTTAAAGCTTTAATGCTTACGTTAAAGTTTGTTCAAATTGCTATATCTTTGACCGCTTGCAATATCAACTTGAAACTTCATATACACATTGATCACCATCCATATGTTCATTGTATACCCGACCCATGCTGCACAGGAACCCAAGGTCAAATTTTTTTTTAAAGCTTACGTTAAAGTTTTTCAAATTGCTATATCTCTGTGACTGCTTGGGATATCAATTTGAAACTTCACATAGACATTGATCACCATCCATATTTTCATTGTATACTCTACCCATGCTGCCCAGGAGCCCACGTCAAGGTCAAATGGCTTTAAACCTTTTGTTAAAGCTTTACGTTAAAGTTTTTTATAGAATTTATATCTGTTACCAATTGAGGTTATGATGTGAAACTTCATATACACATTTATCACCATTTATTGTGATTAATAAGCATCCTACACCAATACCCAGGGTCAAGGACTTAATAATTTTCAATACAGGCGTCATCGGCGAGCATTTGTCGGATTTACCGACCATCTAGTTTCTTTGGTCAGATTACAATAAATCAAGTAAATGGCAAGGCGACCAACTGACAAAAGGGACAGACTTCTCCCACCCAGAACCCTAGATAATTTTAGAATCTACACATTGTGATCAGTATCTCGACTGTTTATGTCCTTCTGTTCATTTTGTAAGCCTGCACACCAAATGAAATAATGCTATGGCATGCACATAGAAACTCATAAACACAAGTTCTCCCAAAGCAATGATGGATATAAGACGAATGTATCAAAAACGAATACATAATTTTTAAAAAAAGTCTCTTTCAACCTTTCGGAAGTATATGTCTTGAACTATTGCATGTCAAGTTTCAGTCTATTCCTTTTCTGGTAAAAAAATCTTAAATATCGACCATGTAGTTCCTGAGACAGCTTGTTATATGCACTAGCTGTGTCTAACATCGGCAGTTTAAGGATCTGATGTATTGGCAAAAGTATGATCTTACTGCATCTGTTCAATTATTTCAAATTATAGCTGTACACAAGATAACACCAATGCGTATTTGTAGGTTGCGCGCCACTTGACGAAGCTGTTTGACAGTATGGCAGCTCTGAAGTTCCAGCAGGATGACAGTGGTGTGGACACGAAGGTTGCCGTCGGCATGACCAGTAAGGATGGAGAGTATGTCGACCTTGACCAGCTGTGTGACCTTGGTGGACAGGTTTGTATAAGCCAGGCAATCAATTCATTCAATTATGGTGTTTGTGGTCTGTCTATCCTGATGATGTGACTCCGGATAATGATCTGGCTACTGTCTGTACAAATTTGGACAAATATCTGACGTATTCTGATGTGGTGTTAAACAGATCACCATTCAATTGGAGAATATGACTTGCTGCTATGACCGGTAGAAGACAGATTCAGTTTTATTGTGTACTGAAACATTTCTGTAACTTTGGGCACATATTACTGTTTTCTTGCAAACTTTGTGAATCCTGATTAGTCTCTGTGTATTTGCAGGTTGAACTTTTTGGTCATTTAAAGAAATAGTAAGGAATTAAAAAAATACATTACCCCTGTTATTCAATTGAAATTCACAGTCCATTCTCCAAGAATATCTTGTTTGTGCCATGTGGTTTTTTTGCAAGTTGACTGTTTGGCCATTGAAAGAAATTTAAAAAAATAACTTAACTCTTTTACCCCTAAGTAACTGGAATGGACACTCCCATGTTATTTATAAGACCATTCCCAGTATCAGTAAGGGGTTTTGTTTGTAGAAATAAGAAAATATCCGCAAATGGTGCAAATCCTGATGAGACGGCTCATTATGAGCCAGCTCAGCTGGATCTACACCATTTGCAAACGTTACGATAGAAGTCTGTAGTGTTGAAAGGGTTAACTTCCGAAAACATATAACTAATAGTGTCATTCGTATGAAATTCACAATCCATTCTCCAAGAATATCTTTCAGGTTGAGGTGTGGCTGATGCGACTGTTGAAGCGGCACTGCTCCACGGTGCGCCACCAGATGACGGAGTCCGTCACGTCCTACGAGGAGAAGCCGCGGGACCAGTGGCTGTTTGACTACCCCGCCCAGGTCGCATTGTGTGGCACCCAGATCTGGTGGACGACCGAGGTGAACATCGGCTTTGGCCGCCTGGAGGAGGGCTATGAAAATGCCCTCAAGGACTACAGCAAAAAGCAGGTAATGTTGCCATTTCATTAATATATTGCACCACTCCAGATAAGTTTTGTATCTAAAGAGTGTTATACCCCCATATTTCAAATGCAATGCATATTTTACTTTTAAAAATATATTATTGATTGTCTTCCTTATTAAATAGGAAACAAATGATAAAAAAAATAAACAAATTCAAAAATTCACTTATTTGATCTGCTAAAATCAGAAATTGTTTGCTTTGCAGCTCATCTAAGTAAATTTTCAACTTTATTACAGTACAGTCCAACCTCTCTATAACAGCCAGCAGCCGGACAGACTAAAAGTGGCTGTTGTAGAGAGGTGGCTGTTGTGGAGAGGGTCACCAATGAACAGCCATCAATGAACAGCCATCAACTTCTCAGTTGCTTATACTGATATATGAACATAGAAACAACTAGGATTGTATATGTTTTATACTATTATATTTTATTTACTATAGAACATATACATTTATCATTGTTAGTATGTTATTGAAGAAGGCAAAATAGTAATCATGGTTATTTTGAGAAATAACAATTTATTAAACATGTTAAATGTTCAAATTGACCAATAACAATTATGCATTCATAATGACAAACTGGGCTCATTCAGTTTTTGACATGTGTAGCTCCTGATCAGAATAACTTGCAGTCTGGATTCGGATCTGCATTTGTGTGACAAAGTTATAATCATGCTAATGTTAATCCAATTTTGTGTAAAAACATGTAGTGAACACACTGAGCAGACTAATTTACAGCTACACTGGTCACAAACCCAATAAGCCCACTTTTCTTGCAGTGTCACATGGTGTCATATTCAGTCCAGCAGACCGTGTTGAGTATCCTAATCCTGTAATAAACACCTTTGATATGATTATGTTGGAGTATTTGAGTAAATGGCTTGTTTAATCCACTTCAAACGGTGACAAACTTGTCGGCAATCCCATTGTCGGATGCCAGACAGGTGATAAATCCGAATACACAACTTGGACATGTGTTTACACACAACTTTTATCGACCGATTACCACCGAAGGTATCCGATAGATATGGCACACTCGATTAGATCTGCCGGTAGGCTACATAGGAATATTGATTTTACGCGATTCACGGTAAATGTTTGCATACGAAAATGTCCATTAAAAAAAATATGCTGCCCGTTACAGGCCGTTTTTGTCGTGGTTTATGGCCGTTTGTCAATAATAAATTTAGTTGGCCGCTCGTGTCATGTTTTAATTGACGTGGCCGTTTGGCGAGATTAATTATATTGACCGTTCAGAATAAAAAACGACCTGTAAAAATATGTTGGCCGGTCAGAGAAGCTTACGACTCTTTGCTATGAAAAAATCAACTGGCCGTTAGCAAAAATATGTTGGCCGTTCGAGAGGTCTTTTGACGATTTTGTTGTGTTTTTTTGTGGCCGTTGGCTGGAGAAGAGAGGTGACCGTTGGACAGAGGTAAAATAACATTAAATTCTAACAGGGGGAGTTTAAACTGGCCGTTGAAGAGAGGTGGCCGTTGCTGGGAGGTGGCCGTTAGGGGAGGTGGGACTGTATTTTCACTACTCAATTTGAAAATCAATGCGTATTTTCACATTGCTTTGAGTATTTTGTACTCTCACTTTGGATAATCAAAGTGTATTTTGCTAAAATAAGTGCGTAAAATAGTTCAATACGCACCTTATCTGGAGCTCTGTAGCCGATTTCATCAACATTGCAAAGTGTACTTATCTAGCAAAATATACTTTGAGGGAGTAATCATTTATTTTTCCTGCAATGTATTATTTCATATAGAACTAACAAATGCATATATTTCATGATTAAAAGTATGCAGAATTATTATACTGAATTTATTACATTATCACAGCCAAAATGGCTGTGATAATGTAATAAATTCAGTATAATAAAAATTAATAAATTGCTCATAAAATTGAAAATTTCTCCCTCAAAGTAAACTTTGCTAGAAAAGTATACTTTGCAATGTTGGTGAAATAGGCTACAGATATTGTGGTTTGATTGATGACAAAAATTGGGTGGCTGTATCATGATCATTGAAATTTTGTTGTGAATTGAAATGTTTCCTATGGTATTAATTACCATCATATGAATGAGCAAGTCCCTCAAGTCGCACACACTACTGTCTGTTTCACGAAAGCTGTCCAAATTTTGCGGCCATATAAACAATTCAAAAACAATATTGTTTTCGATAATATTAAATTAAATGAAAATGTAAGAATGAACCTTCTTTTTATTTCGTGAAATTTGGTCAAATATTGATTTTATTACGGCAGCTTTCGTGAAACAGACAGTAAATAGGTTGCCATTGATCAACTATGTATCCATAACTTATTCAGTTATATACTTTTAAATACACAAAATTATAATTCATGTAGGCATATAGAGTAAGAGGTATAAATGACATTGGTCTTTATTTTACTCAAATGTGGCTGTGACGGGAGAAATGGGGCTTGTGGGTTTTGCGACCGGTGTAGATCCAGATCAGCCTGTGCATCCGCAATCTGATCAGGAAACACCCGTCATGCTTCTAACAAGCAATACAGATTGCTTATATTTAACGGCGGCACTGGCTCTAGGACCTTGCATGCCGTCTCCCAAGAATGGGAGAAAGAACGGAGGTAGAGATTTTTTGAGAGAAGCCGGTAATTCGTATTTACAGAGCAACTACGAATTATCGGTACCCATTTACAGCTGGGTGAACTGGAGCAGTGTGAATAAAGTGTCTTGCTCAAGGACACAACGCACGCCGCTAGTCAGGCTCGAACCCACGACCCTTGGACATCAGCTACATGAGTGTGCTATTTGATCAGGAGCTCAGGGCTCCAGATAAGGAATTAGTAATTGAGTATTGTCACTCCATCATTTCTGAAGCAATTAGGTATTTCAAAATGTTAATTGGGTAAAATAAAATCACACTTGTGTTTACACATCAACACAGAAATTAGTGAATAGTTTGCTTCGAAATGAAAACATGTCTTGGCATTTCATTAGAATTGTCTCCTTGGAGACAATTCTCATGAAATACCAAGATGTGTTTTCATTGAAAATAAGAAAAATATGCTATATTTGTGGTCTGTTTATTGTTTTCTGCCATGATAAAGGTACCACAACATTTTTATTGCTTTTTGATACTCGCTACTTCTGATTTAAATTGGGTTTTTGGCAATTTTAATTGGGTATTTAAGCAAATACGCAGCTTATCTGGAGCACTGGGAGCTACACTGGTCTGAGATCCCATAAGCCCCATTTCTCCAGTCACAGCCACAAATGATGGTTTTGTGTAAGAAAATGCAGTTTTACTCTGAATTGAGCAACCAAACTATGTGAGAAAGATTGAGGTTATGCTGGTGACATTTATAGTCGTATTGCTTCCTTCGCTCCACAGATCAACCAGCTGAATGCCCTGATCTTGATGTTGATTGGCAAACTGACCCCCGGGGACCGTCAGAAGATCATGACGATCTGTACGATCGATGTGCACGCCCGCGACGTCGTCACCAAACTCATCACCAGCAAGATTGACAGCTCGCAGGCCTTCGCCTGGCTGTCTCAGCTCCGTCACAGATGGGACGACAACGAGCAGGATTGCTTCGCCAACATATGTGACGCCCAGTTCAAATACTCCCACGAATACCTGGGTAACACGCCTCGGCTTGTGATCACGCCATTGACTGACAGGTAGGTATTCCGTCACAAAACTTCAGAATTGGTATTATGTTCCCTGTAATTTGGATGGTTCAATGATTATTGCATTGAACGAGCCTTTCATTCTGCTAATCAGCCACCAAGCTATGCATTACATGCTGATCGACCGATAACAGTCAGGGCTGTTCCATTAAAACATACCCGCACCCCCAAGACGGCAGTTTAAAGACAATATATGCCACGGTGTCTGTTTCTTTAAATTGCATACATGGGTGGGTGTGCTTGTCCGAAAATCACTTCTATGCGTGGTTGGCTGTCAGACTGGTGAGTGTCTGTTTTTCAGGTCAACATGGAGTGGTTCGTATAGCGGGATATATGTATAGGCGGCGTATATTACAGAGAATTGATGTCTAACGTATATAACGTGGCCATTCGCGGCGAATTGTATTCGTAGTGCGGATTTCCTCAGGAATATAACGTCCCAGAATATGCACAACATAATTAAATGCGTGCTGGTATCGCGACGATTTGTATTCATAACGCGGCATTCCTCAGGAATATCACGTCCCAGAATATGCACAACGTAATTAAATGCACGCTGGTGGTTTCGTCTATTAATCACATGTTTGTACACAAAGCAAAGATCGCTCAAATGTATTATTATCGCACCTTCGCCAATTATAGAGTAGATGCTCGTGTATCACCTGGGGCACATACAGACTGTATCGTTACACCCGCATAATGAAACCGCCAATTGACACTTTCGCCATGCGTGATAAGGGTATCCCGTGATAATTGTCACGTACACATAAACTGTCGTCTGCACATCACATTTTTCTTACGAAAAAATAAAAACATGTTTTGACAGCAAACGAGACGCGCCGCGACATATTAACATACAGTGCGACCCCGTTAGTACACGGAAGTCCGGCGACATACAACCTTCCGTGTTGCTTATCCGAACTGTGCTATATCCGTTCTCGCCCAAGACGCATCATAATATCAAAAAAAATACATGTACACTGTACACTGTGACTGCGAATGAACGACGTCGCCAATGCCTATAATATGCCATAAGTTTTCACTGTTATCTTCGCATGTAATAAATATATTGAATCCAAGAATTGATAACGTCATGTTTTATTTATTCATCATGTTCATGTAGAATGTAGATCTACGCAGGTCCGTGCAATCCATTATTGTAAACGCGTGTATTCGATGACACAATGACCCAATGACCGATATCCTGTTCCATCAGCTGCAACGTCACGTGACAAGCTCGTGCGTTGCAATCTGTGTTTACTCATTTGGTGAGCACAGGTGGAAGACTCGGACCTATGACACCAAAATAAATGCCTATTAAAAAAATCCCATTATCCCACCACCTGGTATCGTACTGTACATGACGTTAATAATAGAACGAGATCAAGTGGGTGGGGTAATGGATATTTTTGTAATGGTCATTTTCTTTGTGTCACACGTCCGACTATTCCACCTGTGGGTTTGAGTACGCACAGAGTTTTAACCCTTATTGCGCGGATGCGGTGAAATCCTTTGATCTCCGCAGTGTGCCAACCGCCGGAGATCACTGTCTGGACCTGTCTGGCCCACTTCCCCCGTGTGTTAATTCACGGAGCTACACTTTCATTCATTCATTCGGCTCATATTTAAGGGTGGGAATTGGCTCGGACACCTTCCATACCCGGGGATACACTGTCTAGCGTGTGTTATATGCTTGAGATTAACGCCTGTTCTACATGTCGGGATAACCTGCGCATGCGCAAATATCAGCAATCAATTAAGTAGAGCAATATCGGTGCGTAACCTTTAACCAGTCATGCCCTGATAACATGACCCATTCATGATTGACAGGCTACAAGTGACTGGGCGACTTTCGGATCGATACCCCGAATATGAAGTTTCATGGCGCTGTGTTACGAAAATACAAAAATACTATTAATTAGTGCTATGAAAATGCCAATAACACTAACAGCTCGTGGAGTGATATAATTGTTATAGAACCACGAACACCGTAGTCACTGATAAAGCAGTGCAGGTGTGCATGCTGTGTTGGTTATACACTGATTGCATGCAAACGCAGTAATCCAGCTTCGATAAGATTGTGAACCAGATAACAGACGCCTGCTATATTTTTGTCACTTTTAACTGGTCACGTGACCGCAGGGTATTGAGGACGTGTCTGCGGAAATGTAAATAAAAGTGGGGTACCCAAGAGGAATGAATGGCTGGAATTAAATTGTGTAATTATAGTATTTGTATTAAACTTACAATAAATTCGACAAAATATATAATTTTATCTCAGGCTTTCGACGTATCCGTGCAATAAATTAGTTGGATAATGTCGTCTCGTTGAATATGGTTAGTTAACAGCGCGTGGGGGGATTTAAGGCGGCCGAAATACATCTCGCCTAGCGGCTCGACGATTTCCGGCCCCCTAAATTCCCCCCATGAGCTGTTAAGTAACCATATTCGACTCGAACACATTATCTAACTTATACTTTCAACACCACAGACCTGTACATTATAGACATGTTTTGCCCGACGTGTTATAATATTGCTCCAGTTCATGGGGTAATCAGGCTTGTCACGTGAGATTTTCGACGAAGATGAATCTGATAATAGTGTACATTTTCTGTAAACGATATCGGATGTTGACGAATATTAAATTAGTAATTATTACGCATTTGCTCTGAAAATGTTATCAACTTTCCGATATATTTGCAGAAAAAAAGTCAAATCATTCTCGGCGAAAATCTCAGTTATATAATAAAGTTGATTCTCATGCACTGGCTCAATTATGACGTAGCGAAACAAGGCCAGTTGTCACGTACACATTTGTGTACATGCGCCGGGGGCGTAGGCAGTGCTGTAACAATTTAGTTAATCTGGGTTGAGTTAATCTGCGCCACTGATACGCGATCTCCGATTGGTCAGCCTTTACACCTAATTAATATTCCACCAATGGTGAGCGCGAACGCATGCCGGAAAAATGAAATCGAGCACATAACAGTTAGCACTGCTTTGTTACTGGGACCAATAATTGATGTTATTCCCAATTTGCTCGGATTAATTTACGAAATGTGCAAACGTGATCAGCTGCACATTAACATCGGTGAGATAAAAGGAGGCTATGCAAAAAAAAAAAAAAAAAAAAAAAAAAATCGTCCATTTTGGGTCTAATTTGGGAAAGAATCGCAAATTTAACACGATTTCTGACAATAGTCGTGTTACAAATTTAACACGATTTTGATATACAAATAGGCAAAAAATTTGGCGATTCACATGTTCAATGCAGCTACGGCTCCTGATACATCACATTGTGCGTGAGTTTTTGTTACAAACACGCAAATTACGTGTCCCGGAGAATTACATTGATAAAATAATGTGTTAATTTAAATTGCATATATGGGTGGGTGGTTTCCCAGGGAAATCGCATCTATGGGTGGGTGTCAAATACATTAATTATTTGCATCTATGGTAGGTTACCCAAATTCAAAAGTGGCGTCTTCTCCACCCCCCCCCCCCCCCCCCCCCCCCCCATGTATGTTTTACTAGAACAGCCCTCAGGAATTCAAAACTACTTCTACTGACATTTCATTCGTCGAATGGCATTACATTCTGTATGAATGCCATCAGTGTAATGATGCAACATAAACAAGTATCTGTTCTTTTTAACTACATTATACATGCTCATTCTTTGCCTAAAATATCACCTGATAAATAGACTTGTATTCGAATCGGAAACGGTAGGAATTCCGAATTCGTCAGCATGCCTCGTCTAATATACTTGATACCAACGAACCTGGTATTCTCTACATTGACAGATGCTACATCACGCTGACCCAGTCGCTCCACTTGGTCATGAGTGGTGCCCCCGCGGGGCCCGCCGGTACAGGCAAGACGGAGACGACCAAGGATCTGGGCCGCGCCCTCGGCATCATGGTCTACGTGTTCAACTGCTCCGAACAGATGGACTACAAGGTACACTGGATGGAACCCACATACATTTCAATACAAGGATCGAATTGCCAGCCCGTACTTAAGAATTATCTGGCCAGACTGGGCTAGTGAATTCTGCCAGGGATTTGGAAGCCTGCAAGCCGTATTTGCTAATGTAAAAATTGGCTTGAGCCAATACAGGCTAGATACAATTGCAGTAATGTGAAACTTTTGAGAATTTGATTTCACCATCTTCATTATTTCTTCTCGAAAGTATATGTTGTTACCACTCGGACTCCTCTACACCGTCTCGTCGACATATACTTTTATGGAAAAATAATAAAAATAATCAGATTTTTTTTTAAATAAAAAGTATTGAATCCATAGACTTCAATGTGTTAAATTCAATGTTTTTTTCTAGTCGATTGGCAACAGCTACAAGGGATTAGCCCAGTCTGGTGCCTGGGGTTGCTTTGACGAATTCAAGAGAATCGCCATTTTTGTCTCGCGCTTGCGGACATGCGATATAGTCGGCACATTGGTGTACATACATGCGTCTTGTGTATAAAGTTTGTGGTTAAAGTTTTTTTGTATACAGTGCATCCTCTTTACAACAGCCACCCAAGGGAAGACACAAACCTGATACTGATTACCACCAAGGGCATCCGATTGTGAAAACATGAGACCTTGTTTGCTGGATTTAACTGCCCATGGCGATCCGATGTTTGTTGCCGATTCGGTTGCCGATTCGTGACAGTTTGTGAATTTATAAATGACAAATTTTACTGGCCGTTCAGAGGTTTTTTGACGATTTTGTTGGCCAGAGTAGAGAGATAACCGTTTGAGAAAGGTGAAAGAACGTTAAAATATAAATGGGCGGAATTCGAACTGACCGTTGTTGAGAGGTGACCGTTGTAGGGAGGTGGTTGTTACCTGAGGTTGGCCTGTACTATCAAAGCCTCGGCTGGCGTGACATGTGGGTCGTGGCCATCTAGTCTTTATTTCTACTCAAAAGTATATTTTGTTACCACTCATCTGAACCATCTCTTAGAGATTTTTTCCATAAATAACAGTATATCCATAGATATGTTAAATTCAATGTTGTTGTTTTTATAGTCGATTGGCAACATCTACAAAGGGTTAGCACAGTCGGGAGCCTGGGGTTGCTTCGATGAGTTCAACAGGATCGCCGTGGAGGTGTTGTCGGTGGTCGCTGTACAAGTGAAGTGTATCCAGGACGCCATCAAGACCAAGAAGCTGAGATTCGACTTCCTGGGAGAGAACATTGCCTTGTTGTCCACTGTGGGAATCTTCATCACAATGAACCCTGGCTATGCTGGCCGCACTGAACTGCCAGAAAACCTGAAGGCTCTCTTCAGGTGAGGCAGATGTATTATTTGGTTATAACAACTATGTTGTGTAACTCTATATTATGTGCTTCATCAGCACAGCTGTATCTTGCCTAAAGTTGTGACACAAGTCCGCCTTCTTTTCTACAAATGTGGAAGGTTGGGAGAATTCATACTTGCTGTGATTCAATCTTGGTCAGTCTTCCTGAGATTGAATCACACCTTGATATGGTGTGGTAAGGGATAAATACAAAACGCTTCCCCCATACAGAGGAGACCTGTAGCCTATTTCACCAACATTATCTAGTAAAGTATACTTTGAGGGAGACATTTTCAATTTAAGGATAAATTTATTAATTTTTATTATACTGAATTTATTACATTATCACAGCCATTTTGGCTGTGATAATGTAATAAATTCAGTATAATAATTATGCATACTTTTAATCATCGAATATGTGCAGTGGTTAATTCTATATGAAATAATGCATTTTGGGAAAAATAAATGATTACTCTCTCAAAGTATACTTTGCTAGATAAGTATACTTTGCAATTTTGATGAAATCGGCTACAGTTCTTTAAAACTTTCTGAGCATATAATGTATTCTTGTGCTCAAAATCAGGATGTTTGATTGGTCGAAGCTGTGCTCAGTCTCTGGCAATCCATATGTGATTTTGAATACCGGCTCAAAATATTTTATAAGATTGGGCTCTGTTATGGCACATCTCATTCAAAAACATTAATATAAACCCATTCCATTTTTGCTTCCATTGATATTTTCAGGCCGTGTGCCATGGTGGTGCCCGACTTCGAGCTGATTGCTGAAATCATGTTGGTGGCTGAAGGCTTCATCGACGCCCGTCTGTTGGCGAGGAAGTTCCTCACCCTGTACAGTCTGTGTAAGGAACTGCTCTCCAAGCAGGACCACTACGATTGGGGGCTGCGTGCCATCAAGTCCGTGCTGGTTGTGGCCGGTGCACTGAAGAGAAGCGACCCGGGCAGACCAGAAGATGAGGTATGTTGTGCAATCGTTCACTATATCATTATGCAGGCTGATTTCAGATGATTTTGTCGTAATTTGTGTTTTCGAAATGATTCAGAAATTTGATACTTTTACAAGTGGGGTGACAGGATTTCAGTGGATTTTCAGATGTTTTCAGTGACAGCCATTCTCATGCCTGCCTGATTATGGGCCCATAATTACCGCCCATATTGCATTATCGTGTTTTACTGATATTGATTTCAATAAATAGTAAGAGAATTATATATGAAGTTGAACGCACATAACTCTATTCTATCAATTCAGAAATGACATCAACTTGAAATTTATTTCTTCATATGCTGTAGATTATTTGTCTACTTGCAATTTATTGAAACTATAGTACTAAATTACTAATATCAATGTCGGTGAAAATGGCAATAAAGAAGGTACTTACAGAGTCGGACGTGCCATGACAAGTGTGTGAATGACCAGTATCTATATTTGTGGGGCATCCACACAGTCTGATCAGGATCTGCACTGTTTGCCATTCCATGAATGAAACATCTGACGTGAATCTTAACAAGAAGCACAGATCGTTATCAGGCTGCACGAGTGTGCTATTTCATGAGGAGCTACTCCGGCCACAAATCATATAAGCCCATTACTACAGCCACACATTTTGTAATTGCGAAATTTCATGAAATATATTTACAAAAGTTAACAAAGTTTCCATAAATGAAGTCAAAAGTTGACAAAAATTTCAGAGTATATGCGGAATGTACTCTGAAACTTTTGTCAACTTTTGACGCCGGAAAATATTGTAAATTTTGTAAACTTATTTCATGAAATTACGCAGATGTCCGAAGGTACAAAATCGCATGGCGTGTCTCAAATTCTCATTTGATTTGATTCTCAGGTGTTGATGAGAGCTCTGCGAGATTTCAACACCCCGAAGATTGTGTCTGACGACATCCCCATCTTCATGGGTCTCATCGGAGACTTGTTCCCCGCCCTTGAGGTGCCCAGAAAACGAGACCTTGACTTTGAGAAGCTCATCAGACAAGCCACATTGGACCAGAAACTACAGCCTGAAGACAACTTTATTCTCAAGGTAAAGAGGGTTTCATTTGCCCCACAGTCAACATTTTGTTATGTGAATGATTTTTTTTTAAATAAATAAAACACATTGAAGCAGATATTTGAAAATGAATTGTTTCATGCCAGCCTCTGTGAAAAGAAATGTTTTACTTTTATTAATAGATACATCTCTAATCTAGTCCTTTGCAGCTCAGACGTGGCCTATAAAACTTCTTCATACATTTAAATGTACGTGTACGTTGGCTTCTGCGTAAACAAATTGTTTGCTTCGCTTACTCCTTGTTTACGTGGAAGCCGACTAACAAGCGTGTATTATTTCACGCTATTCAAACATGTACGATGGAATAATTCCAGCACAAAAATATTTACACAATTCCCTAACATTTGATTGGCCCGTAGCAAGTCTCTGGCAAAAATTTATATCCCAGTAAACTCCCACGCCGAAGTACTTTCCGTAACCGTGAGGCGCAGTTAAAATAATTCTCAAGAAAACGGAAAATAAACACATTTTCTTGATGAATTTATTTCAAATGCTGGAATTATAAGGAATGAATGGCCTTTTTGTTGAATTTATCCGGGATATAAACAGTAAAACTTGGAAAAGTCGCGGGAATACTGTACGAGGCCTTCCAAAAATTACAATTTTCGAAAAAAAAATCTTTCTTTTTTTTTCGAAAATTGTAATTTTTTAGAAGGCCCTCGTCCAGTATTCCCGCGACTTTTCCAAGTTTATACCCCGATAAATTCCACAAAAAGCCCATTCATTCTTATAATGTTCTCTATTGATCAATCGACCTATCTATAATCTGTCCATGCTATAGGAATGAATGGCATTTTTGTGGAATTTATCGGGGTATAAACTTGGAAAAGTCGCGGGAATACTGGACGAAGGCCGGAAGGCCTCGTCCATGCAGTATTCCCGCGACTTTTCCAAGTTTATATCCCCGATAAATTCCACAAAAAGGCCATTCATTCCTTATAATTCCAGCATTTGAAATAAATTCATCAAGAAATTGTGTTTATTTTCCGTTGTCTTAAGAATTATTTTAACTGCGCCTGACGGTTACAGAAAGTAGTTCGGCGTGGATTTTACTGGGATATAAATTTTGGACAGGGACACGCTACGGGCCAATCAAATGTTAGGGAATTGTGTAAATATTTTTGTGCTGTAATTATTAGCTGATAACTTCAGACGTTCAAATCATGAGTGGTTACAGCAAACACTGAATATCATGTAACTGAGGCAAGAAAATGTTTATGCCCAGTGTTCCTCACCTTTATTCTGTCTCCGTTCAGGTTGTACAGCTGCAGGAACTATTTGAGGTTCGTCACTCCGTCTTCTTGCTGGGAGGTGCCGGCGCTGGGAAGAGTAAAGTGTGGAATACGCTCATCCGTACATACAGGAACCAAGGCCGCAAACCACAGGCCATCGATCTCGATCCCAAGGCCGTCACCAACGATGAACTGTTCGGTATCATCAACCCGGCCACTCGTGAATGGAAGGATGGTAATTTATTACTTTTACAAAAGAACCTTTCTAAACTTGTCCAGTTTGTATGACCTTAGCTGTTGCTGGCATGGTGAACCCTTTTTCGAAACTGGATGCAAAGAAAACATCAGCTTGTTTATGTTACTGATTGCATTAGAACAGTCAGATCAGGATCTGCACTATTTGCTATTCCATCAAGAAACGCCCGTCATATTTCTAACATTATATAGATCATTATCAGACTACTGGAGTGTGCTATTTGATCTGGAGTGACACTGGTCACAAAGCCCATAAGCCACATATCAGGTTTATCAGACTCTGCTTGGAAAGGTCGGAATTCCGAGGCTCCTATTCATTTCCGAGCCTTGTCTGATATCAGGTTTATCAGACTCGTCTCGGAAACGGTAGGAATTCGGAGGCTAGCCTCGGAATTCCTACATGTTTCCTAGCCTCGTTTGATAAATCTAATGATCCAAACCTGGTTTTCTCCATCAATACTATGTATCTAAACAAAAATGTGGCTGTGACTGGATATTGCGACTAGTGTAAATCCAGATCAACCTGTGCATCCGCACAGTCTGATCAGGATTTTCACTGTTCACCATTCCATCAATGAACCAACCGTCCTACTTTTAACAAGCACACAAATAACTATCATTGCAGGTCTGTTTTCCGTGGTGATGCGAGACCTGGCCAACATGGCTGGTGACAGCCCCAAATGGATCGTGCTGGACGGCGACATTGACCCGATGTGGATCGAGTCCCTGAACACAGTGATGGACGACAACAAGGTGCTCACCCTCGCCAGTAACGAGAGGATCCCACTGACAAACTCCATGCGGCTGCTGTTCGAGATCAGTCATCTGAAGACAGCCACGCCCGCCACCGTGTCCCGCGCCGGTATTCTGTTCATCAACCCCGCCGATCTTGGGTGGAACCCGTAAGTGTGTCTGCTGTTATAATGTTGTTTAAATCCTGTTTTGATACAAATCATTGATGTGCATAGGTCTCGGACCAAAGAGTATAATTTCATGGTTTGAGCCCCTAACTCTCCAATAGACATGAGATGGGCATAACACTGAAATACGTATTTCTTGTCATGTTGTGACGTTTTGTAAATTTTGTCCTTACACTAAACAAACAAGTGGGTGTAGCAAACCGAGTTTGTTCAGCTGGAGGGTTCAATCATGAGGGCATTATTTCAAGTTAATCAGCTTGTACCTGGTTAAATATACATTTTATTACATTTGACACACTATGCTTTATAAAAAAACAACAAATCTTTACCTTAGGTATGTACAGAGCTGGATTGACACGCGCGAGGTCCAGTCTGAGCGAGCCAACCTGTTGATCCTGTTCGACAAGTACGTGCCCATCTGTTTGGAGACGATGAAATTTCGCTTCAAGAAGATCACGCCGATTGTGGAGATCTGCCACATACAGATGTTGTGCTTCCTGCTAGAGTGTCTACTGATACCCGAGAACACACCACCAGATTGTCCCAAGGAACTTTACGAGTTGTACTTTGTGTTTGCCACCGTTTGGGCCTTCGGTGGATGCACCTTCCAAGATCAGGTTTGTGGTATTTGATAATCATTCTCATGCCCCACTACAGTAGTGGAGAGGATTTAGTGTCGCCTCTGTTAACAGTCATAAACCCTTCTTTTGCCATTCAGTCAGCGAAACACCGGATTTACTTCATAAAAAAACAACATAGGTCCATGATCAGACGTTAAACTGGCTACAAATGCCATAAGTCCAATTTCGGCTTAATATTGCGACCAGTGTAGATCCAGATGAGCCGGAAAATTTGCACAGTCTGATCAGGGTCTGTCCTGTTCGCCATTCCATCAATAAAACACCCGTCAAGCATCTAACATGTAGATTGTTATCAGGCTACTGGAGTGTGATATTTGATCAGAATCTGCACTGTTCGCCATTCAATCAATGAAACGCCGCCATGCTTCTAACAAACAATATAGATTGTTATCAGCAAATAATATGTCATAAGCCCCATTTCTCCAGTCACAGCCAGAAATGGGGCGTATGCGTTTTGCAACCAGTGTAGATCCAGATCAGCCTGTGCATCCGCACAGTCTGATCAGGATCTACACTGTTCGCCATTCAATCAATGAAACACCCGTCATGCCTCTAACAAGTAATATAGATCGTTAGCAGGCTCAGGAGTGTGATATTTGATCAGGATCTGCACTGTTCGCCATTCAATCAATGAAACACCGCCATGCTTCTAACAAACAATATAGATTGTTATCGGCAAATAATATGGATCCATGTTGCACTACATGAGAGTTCTGTCAGATCAGGAGCTAGATTGTCCACAAATGCCATAATTCTCCAGTCACAGCCACATTTGAGACGGTCCATGTGATTTTATACCCAAGAAGATGTGAGATTTTTCGAGAGAAATATTTACAGAAAACGTGAAATTTTCTGTAAATGGAATCGAAAATTGACAAAATCTTCATACATAGCAAATGTGGTTCTATTCCGCATTTACTCTGAATATTTCGTCAGTTGTCGATGTCATTTACAGAAATACATTTACATAGTAAATATGTACTAGTATTTTCCCCATATATCGGAATCTTCTTAGGTAAAAAAATCACATGGCGTGTCTCATTTTTTTACGTGTGTTCCAGTTGGTTGACTACCGTGTCGAGTTCACCAAGTGGTGGATAACGGAGTTCAAGACGATCAAGTTCCCCGCCCAGGGTACCCTGTTTGACTACTACATCGACAACGCGACGCACAAGTTTGAACCCTGGAGCAAGCTCGTGCCCAAGTTTGAACTGGATCCAGACCTGCCACTGCAGGTAACATATGTCTGTCGGGCAATGCATGGAGCTCTTTGAGTCTGGGGTTATAGGATTGTGTTGTGTTGCCTGCCAATAAAGGAACAATCAAATGATGCAATATCACATTGAATGCAAAGCAAAGGAATCGATCTGAATATATGAAGAAGGTTGATAGGCCCAAGTCGGAGCCGAGTCCACCACTCAAACTTTGATATTTGAGTTTTACAATTGTGAGCTTCGACTTATAATTATTTTTCCTTTCCCTGTTATTTCAAATCAAATGTTTCTGTCCTATAGTAAACAGAGCACCAGATAAGCTTTGTGTCTAAAGATTATTGTACCCCCTGATTTCAAATTAAATGTGTATTTTATTTTTACAAGTGGATTATTGATTTTCTTCATTATTAAATAAGGAACAAATAATAACATAAAACAAATGTAACCATTCACTTATTTAAATGTATTCTTACTTATTGACGTATGCAATACTGTAATCAACTTTATTACAGTATTTCCACTACTCAATTTGAAAATCAATGCGTATTTTCACATTGCTGTGAGTATTTTGTACTCCCACTTGATAATCAATACGTATTCAGCTAAACTAAGTGCATAAAAGACGCCAATTCGCACCTTATCTGGAGCTCGAGTAAACATTTGCATGCTCTCTATGTTCAGGCTGCCCTTGTGCCCACGATGGAAACGACCCGCATCAAGTGGTTCCTCGACGTTCTACTGGAGAAGAAGCGGGCCGTGATGCTCGTGGGAAACGCGGGTACCGGTAAAACTGTTCTGATGAATGACAAACTCAAGAGCCTGAGTGAAGACTACATGGTGGCCAACGTGCCGTTCAACTTCTACACGACGTCGGATATGTTGCAGCGAGTCCTGGAGAAGCCGCTGGAGAAGAAGGCTGGTCGAAACTACGGGCCGCCCGGTACACGACGGCTCATCTACTTCGTGGATGATATTAACATGCCAGAGGTGTGTCTTTGTTCATGTGTTGGCTATCTGTATGCCCCCTGTTCCAAGTAGAGACTCGGGAGGCACATATTGTTTGGACTGTATCTGTGGGTCCCGCAAATAACTTTGTTGGAGTTTGTCCAATCTGTCACCAGGGCCATTTGTGTACTGACATGCCACATTTCTTGTTATCGTCTTTTATTGGCCAAGACTGACAGATGTTTGTGACCCGTCCAGTTTCAGATTATCCTGAGTAGGGTCACTATTTCACAGTCATTAAATTATTATACTTACTACATTCAGCAAAAACGATGCTATAAACACCTGGGGCCCGTTTCACTAAACTTTGTACAAATAAAATGTTCGTAAGTGCAAAATAATGATAGTCTGTAAATTTCATATTAACAATGTATTCTTGTAAAGAATTATTGGATTTACACATTTATTGAGCATAGGTTGCATATGCAACCTATGCTCAATATATGTAAATCCATCAATTGAAATTTACAGATGATCCTAAATTTGCACTTACGAACATTTTAGTCGTACAAAGTTTAGTGAAAGGGGCCCCTGGACGTATCCTCCAGAAGATGATATTAACTCTTAGCATGCTAGCGGCGAAAATATCCGCCAAACGAATTAGGAGTATATGTTTTATTTCTCTCTGTAAATATGTCTTGAAATTTCATTAGAATTGTGTCCTCCGGACACAATTCTATTGAAATTCCAAGACATATTTATGATATTTATAAGTAGAAATAAAAGAAAATATAATGAATTGTCATCTGCTATTTTTGTCGCGCCCGCTTGCGGAAAGCGCGATATAGTCGGCCGTTTGGCGTACGTACGTACGTGTGTCCGGTTAAAGTTTTTGGTTAAGTTGTTTGGTTCAGTTGTTTGGTTCAGTTGTTTGGTTAAGTTTTTTGGTTAAAGTTTTTGGTTAAGTTCTTTGGTTAAAGTTTTTTGGTTAAGTTTTTTCGTTAAAATTTTTCGTTAAAGTTTTTCGTTATACTATATCTCTGCAACTGCTTTGCCCATTACCTTGAAACTTCACATGGGTGTTTATCATCATCTATATTTTCATTCTACCCACCTCCCGTGCGGCCCCTGTGCCCAATGTCAAGGTCAAATTACTTTGAAGTTTTTGGTTAAGTTTTTTGGTTAAAGTTTTTTGCTTAAGTTTTTTGCTTAAGTTTTTTGGTTAAAGTTTTTCGTTATACTACATCTCTGCAACTGCTTTGCCCATTACCTTGAAACTTCATATGGGTGTTTATCATCATCTATATTTTCATTCTACCCCCTCTTGTGCGGCCCCTGTGCCCAATGTCAAGGTCAAATTACTTTGAAGTTTTTGGTTTAGTTTTTTGGTTAAAGTTTTTGGTTAGGGCTATTCCAGAAAAAAAGAAATGGGGAGGTTTGACGGAGGACGATATACTTTTCTGTAGGTGGCGGGGTCAAGCAAAAATGTGTTTACATGGGCCATGGGGTTTGAACGAAATATTTTTCTGTAGGTCATTGGGTACCCGGAATATATTTTTACACAGGTGGGTGTTACCGATTTTTTTTAATATGCTGTGGGTGTGGGTATATGCCTATCTTTTTCTGTGGGTGATGGGTGCAAAAGGATAATTGTTTCGATGTGAACAGAACAGGGCCTACTATTTCCATGTGACGTCACACACCCGCCATTTTGTGAATAACTAATGAGGACGTGTCTCAATCGCGGTTGGTTGTAAGTATTGTAAGGGAAGTAACTCCGAATTACGGACAAGTCGGAACCCGGCCATGTCGGACCAAGGTCATGTCGAACCAGACCTTTGGCATGAGTTATGTCGGACATTTTTACGAAAATCATGAAATGTGGTCGGGATGCCGATACACAGTGACATTGACGGAACGATCTATGGCGGATCAATTTATTTCGGATAGTAAGGGCTATTCCAGGAAAAATTCTCTGAGGGGGGGGGGGGGGGGTCGGACCGCACTTTTTAATTATTTGATCCCCCCCCCCCCCCCCCCCCCCCCCCCCCCCCCCCCCCCCCCGACCCCCCCCCCCCGTACTTGAATTATGTCTCATCCCCACAACCAACAGCACTGATATGTAGCTATTCCCCACTATTAACAGAACTTAATTTATGTAAAACCCCCCTACCACCAATACTGAATTATTTACCATGTCGTTATGCACCGGCGCATCCAGAAATGCGCGGTTTACAGACAACACGATCATTATTTAGATATGATAACTATCGTATTCCCAATCTAAATTTACTGTAACTGTACATGTAAATACGGTCATAAGCATCCATTGCTAACAGATCAGTAAATGGAAAGTGTCATTATTACCTTAATAGAAGTACATTAGAAATTGTATCGGTCCCGTTAGTATTCGTTAATTTAAATGACCGGCCTCCGTTTCGCCCTTCGACCAACTCGTCCCATCAGCCACTCAAAATAATATGACAGCCAACACAGGTTACGACAGGCCCGGGTGCAGCATACTCGAAACACATTTATCAACAATAACAAAAATAAGAATCGTTTTCTAAAATAATGAGAATCGTCTCGCGTTTTCGCGATCTCGCCTTCCGCTTTTGAAAATAAGTTTTGCTCTAACCCAAATTGTCTGTCTGTAACTTGGGGCGACTATCACTGCGTTACAGACAGAACATTCGGATTAGTTTTGCTTATGCATGTAGCACGCAATTCCAACACGCATGAAAGATCGCGAAGCAAAAACACGAGATAGCGCGGCAAGGTTGCAAAACGCGATATTGAATATGATAGAATTTCGTGTTTTCGTCCCCAAAGCTCGAAAACGCGAGATATAGGACGCGTAAACATTGTCTTAGGAAACGATTCTCATGTGCTGCAAAAAACATGTTTTTATTAATAAATATAACAAATGTGGACAAACATCTATATTTCTTGACAACAAAAACATAATTTGACAAAACATGATAATCGTCTTAGGAGACGATTCTAATGTGCTGCCATGCCAATACACGTTTATTGAGCAAAACAATAACAACATATTTTGATACATGTGGTTACTGCACCGCATCGTCGACATATATATACAAAAGCTCGCGAAGAGCGAGACCAAATCGCAAGGCGAAAACGTGAGATTCTATTTTATTAATTCTCGCGTTCTCGCGCAGGTCGGCTATGCCGACTTGTAATTACAGACCCCCCCCCCCCCCCCCCCCTGCAATTATTTCTGTATCCGCGCCTGCACCCGTCCCAATAATTAGCACATTTGCGATCATTTTCGGTCTAGCTGCACATTTGATGGTGTTTACAATCATAAGTCGGTAATCCAGTTTCACGTGCAAAGTGTGAATGACCTTTAGAATTCAGCGGAAACAAACATACCAAAACCGCACTATGTAGTTGCTCACGTCATCGCATTGTCGATGAATTAATAATTACGCATTAGCTTGTGCATTTTCACATTTGATTTCTTGATAAAAGCAAGTTTTGGCGATTCTCATAGTTTGTCAAAATGTTTTTGTAAAGAAATACCAATGTATTCTTTCACATTTGTCCGATGTTTTAATAAAACGTGTTTTGGCAACAGATAAGAATCCTCTCCGACCGAGTTAACCCTAAGTTAACTTTTTTTGTGTGTAATAGTTAAGGGTCACCTATAGACACGTTTAATAAACATTGATGAGTTATTCATATCCCTGTATTCATTTCCCTTCTATGTTGACCACATGACCTTGGGTGACCTTGTTTAAGTTTGGTAAAAATCTGTTAGCATTTTTTCCCCGATATAGTCTCTCAAAAGCTAACAGGGTTTGTGTTCCACTCGCAATATCTGACGAGTTTAACTTCCGATTGGGCTGCAAATTGTAGACAATGTAGAGATTACTGAGCCCAGGGTTCCTCAAATATTTTTTTTCGCTTCACAGGGGGGGGTGGGTCTTTCAAAATTCGGCACAGACTCAATAACGGTGCTAGCGTTGTGTTCTTTAGCGCAACGTGTAGGGGAAAGAAATCCCTGCAATATGTCCGAATTACTTTCTCTAATTTCGTGTTAGAAAAAAAAAATGATGCCGTAAATGTGGTAAAAATTGGGTAAACTTTCTATAGACCAAAAAGGGGGCTTTTTCAAAACGTCTATCTTATAGCAGGGTCCCCTTGGAGATACAGCGCTGATCTTTGCACACACCTTGCCTCGTTACTAGGGCTACTAATAGGCCAAATGGCGAGGTCCTAGGCAGTTCCAATGGGAAATAGATAGATAAAAACCGGGAGACTATATCGGAATCGGCTAACCCACTGTCTTTTTTTTTGCATTTTTATGCTCATTTTCATTCTACCATATCTCATTGAATCCTACTCCGATTTCTACGAAATTTGCACCTATATACAGGGGAGATGTTTTTTCTTAAAGGAACTTTAATTGGCTTGTGCGATTTGTTCGTTTTTCAACATTTTTGAAGACTTTGAAAATGGGGAAATATCACTTTTTCAACAAATATCGCAACACTTAAGTTTCGGTCCTGATAACTTTTTTATGCCTAAACTGGCACTATAAACGACATGCGGTAACTAATTATAGTATCACCACCTACATATTTCGATTTCCATTTTATCCCACCACCTATAGCTATATATGTGGCGGGTCCGTTTGGCTCGCCGTGCTACCTAGAATTGGTATTCTCTGTCCCAGGTTCGCACCAGGAGCTAGGCTGGTCACATTCATAGCCACATATATGATACATATGTATAAATATTATAAAACAAAAAGAAATTAAAATCTATAGGTGGTGGGATAAAATGGAAATCGAAATATGTAGGTGGTGGGTCGGTAAAGGAAAATCCATATCTGTAGGCAGTGGGGCACAAAAGAAATACAAAATGTACTGGCGGTGGGGTACGAAGGAAATCAAAATACATAGGCAGTGGGGTAAGAACCAATTACAAATATGTAGGTGGTGGGGGTGAAAAAAAAGTGGAGTCAAACCCCCCCATGTCTTTTTTTATGGAATAGCCCTTAAGTTTTTTTGGTTAAGTTTTTTGATTAATGTTTTTGGTTAAAGTTTTTTGTTATACTATATCTCTGCAACTGCTTTGACACTTCACATGGGTGTTTATCATCATCTATATTTTCATTCTACCCCCCTTCCGTGCGGCCCCTGTGCCCAATGTCAAGGTCAAATTACTGTGAAGTTTTTGGTTAAGTTTTTTGGTTAAAGTTTTTGGTTAAAAGTTTTTTGGTTAAGTTTTGTGGTTAAAGTTTTTGGTTAAGTATTTTGGTTAAGTTTTTTGGTTAAAGTTTTTTGTTATACTATATCTCTGCAACTGCTTTGCCCATTACCTTGAAACTTCACATGGGTGTGTTTATCATCATCTATCATTTTCATCTACCCCCCTCCCGTGCGGCCCCTGTGCCCAATGTCAAGGTCAAATTACTTTGAAGTTTTTGGTTAAGTTTTTTTGTTAAAGTTTTTGGTCAAGTTTTTTGGTTAAAGTTTTTCGTTATACTATATCTCTGCAACTGCTTTGCCCATTACCTTGAAACTTCACATGGGTGTTTATCATCATCTATATTTTCATTCTACCTCCCTTCCGTGCGGCCCGTGTGCCCAATGTCAAGGTCAAATTACTTTGAAGTTTTTGGTTAAAGTTTTTTTGTTAAAGTTTTTGGTTAAGTTTTTGTCGCGCCCGCTTGCGGAAAGCGCGATACAGTCGGCACTTTGGCGTATGTATGTACGTACGTTACATAGTGTCCTGTTAAAGTTTTGGTTAAGTTGTTTGTTAAGTTTTTTGGTTAAAGTTTTTGGTTGAGTTCTTTGGTTAAAGTTTTTGGTTAAGTTTTTTGGTTAAAGTTTTTCGTTATACTATATCTCTGCAACTGCTTTGCCCATTACCTTGAAACTTCACATGGGTGTTTATCATCATCTATATTTTCATTCTACCCCCCTCCCGTGCGGCCCCTGTGCCCAATGTCAAGGTCAAATTACTTAGAAGTTTTTGGTTAAAGTTTTTGGTTAAAGTTTTTCGTTATACTATATATGTATCTTTTTTTTTAGTGTCCATGCCTCGCCACAAGGCACGACATGCAAGCCGCGGCCATCTAGTTTAACTATTTATAGCACACAAATTTCCCAGCATGCAAAGAGTTAATGGCCATTGTGACCAACCTGATCTACAGTTTGCCATGCAGGTGTTAGAACCGCCTTCCTGCTAGACTTAACACAAATGTGGCTGTCACCGGAGAAATTTGGCTTTTCGGCTTACGTATTTTGCGACCAGTGTAGATCCAGATCAGGATCAGTCTGATCAGGATCTGCACTGTTCACCATTCCATTAATATAACACCTGTCTTTCATCTAACAAGCAATATCGCTATGCGGCTACAGGAGTGCTATTTGATCAGGATCTACACTGGCCATACAACCCATGAGCCTTATTTCTCTAGTCACAGCAACAATTGACATAAGCTCCGACCCCCCCCCCCCCCCCCCACATGTTTGGCTTTCATGCTTCTTTTAGGGAGTGGGGCCAAGTGTGGTGAGGACCTGGCATCAGGTTAGGTTATACATTTCTGATTTTGGGAATTACCCAATCACAACAGGTAAAATATGGGATTCGACCGCGTTAACCCGGCCTAAAATGACCTTATTCTTATCCACAGGTCGACCAGTACTTCACTGTACAGCCGCACACCCTGATGAGACAGCACATCGACCACAGCCATTGGTACGACCGCACGAAGCTCACATTGAAGGACATCCACAACACGCAGTATGTCGGCTGCATGAATCCCACCGCTGGCAGCTTCACCATCGACTCACGGCTACAGAGGCATTTCTGCGTGTTCGCCATCAATTTCCCCAACCAAGAAGCTTTGGCGACGATCTACAGCAGTATTCTGTCCCAGCATCTACAGATCAGTGGATTCGTGGGGAATGTACAGAAGTACTCGACCACTCTCGTGAACGGTGCTCTACAGCTCCACCACAAAGTGACGACCACGTTCCTGCCCACTGCCATCAAGTTCCACTACGTGTTCAACTTGCGAGACTTGTCCAACATATTCCAGGTTTGTCATCGCTTCTACACCGGAGGTTGCGAGTTCAGTCCTCACCCTAGGCGTGAAAAATACTTACATGTATATATAGTATTTCCATCCCACTGGTCTGTCAGATGAGACTTTAAAACTGTGGTCCCGTCTGTATATGACTAGCTGTTGCTGGGACATTAAACCCATTCACTTTGTCATGGCTTAATAGTAATACAGTGAAACCTCTCTAAACCCAGACACCCTGAGAGTTCCCCAGGGTGTCCGGTTTAGAGAAGTTCCACTGTAAAACCGACATGATTACATCAAGGCATACTTGGGTGCTTTGTGATCAGAGATAAGTGACAATGAAATTGATCAAAATTAAACAGAACTAACATTTCTCCATATCCAGTTTAGAGAGGTTTGACTGTATTGATTAATTACTTACACACTATTTTGTATCTCGATATCGCCTATCTCGATGATTTGCAAAAGTCCAGAATTATATCCTTATTTGTTTAATATAAATTTCCTCGGCTATCTCGACCATGCCCTATCTCGTATATGTTCTCTATCTCGACTGTTCATTCTGTCCCCTCCGTATAAAAATATGTTAAAAATATCTTCGCTATCTCGATCACATAGACGCTTGGATAAATCGCCTAAGCACCTGGGTAAAACAAAATAAATTCACACCTACCTCCGGTTGTTTGCTTAATTGTTCCACTTGGATATATTTGAATATTTGAGATGATTCATTAAGCTTAATCACTCTGGTCATTTAACTCTTTGCATGCTAGCAGCGAAAATATCCGCCAAACAAATTAGGACTATATGTTTTATTTCTCTCTGTAAATATGTCTTGGAATTTCATTAGAATTGAGTCCTCAGGACTCGATTCTAATGAAATTCCAAGACATATTCATGATATTTACAAGGAGAAATAAAAGAAAATATGAATTTTTGTCCGTTAGTTTTAAACTATTTATAGCCCACAAGTTTCCCAGCATGCAAAGAGTTTAGTAATTCACAGAGAGTCGTGATTGTTTACTCGTGGTAACATGATTTCATATTTTTTCGCGAAAATATTCGACCAAATCACTTCATCGCTATCTCAAACCTAGTCCTATCTAGACTATATGGACTATCTCCCTTCGACTTCCGAGATACTGGTGCTCGAATGTAGTGTGTTGTTTTGCTTTGCTCTTGAATTCCAGTCCATCCATCTGTACGTATGTGATATTTAAGTTAGTGAATTTCTTCACAATACCAGAACTTAAATACAACTTACTTTAATATCCAGATACACCATACATATTGAAATATGAGATGCATGAGAGGATAACCATGATTTACACAATCTCTAGTTACAAAGGTATGAACCTTTAAAAGTATACAGCGCTTATTTTACGCAATTATTTTAGCTGAATACGCATTGATTATCAAAAGTTGGAGTACAAAATACGCATAGCAATGTTGTTTGCTTTTTGCAGCTAATAAGTGAATGTTTAAATTTGTTATATATTTTTTATCATTTGTTCTTTATTTAGTAATGAAGAAAATCAATAATCCATTTGTAAAAGTAAAATACGCAATGATTTTGAAATCATGTGGTATAGTACGCTTTAGACACAAAGCTTATCTGGAGCTCTGAGTATGCAAGTAAATTGCATGTGGGTCCAGGGGTAAAACAATAGACAACCTGTAGACTTGTTGTTCAATTCGTTGCTGTTCCCTGAAAGTTTTTTCTGTTGTAATTTTAGTGCCGAATGTATAATGATGCCCCCCCCCCCCCCCCCCCCCCCCCCCCCCCCCCCCCCCCCCCCCCCCCCCCCCCCCCCCCCCCCCCCCCCCCCCCCCCCCCCCCCCCCCTCCCTCCCTACAAGTGCATTCCAGTCTGTATTAGTGGTTGTGACTGAAGAAATGGGGCTTGTGTGTTTTGCAACCAGTGTAGTTCCAGGTCAGCCTGTGCACAGTCTGATCAGGATCTGCACTTGTCGCCATTCCCATCAATGAAACACATGTCATGCTTCTAACAAGCAATGTAGATCGTTATCCGGCTACAGGAACATGTTATCTGATCAGTAGCTACACTGACTACAACTCCTGTAAGCCCCATTTCTCCAGTCACAGTCACGTTTGAGACACGCCATGTGATTCGGACATCTACGTAATTTCATGAAATACATTTACAAAATTTACAATATTTTCTGTAAATGGGCATAGAAAGTTCACACAATTTTCAGAGTACATGCGGAATTATTTTGTCAACTATTTATTTTATTTATGAAAAATATTGTAAATTTTGTAAACGTATATAATGAAATTATGCAGATGTTTGAAGGTACAAACTCACATGGCGTGTGTCATTTGACCTTATTGTTGAATGGATAAACCCTAATCAGTCGATAAATACGTGCATTTTACATTGCATTTCAGGGCATCCTATTTGCGGGCCCGGACTGTGCTAAGACACCAGCAGAGTTGGTGCGACTGTGGATGCACGAGTCCGAGCGTGTCTACAAGGACAAACTCGCAGACGAAGCCGACCTTGAGAACTACGGCAAAGTCACCAAGGATGTTGTGAAGAAGTCATTTGAGGTTTGTTTGATTTGATTTATTGTCGCACCTGCTTTAGCAGAAGTCACGTCTTTTTCCGTCATCGTCCGAAATGTCAAAAAGTTTGTACAACCTTCCTTATCATGGTATCACTTTAATGTTACTGGACGAATTGCTCAAATATTTGGAAACTTGATACATATGAGCATTGGGAACACACTGAATCTGCCATTAACGTGAACTTGACCTTTTTTACCTTCATATTTTTGCGGAAACACTTTTTTTTTGCGTCAAAAAGTTTGTATAAGCTTTTTCATCATGGTATAACTGTAACATTACTGGACGAATTGCTACAACACTTGATAAATGTGAGCATTTGGAACACACTCATACCGCCATTAAGTTGAAGCCCCTATACGGCTCAAGTTGCCGAATTTGGCCTCCTATTGGGTTTTCCCACACATAAATCCAGCAGGTTTCTATTTACACACACTTCGAAACTATTTGCATTCATTTTGGTACAAAAATGAGATTGTAGTCGATGAAAATATCATATTTGTTGATAAACAAACAGCAGGTGCGTGTTTCAAAGCCCGATCGATTTTCCGATAGACGCTCTGGTCAACTCCTCAACTCCCTGATTCGCGGCCGATGAATTCTGATAGCTGGAGTTTATTGACTCGCTTCCGAGCCGAAGCCGTTGGGTTACAGAAATGAAATTGTCAATATTGACATTTTGCACTGAGTGGTACACAAAACAAGTTTTTGTTGTCTTCACATTGCGATTAATATGTAAATCTCAAGACTTCAGATCAGATGTATCTATTAGGCACATGGCTGAAAGTTTTCCGTATTGATACGGAATTCCGTATTGGAGACATTTCCCGGGACCATTTTTCCAATTCGTGTAAATCCGTTGAGATTTGGGTGGGGTGGGGGGGTGGGTAGGGGTGAGGGTGTCTCATTCGGTCCACCGATGTTTCATTTTTCATTCGGCCAACTGATGTCAAAATTAGGTTCACTTTCGTTTCGCGCATCGGCAATTTGTCTGGTCCCTGCTATATATATTCATATGATAATATGCACCTTCCACTTTAGAGCGGCGCTTAGAAACCGGGCACCAATTATTCAGTCAGCCGCCTTACCGCACCGTACCGAAGCTAACAACAGCTCGGAGACGGCCGCTCGGAAATTACCGAATAAATTGGTCTAGATGATATATAGTTTATTTTCACACATCTGCCCACTATTCAAATTTAGTACATGCTACCAGCAATATTTTCAATATATGAACTGTGATCAACAATTATTTTGGTAATTTAATATGTCGTAAAATGTGCCGCTTTACGACCTAACAACAAACGTTTTTTCCAAAACATGGAAATTCACACCCGTGGCCTATATAATCATGCTAAGTTAGGGCTGTTCCAGTAAAACATACATGGGAGGGGGGGACACCACTTTTAGATTTGGGTAGCCTACCATAGATGCGAATTAGTAGCTTTGGCACCCACCCATAGATGTGCCTTTACCTTGAAAACACCGACCCATAGATGTGATTTAATTGGTTGTGAAAACAACCACCCATAGATGTGAAATTTTAGGACACACGAAAACCGACCAAGAAAATAAAAAATAAAAAAAATATCAAAGAAAGTTTATACTTTTACAAGCACTTTAGGTTATTTTCCCAATATTTCATTTTACCTGTCGGAACCGACGTATTTCGCATACTCTGCTGATCGTACACACAAAGAAAAATTTTGCGGGAGACATTATTCAGATTATAACCAAAGCCTGCCGAATATAGGGGCATGCCGAATACCGGTATATCGACCATACGACGCAGTTTTCCCAATTTTAAACTCACGGGCCCCATTCCCAAAATACTAAACACTGTTATAGGCAAGCCGCTGCTGATTTACCCAATATGTTGCACACTAATTCATTCTGCTCGTTGCCGAGCCAGGCAATCAGTTGTTCGGTGTTCATTGAAGCCAGGCTCGCCATTTTATTGTTGTTGTTGTTGTTGTTGTATGCGAGATCCCTGCGCTGATATTTCACTCCTCCCGGAAAAAACGACGCATTTCCTTGATTTTTTTTGCACAATTTAATGCGGCATCTCGATTTCGATAGCGAATAGCGATTTGAAAGAATGACGACGTTTAATACCAGAAGGCATGCTACAAATCACCCATAGATGTGATTTTAGTGTGAGAACCCCCACCCCACCCACCCATAGATGTGATTTTAGTTGGATCTCACCCACCCATAGATGCAATTTTTAGGCACAGACACCCTGGCATGTATTTTCTTTTTTCTGCCGTCCCCGGGTGCCGTATATGTTTAACTGGAACAGCCCTTAGTAAATACAGAGTATAAATTGGGTAGAATGGTGTAGAGGGTACTACATGCTTATAATTAAATGGAAATAGACGTTATTTTCTTCCAAATCTGTTTAAACGGTAACGTGACATCTCGGGTACTCGGGCCCTATGACACTTCGACCTTCAACCATTTCACACTACCTGTTACACCTACAGTCCAAAATCAATTCCCATATGTACTAAAGGCATAATGACATAATCCATGTAACCTACTTTTGACCTGGACCTACTTTTTCTGCTTCATTGACTTAGCCATATTGAATTGATATGCACCATGAATAATGTAACATAGAGCATGCCAGTGAATATTTCTCGCTGCAAAATTATGAATATTGCTTCAATTTTATTGGGTTTAAAGCAGTTTTAATTGCTATAATCCTGCAATTTGACAAGTCACAAATATCATCAAATGCTGTCTAAGCAACTCTGAATGTTCAAAATTTTCGGGGGAGATCCCGCGTACCCCCCTTACAAGAAGGGGTTAGCACCCCCTCTCGTGCTCTCCCCCTTCTCTCGTTAAGTGCCGTTGGCACTTTTCAGTATTGACAGATTTTCATACTTTCAGCCATGTAGGCAGTATATGTTAGTTTTGTGTACTGAATCAGTTGCCAAACATGTTTTTGTGTTTGAAAAAATCGGAAAATTGTAATACTGAGCCGTTCAGGGCCTTTAACATGACTTTGACTATTTTGACCTTCACATGGTTGTGGCAACACTTAGCCATTTTTTTATGGCAAAAAGTTTCTTCAACGTTGACCTTTTTCATATTTTAAACATACATGTACACTTCTGACGGTTTTTGTGATGCTTACTTTAGCACATGCTCATGATCATGTTACGGTCAAATGCCTCGGCAGGCGCGACATCGCTTCTGTGGCGGAATTCTTGTTGGTGTTTAACAACCTATCAACAGCTACGGTCATTTAAGCTACGGGTTCGATCCCGTGTTTAACTTGCTGACTTGGTGGGGAAATCCCAAAATCAGAACGGAACATTTACATGGGAAAAAAAATATATTCAGCCCTGAAATTAGAATAACCTGACCTGGTGCCACCGACCAACGTCACTTGGCCCCTTCCCCTAAAAGTAATAGGATTACGAATAATCGTAGTACTCGCATAAGGGATATATTAACCAGATTCAACTGTCACATACAAAAATTCCAATGATATACGTGAGGGCCAAACCAGTAGCGTATTTCATCATTATGTAGCAAAGTATACTTTGAGGGAGTAATCATTTATTTTTCCCAAAATGCATTATTTCATATAGAACTAACCACTGCACATATTTGATGATTAAAAGTATGCAGAATTATTATACTGAATTTATTACATTATCACAGCCAAAATGGCCGTGATAATGTAATAAATTCAGTATAATAAAAATTAATAAATTTATCCTTAAATTGAAAATGTCTCCCTCAAAGTATACTTTGCTAGATAAGTATACTTTGCTAGATAAGTATACTTTGCAATGTTGGTGAAATAGGCTACAGGTCTCGGCGGGATTCCGGTAAGGATGAACCCCGATCGTCAAATTACCTATTGCATGTTCCCACCTGCCACCCACCAATTAAGGTTTGTATATGTTAGTTTGAATACTTGTGTCGTTACTGTAATATATGTGACCCGACATGTCAAAGGGTCATATTGAGTTTCTGACTGGTGTGTACTTAGCTGAGCCTGCGCATACAATAGCAGCGACTATAAAAGAAAACAACAATTATATATTCATTATATACCGCGCTGTACGCATGCGGGCGTGACAAAAATTGTATTTTTGTCACGCCCGCTTGCGTACAGTGCGACATAGTCGACACATTGGCGTCGTATGTCTGGGTTAATGTTTTTTGGTATACTGTTAAAGCCTCGCAGGGCACGACATTTGGGCCGCGGCCTTCTAGTTTAAACCAGACCTTTTGTATGATGTCCGCATTTGACAAAGCTTAAAAACAATTACTTCGGTTCAAAATTCAAACTTTTTGGCAATATTTTGGATAGTCAAACACGACTGACACACTCGTCTTAATGACCTGTCTCTAATAATAGGCTGTTTGACATGTTATAGGCAATTTGTTTTTCATGGTCAATTTGAACCATTTTACCCTCCCTCGTGTTTTCACCTGTGAGTCCAGATATCGGACGACAAAACTGACTTGTAGAGAGGTGGCTGTTGTAGCGAGCTTAAATATACACACATTTCTCCAATTGGAATATAAATTTGGCTGTGACAAGAAGTGGGGCTTATGAGTTATGCAACCAGTGTAGATCGAGATCATGCCATGCTTCTAACAAGCAATAAAGATCGTTATCAGGCTACAGGAGTGTGCTATTTGATCAAGAGCTAGACTGGCTACAACTCCCATAAGCCCCATTTCTCCAGTCACAGCCACATGAGACACGCCATGTTGTTTTGTACCTTCAGACATCTGTATAATTTCATTAAATACGTGTTTACAAAATTTACAATATTTTTCATAAATAAAGATGTCCAAAGGTACAAAATCTCATGGCTCGTCTCATATGACCTTAGCTGTTGCTGGGATGTTAAACCCACTCCCTTTCACATGGACGTTTGATCTTCACTTTCAGGACCTGGACGAGAATGTCCTATACAAGGATCCCCTGCTGTACTGCCACTTCGCACAGGGTATCGGGGAGGCGAAGTATCTCCCAGTCGAGGGCTGGCCCGAGATAAACAAGATCCTGGTTGAGGCACTGGACAGCTACAACGAACTGAACACGGCCATGAACCTCGTCCTCTTCTCCGACGCCATGAGTCATATCTGCCGAATCAACCGTATTCTTGAATCCCCACGCGGTAACGCCCTACTTATCGGTGTCGGTGGCAGCGGGAAACAGAGCTTGTCACGACTCGCTGCGTTCATTAGTAGCTTGGATGTTTTCCAACTGACACTGAGAAAAGGCTACTCCATTTTAGATTTGAAGGCTGATTTATCGTCTCTGTATCTGAAAGCCGGGCTCAAGAACATGGGGATCGTTTTCTTGATGACAGACGCCCAGGTAGCTGACGAGAAATTCTTGGTGTTGATCAACGATTTGTTGGCGTCGGGGGAAATTCCCGACTTGTTTGCCGATGACGAGTATGAAAATATAATCGCTGGGAGTCGGGCTGGAAGTCAAGTCCATGGGGATGGAGGATAGCCGCGACAATTGCTGGTCATTCTTCATCGATAAAGTCAGGCGTACTCTGAAGGTTTGTAATACAGAACTCATCGCAAACTTGAAACAGACGAAATGTTTTTCATACTAAAGTAAACGCAACTGCCCATGGTTTTATTACTTATATTTACATTGCATTTTCGGATAGTTTCAAAAATGTAAATAACCAAATACGGCGTTAAAATTAGGAATCTTATTGTGTTTTACATCATTTTGTCTCAATACATAGAACAGCGACGTTGCTGGTCAATTGTGTGACATTATTGACAACGACGATGAACGTCATGTATTTTAATGACGCCAAACAAACGTATCAACAGCGTCGCGCGACGTCACTTGTGGCTAATGTAATGTTATTGACATAAACGCAATATGTTGAATGGGCATTTCCATTATGAATTCATGACGAGCCGGATCTGCACTTTTTGTAAGTAATTTTCATATTTTTTAGAATTTAAACACCCCCTTTTCATAAATGGACTAAAGTCAAACTTGCACAAGCGACAATGTGCATTAAGCGACTTTTGTCTTAAGCGACCACTTTCAATTCCCCCCGACCATTTGGCCTATATAATGACAGCTAGTGTATTAAACGACTTTCCCTTAACACGACCACCGGTCACTTATTTTGTAAACAAAAACAATTTTAGTTTGTATTAAACAACCATTAATTGACAGGATGTCAAGCGTGTGACAAACAAAGGAAACAAATCGTCTGTCACTGTAAAAGTGTGAATGTTGCATTGTTTATGATTATTCACCTGAAACCTCGTTCTGAATCGATCGCTAGGTTCCTTGGAGTAGTGGTTTGTACTATAGTTTAACTATAGTAGACATGGTAGATGCATTGCGCATTTCCATGTAAATTTCCCGCTCTCTAGAACTTTACCTATTCGCCGCCATCTTGAAACTGGAGGAACGGGCGTCTTTTGGCTAGTCAAACTATAGTAGACGTATGACGTCACTGGTCGAACCAGTCTGCATTCGCGGTTGTTTAGTTGAAGTATAGTTCAACTAGTAACCATAGTTTAAGCTCGAACTCGCTCTTAATGATTACTAAAGGGAATTAACTCCTGCCTATTTGCCATTTCAGCTGGGCGATTTTATTTCGCAATAACATTCAAATTCTTTCATCTATTTTGATGAAATATTATTAAATAATTCAAAAAAGTGCACAGTAAGCATTACCGGTAGTATTCTAATGTATTTATTTCTATGTTAATGTGTAATATTCACGATTTCCTGATTCCGAATATTAAACCAATTATTTACAAATTCCATTTTGTTTTTTTTTTGTGTTAAGAGACCATTGTTCTAAGCGACCATTTTTGGTGTCTCCCTTTTGTGGTTGCTTAATGCAAGTTTGACTGTAGTCTGAAATGTTCATAGCAAAGAAAATATCACATTTTCTGTAAATAGGCCGCACCATATGAAAACCGGGCTTAATGACAACGTCATGAAAAGCGGTAAACGACGTCGGAAAAACGACGTTTCAAATTGTCTAGCGTCGCCGTAAAAGTTCACAGTTTTCCCTCCCATTTACGTTTACTGGTGTTAGTTAACATTAAGTGTGAACAGAAAACGGAACATGATAACTTACTGAAACTTTCACTAATATGGGACGCGATACCTTGTACCTCGGTACACATATTATGACGTCATGACTTGACGTCACGTACTTGTGACGTCATTGGACGTGAATACATGTTTGACGTTATGGCCATGGTATCGTGACAAAATATTATAGCAAGGATACTTGCACGAGTTCCTCGCAGCATCAATGACTTAGAAATACTTCAGGCGCTGTACATTGTCGCCTAACTGTCGTTCTTTGACATTTTTACTCTTTTTCGTCGGTTGTCCTTATGAATTCAAAATGGTGAACTCATAATTTAACTGGCTACATATCAGCGAAGTCTTCGCTTACACTGCACTTCGATTCCTAAATAATCTTAAATATGAACAACCTAGTGTATGCCAACGATATTACCATCTATTAACTTGGTAAATTGAGACTTTTGAACAATTATATCCAGTACTTAGCGAATGATATGCCATTTAATGCCACTCATTTTATCATAAATGGAGGTGGACACGCAGCTATATAATGACATAAATATCCAGGGTTTGTATTGAATTTAAAATAAATGCTTCAACATATTAATTGGAAATGTGATGGTCATAAACTTGCTTTTGTAGTCGAAAGTGCTTGTGTAGTATCAAATCATCAGTTTATCACTTGACTTCATACTAATGTAGACCAGGCGGTGGTAATGAGATCCTCAAGAAAGACACACGGCGACAATTATAAGGTATCACGCTACCAAATCTGCCCGGTATCGTGTTTTATCACAAAGTTAATGTTATAAGCGGCCTACTGTCTACTTTAAAATATGTTGACGCATACGAAATGTTAAATGATGTCGCTATTATTCCCCAAAATTATTTCAGACAGCAGCAAACTACAGGGAAACGCCTCACTCTGCCTTATTTGAAACTTATTCATACGAAATTACGTTACTTGGGCCGCAATCCAAAACATAACGCTACATTAGCAACTGCAACACGAGCCATAAACATTATTTTCATACTTTGTCTTGGCCTAATGGGAGACACTTGGCCAGGCTACGAGATATCCAAATTTGGTTGACATGCGATCAAAGATGACAAATATATAGGACTTGTCCGGACCAATACCCCATGTATACGCCGTTGATAAAAACATCGTAATTTCGACGTCATTGATCTAAAACGTCCTATAAGTTTTTACCACGCGTCATAAAACTACTTCTAAAATGAAACATAATTGGGATACATTGATAATTTTGGCGGAATATGGCTTTTAAAAGATGTACAATTCAGAATACGCGAAAAAGTAAAAACTGAAAATGTTGTCATTAAGCGCGTGTTTTGCACGGCGCGGCTCATATATTTTTGGCGTTCGTTGTTGTGCAAAAAGTACACACAAGATAATGTTGACTTTGCCCAAGGTTACGTGTCGTTTGTCAATTATTCACTAATAGTATAAAATTATACATACACTACTTAAAATCAACCTACATGGCAGGCCTATTCGTTTACTACTCCATTACGCTTAAACGTTCTTATTGACGTTGAAGTCGCCCGTTAGTGTTAACGTCGTAATTGCGACGTCATTGAGCTAAAACGTCGTTTTCGATTCTACGTGTTACAAAAATACATGTAACATGAAAAAGAATTGAGATACAGTGATAGTTTTTGTGGTATATGACTTTTAAAAGATGCGGTATTCAGAATATGCAAAAAAGTGAAAAATGATTGTTTTGTCATTAAGCCCGGTTTTCGCATGACGCGGCCCAAATATATTTCATGAAAAATCTCACATGTTCTTAGGTACCAAATTGCATGGCGTGTCTCATATTCCAGTTACTTGGGGGTTAAAGGGTTAATACAATTGCCGCTTTGTTTACCAGGTTGTGTTGTGTTTCTCGCCTGTGGGTGTCACACTGCGTGTCCGCAGCAGGAAATTCCCGGCCCTCACCAATTGTACCAGCATCGACTGGTTCCACGAGTGGCCCCTAGAAGCCCTGCAGTCCGTGTCTGGTCGATTCTTGGAGGAAATCGATCTACCAGTAAGTGTGAAATATGTGACCCGCCACGGTGCATAAATGTTTTTTGCCACATATATTGAATATTAAAAGCAATACAACGTTTGCATTGTCACCATTGTGGTCGAGAGGTTAGAGCACTGAACTTAAATAGTAGGGGTTGTGGGTTCGAACCTCACCTTAGGTATCAAAAATACTTGCATAGTATTTCCATTCCACTGGTCTTTTGGATGAGACTTGAAACGGAGGTCCCGTCTCTGGATGACATTAGCTGTTGCTGGGATGTTAAGCCCATTCACTGTCACTTTTGATTTCATGACTCAACTCACACGATTACAAAGCACTTTACATCAGACATCTCACTATATGTAATGATTGTCATGTCATCCGGATAACCGTTCAAAAACTGCATGAACTGTTTAACATCATGTCCGATGTCTTCACATGCTGGCCTATGTCACCTTATTCTGTCAAATGGGGCTGTGACGATAAATTGAGCTTATGGGATTTGTGACCAATGTAGCTTCAGATCCAAATAGCTTTGATGGAATGGCAAAACCCATATTAAAGCCCATTTCTCCAGTCACAGCCGGAATGGGTACTACCTTACTTCAACGCTGAGGTTGTGAGTTCTAAACCTACCCTAGGCCATGTAAATTACTTTCATAGTATTTCCATCCCACTGGTCTGTCGGATGAGACTTTAAACTGTGGTCCCGTCCCTATATGACCTTAGCTGTTGCTGACAGAGACGTTAAGCCCATTAATTTAATGTTTTTTCAGTCACAGCCACAAATGATTCTTCATGCAAAGTATGACTAATTTTCAGCGGGAGCTGCGAGAGTCCATTGCACAGTTCCTGTCGTACGTTCACCAGTCTGTGAATGAGATGAGCGGCAAGTATTTGATGAACGAGCGCCGTTACAACTACACGACACCCAAGAGTTTCCTGGAGCAGATCCTGCTCTACCAGAACCTGCTCTCCAAGAAGAATCAGGAACTACAGGCGAAGATTATACGTCTTGAGAACGGTCTTGAGAAACTGAAAAGCACCGCACAGCAGGTGATTGATCATCTACTGTCGTTCTGGTATCGTTCTATTTTGCTTATTGAAAATGTGGACTCTCTGCAAACGTTTGCCGCTGCATGATTATTGATCCCCAGTTGCAGGGCTCGAAGTAGGGCTCGAAGTGGATCAAGACGAAATACGGTGAAAAACTTAAAATCAGAATGCAATAAATAGAATCTAACATTTGTGTTGATTTAATATATGTACATGTATTAAACTTATTGACTGAGTTCATAAGAAACTTGGTATAGCCTCGTTTCTTGTGAAATCAATAAACTTGTTAAATAAATATATTGAATCATCACTCGTGTCAGATCCTCTATTTATACAGAATACATAATCTCCATTTAATCAATCAACAGAGGGCTGATAGTAGTCGTAGAATATTGGACCGCAAATACAATTTATTTCCATTCCACTGAGACCTGTTTCTATGTAACATTCGCTGTTGCCGTCACTTTCAGTCAATCAATATCCACAGTTGAACATTAACATTGTAGGTGGACGACTTGAAATCCAAGCTAGCCTCCCAAGAAGTGGAGCTTGCCCAGAAGAATGAGGATGCCAATAAACTGATCCAAGTTGTCGGTGCCGAGACAGAGAAGGTGTCCAAGGAGAAGGCTATCGCTGATGAAGAGGAGAAAAAGGTGTCCAAGATCAACGATGAAGTCTCCAAGAAGGCCAAGGACTGCACAGAGGATCTGTTGAAGGCTGAACCGGCCCTGTTGGCAGCTAAAGAGGCCTTGAACACATTGAATAAGGTATACAGTTGATAGGAATAGGTTTTTATTTGATGCGGTTTTGTTGAGTCTTTTAGCTGAGAGTGTCTATGCATATGCCTTGCTATTATTTGTATTGTCTTTCCAAACTTGCATTACATTGTGTTTTTATGCCCCCTTTTTGGTAGAGCAGAGAGGCATGTAGTGTTTGGACTGTCCGTCCGTGGGTCCGGTTAGGAAGTTTGTTGAAGTTTTTCCAGCCTGCCACCGGGGACATTTGTGACACGCCATGTGATTTTGTACCTTCGGACAACTGTGTAATTTCATTAAATATGTTTACAAAATTTACAATATTTTTCGTAAATCGCGTAAAAATTTGACAAAAATTGTTGTCAACTTTTTACTTTATTTATGAAAAAATAATGTAAATTTTGTAAAGGTATTTAATGAAATTACACAGATGTCCGAAGGTACAAAATCATATGGCGTGTCTCATTTGTGTACTGATAGGCCACATTTTCTTGTTCCCAGTGAATTCGCCAGAGTGACTGATTTGGAAAGTTACCACAGTAGTTCAGTGATATGTGGTTTGTAATTTAAATATGAACAGATATGTGGCTGTGACTGGAGAAATGCGCTTATGTGTTCTGCGACCTGTGTAGATCCAGATCAGCCTGTGCATCCGCACAGTCTGATCTGGATCTGCACTGTTCACTATTTCATCAATGAAACACCCATCATGTTTTAAACATGTAACATAGATCATTATCAGACTACATGATTGGACTGTTGGATCAGGAGATACACTGGTCACAAATCCCATAAGCCCCATTTCTTCAGTCACAGCCACATGTGATAAATTATATTTTGTTATATTTGCCGACTACTGCACCCGTCGGATTTAGGAAATGAAGAAAGCACAATAGAATGTATCCATGTTTTAGATGATTATAATATTTATTCGCAGATTAGTTATCATGCGAAATTAAATAAACTACATGTATTTACAAAACTGTCTTATCAAAGTCAAAAGGGACAAAAGGTCCAGTATTCACTATAAATAGCGGCGCACTATAATTAATGCAGTAGGTGGTTGTGACGTCACTCGAAACAGTGGTATTTTCAATGGGCGTTTTTCATTGTAACTCCCGGGTAGCCTCTCGAATAACACGGGAGTTAAAACGAAAAACGACCAATGACTTACGACAGACTCTATTAAATACTCCGAGTGGACGAAACCCAGAATATTTAATAAATTGCCGTATGCCATTGAGCTGTTATGGGACACAAAACAACAACAACAAATTAAGAATACAATAACTTTTATTTTACAAATAATGTACAAGCATAACATTGTAACTCCCGGGTAGCCAGACGAATAACACGAGGACCACTAGAACGTGGGTTACTAGGGTTCCAACTCGACTTGAACCCGAGCAACGACTCTGGTTGTTCCTGTGATACTTGGGTTACTCGAGTATAACCTGTGAGTTACCAGGAAAAACGACCAATGACTTCCGACAGACTATTAAATGCGCCGAGTGGCCGAAGCCCAGAATATTTAATAAATCGCCGTATATCGTTGATCGCCATCAACAACGTTAACGATCAAATTGCACCACTTTAGGCAATTAACTGCACTTGAAAAGAAATCATATTTCACAGACAGGTAGAGCGCGGCTCGGCCTTTGATCGTAAAAAGTCGGACGCGGAGGTGTGAAAATTAGCCAAACACAAACTTCGACATCAATTTCGAGTCATCGTATAGCAAAATAGAGAGAAATGTGTCTGATGGACTTGACTATTGTTTTGAGCGATCGCATTTTTCGAGGCATGTAAAATACCATTAAACATATAGGGAAAATTATCGGGACCGCGACACCATTTCGAGCGAGCCCGACAATAGGAGCCATCGCATTTCGAGCCATTGCGATTTCACTGTATTTGTATTACAGAACAATTTGACTGAGTTGAAGTCCTTCGGTTCGCCCCCAGGAGCTGTTGTGAATGTGCTTGCTGCTGTGATGTGTCTGATGGCTCCCGGAGGCAAGGTTCCCAAGGACAGAAGTTGGAAGGCGGCGAAGAGCTCCGTAATGGCAAAGGTAGAGAGAGTTCGAAAACTGTTATTTAGTTTTGATTTGCCAGAAGAAAATTGGCAAAATTAACAGTAACTGTTTAACTGTTCATAAGTAGTGATTCATAACATATTACACATAACAGTGATGCATCTGGTACCAAGATCTGGTCTGAAATGTGTTCAAATCTGGAGATTGGCATTTGTGGCCAGTGTAGAAGATCATCTTTCACACCCATACTGTCGGATCTGTCTTCACAGGTCGTATCCATCAAGATTTTCAGATACAGGTGGCAGGAGTGTGATTAGGAAATACACAAATGCTGCAAACCCCATTTATTGTCTCGCATATTGTGTGGTGTATTGTGCGAAACTGGCTAAAATTAGATTACTACTACATGTATGTCCTTGCTTTCTGAGAAGGTGTGTCGCGATCAATAACCACGCACCTACGTCCAAGGTCAAGGTCACAGTTGAAGGTCAATGGTCAAACCTATCGAAATTCCCTTCCGCTCTATATCTTCTACACCGATGCATGGATTATCAAATGGCTTGGCACAAATGTTTCTCATGATGAGAAGGTGTGTCGCGATCAATAACCACGCACCTACGTCCAAGGTCAAGGTCACAGTTGAAGGTCAAACCTATTGAAATTCCCTTCCGCTCTATATCTTCTACACCGATGCATGGATTATCACACTATGCCCAGGGTCAAGGTTACAGACTTGATGCGTAACGCTCGGCTAAATGGCTTATAATAAAAAAAATGCCTCGTTTTCTTTGGCTGTCAGTGGGGGTATTCGTGTGCCGACAGGCCACATTTCTAGTTGTAATTCCATCCGTCCGTCCACGTTAAAAGTTTTTGGATACCCATTATTTCAGTAACCGCAAGTCGGATTGACCTCAAACTTCATATACTTCCTGATAATCATCCATATGTTCATTCCATACCACGCTCATGCAGCCTTCATGTCCAAGGAAGGTCAAGGTCAATTATTTAGAGCATGTTATTTGATCAGGAGCTAAGCTGATCACACATCCCATAAACCCCATTTCTCCAGTCACAGCCACATATGTGGCTGCGACTGGAGAAGTGGGGCTTATGGCTTTTGCGACCAGTGTAAATCCAGAGCAGGCTGTGCATCCTCACAGTCTGATCAGGATCTACACGGTTCGCCATTTCATCAATGAAACACCCGTCATGTTTCTAACGAACACTATAGATCGCTGTCATGCTATTGAAGCGTGCTATTTGAGTAGGAGCTAAACTGATCTCGCATCCCATAAGCTCCATTTCTCCAGTCACAACCACATATGAGACATGCCATGTGATTTTGTACCTTCGGACATCTGCGTAATTTCATTAAATATGTTTACAAAATTTACAATATTTTTATAAATAAAGTCAAAGGTTGACAACATTTTCAGTGTACATGCATTTTGTCAACTTTTAACACCATTTACGGAAAATATTGTAAACGTACTTAATGAAGGTACAAAATCACATGGTGTGTCTCGTATTACTATATTACCCTGCTGCATTTAAATAGGTTGATGCGTTCTTGGACAACCTGGTGAACTATGACAAGGACAACATTCATGAGAACTGCCAGAAGGCTGTGCAGCCGTACCTGGACGACCCCGAATTCGTGCCCGACTTCATCCGTGCCAAGTCCATCGCTGCTGCCGGCATGTGCTCCTGGGTAGTCAACATCATGAGCTACTTCACGGTGTTCTGTCAAGTTGAGCCGAAGAGAATCGCCCTGAGCCAGGCAAACGCCGAGCTGGCAGCTGCCAGGGATAAGTTGAAGATTATCACAAACAAGATCAATTCTCTGGAGGCCGACTTGGGACAACTGACAGCCGAGTTTGAGAAGGCGACGAATGAGAAGCTGAAGTGTCAACAGGAGGCAGACACCACAGCGAAGACAATCGAACTTGCTAACCGTCTTGTCGGAGGTTTGGCGTCTGAGAATGTGAGATGGGCGGAGGCAGTGAAGGATTACAGGGAGCAGGAGAAAACGTTGCCAGGTGATGTCCTGATGATCACGGCCTTCGTGTCGTATGTTGGATGCTTTACCAAGCAGTACCGTACAGAGCTACAGGAAAATTGCTGGCTGCCGTTTTTAAAGACACTGAAGACACCAATACCCGTGTCGGAAAACCTTGACCCATTGTCATTACTCACGGACGATGCTACTGTAGCTTCCTGGAACAATGAGGGCCTGCCTAGTGATAGAATGTCCTCGGAAAATGCAACTATCCTCACAAACTGTGAAAGATGGCCGCTGATTATTGATCCCCAGTTGCAGGGCGCGAAGTGGATCAAGACTAAATATGGCGAAAACCTTAAAACCATCCAGCTCGGACAGAAGGGTTACCTGGATGCAGTGGAGCGCGCAGTTTCATCCGGCGACGTCATGTTCATGGAAAATATCGGAGAAGCAATAGACCCGGTACTGGATCCCATAATAGGCAGAAACACGATCAAGAAAGGCCGGGCCGTGAAGATGGGCGACAAGGAAATAGAATACCACCCGGATTTCCGCCTCATCCTACACACAAAACTCGCCAACCCCCACTACAAACCAGAGATGCAGGCTCAGACAACCCTGATCAACTTCACCGTCACAAGAGACGGTCTAGAAGACCAGTTACTAGCCGACGTCGTCAGAAAGGAACGTCCTGATCTTGAGCAGCTGAAATCGGAGCTGACGAGACAACAGAACCAGTTCAAGATCACACTGAAGGAACTAGAAGATAACTTGTTAGCGCGACTCTCGGCAGCCGAGGGAAACTTCCTGGGTGACTATGCGTTGGTGGAGAATCTGGAAACCACCAAGAGGACGGCGGCGGAGATTGAAATTAAATCTGTGGAAGCCAAGAAGACGGAGGTGGAGATTAACCTAGCCCGCGAACATTACCGACCAGCCGCCGCCCGGGCGTCTCTTCTCTACTTCATCCTCAATGATCTCAACAAGATCAACCCCATGTACCAGTTCTCACTGAAGGTAGGTCGTCGTACAGCTTTGTTGTGCCCCTAAGCAACCTTTATTGGCCATTACAATTTCCACCTGTTTGGACTCTTTATCAACACTGAAAAAATAACATTTTTTGCTTGTCCAGGAAACTGCATTTACAAAATTGCCAAAAACCCAATTGAAATCAGAAGTAGCGAGTATCAAAAAAGCAAGGAGAACATTCTAATGAAATGCCAAGACTTGTTTTCATTTCGAAGCAAACTATTCAATAATTGCTGTCTGTTGATGTGTAAACAGTAATGTGATTTATTTTACCCAATTAAAATTTTGAAATACCCAATTGCTTCAGAAATGATGGAGTGACAATACTCAATTACGGTACTATTAAATTCCTTTACTTACACTTCTACTGTTGTCTGTCGATTGACATCATAGTTCATATATATGACAACTATCATATACAGGAGTGCATAACATTGAATGAACCATGAGAAGGCCATAGACAAGGCGACTTGTAAAAACAGCCTTACTGTTGAACAGACATGAAACCTCAATCAATCACTCCATCAATTTACCGATTGCAGGCTCTTAGTGTAGTGTTTGAGAAGGCCATAGACAAGGAGACTTAATAATTCCAGCACAAAAATATTTACACAATTCCCTAACATTTGATTGGCCCGTAGCAAGTCTCTGTCCAAAATTTATATCCCAGTGAGTAAACTCCCACGCTGAACTACTTTCCGCAACAGTGAGGCGCAGTTAAAATAATTCTTAAGAAAACGGAAATTGATGAATTTATTTCAAATGCTGGAATTATAAGGAATGAATGGCCTTTTTGTTGAATTTATCGTGGATTTAAACTTGGAAAAGTCGCGGGAATACTGGATGAGGCCTTCCAACAAATTACAATTTTCGAGAAAAAAAATATATAAAAAAATAAAAAACCTTCTTTTTTTTTCGAAAATTGTAATTTTTTAGAAGGCTTTCGTCCAGTATTCCCGCGACTTTTCCAAGTTTATACCCCGATAAATTTCACAAAAAGCCATTCATTCCTATATTAAACAACGTCGAACGTTGGAAATATCGTGTAATTTGAGCATATATTCAGGACTTTCGGTACTTTGATAATCTGCTCCATTCAAACAGCTGATTTACACAAACGTTTTCCGTGGCCACAGTACACGTCGTGTGATGCAGCCGCATCAATTGCAAAATTTCAGTGCCACCGTTGTAAACTGGTCTGGTGATGTAATGGCGCGTTCACGAGACGCATGCGTTACGTAAGTGTTGGCTTGGCCCAGAAATGAACATTGTCTACAGCCATGATCAAACAGCACGTGCTGTACGTTTGAACACGGCTGTGAGCGGTGTCGAACAAGTGCAGTCATGTAACAATGCTACTTTTCCCCTTTGCAGTCATTCAGTGTGGTGTTTGAGAAGGCCATAGACAAGGCGGAGCCAGCCGAGGAGGTGAAGGCTCGAGTTCTCAACCTCACAGACTGTATCAACTACTCCGTCTATGTGTACACCGCCCGCGGCCTGTTTGAGAAGGACAAGCTCATTTTCACCACACAGATGTGCTTCCAGGTAATTCATGGCAGATGTGTGCCTATATCTGCCCAGACTATGTGTTTATAATTGTTTTTGCCTCGCCTTAGCATATATTTTTTCGCTCACTGTAGTGGAAAGTGAGAATGATGGTTGCAGTTAGTCATACTTTGGCAGCGTCTTCGTCGAATGTCGAATAATTTTGGACATAGGTCCAAATTTTGCATATCTCCTGATTTCAAGGTGCATGATCACGTGGTTACAACATCACTGGCTGACAGTGTTGAAAGCTCGCCAACTTCAAAGTAAGTATTATTTGATATTTTCCTTAATATGCAATAAATTTTGATGAAATATGGCGCAGCAAACGCGTCTTCATGAGCTGCATTTGGTGGTCCCAGGAGTTCGACACAGACTTCTGTTGTTTTTGCAAAGAATCGATATTGATTCTTTGCAGAAACGACAGAAGTTTGGGCCAAAGTACAGAGACCACCAAATGCAGCTTAACAAGACGTGTTTCATGCGCCATATTTCATCAAAATCCATAATAAGGACAAAATAAAAGAATACATACTTTGAATCGGAGGGATTCTGGAAGTTTCAGTACTTGTTGTAACCACGTGATCATACACCTTGGATTTGTTAGATATTTACCAAACTTCAGCGGTAACCTTTTTACATGGATGGCTAACCGTGTCATTCGGGTGACCTTGACATCTTTTTTTGCTTCAAAATACAGATTATATTCAGTAAAACTTGAACATTAAATGTTAAATTGATCTAAATTATAATGTTAATCACTTGTGCTAAAGTTAAACATAGCACTGACTATATTTATCTATTGTAATTGCATTAAGCCTTTAACCCTACAGGCCAGAAAGCCAAGATGTGCAAACACTGTAGATCCAGATGAGCCGGCTCGTAATCTGCAGTATTTGTCCATAGTATTCAACTAAAAATCAACATTTTGTCATTAAAGGAACAGTCCAAAAATTAGTATGAAAAATACAAATGTATATCCAGGATTAAAGACGTACCAAATGGCAATTTTTGACGCACATTATGTTGCCATTCTCGAAGTTACATCTTATTCACTAATCGTACAGATTCTGCTGATGGCAAAGGACATCAACCCCGTGGAACTGGATTTCCTTCTGCGGTTCCCGTTTGTGCCGAATCTCACCTCGCCTGTCGACTTCCTCAACAACTGGAGTTGGGGCGGCATCAAGGTGAGACTGTCCTGACGTAATCTTAGCTACCAGTAGAATTGGTTGACCTATCGGGTTAATTTTCTCAAATGAATGGTTTAAATTATGGTCGTAGTACATACTATTGTCAGAGTAAAAAACATAATCTTAGCTATCGTGATTATTAGAAATCGTTGAATGATTCAAGTTCTGGTCATAGCATATGCTATCGACAGAGTGGAAAACCTCATCTTAGCTACCATTATTATAGAAATCGTTGACTATCATGCGAGATGTCTCAATGGAATAGTCCAAGTTATGGTCACAGCAAAAACTATTGGGTAGAAAACATAATCTTAGCTACCTTAGCTATCTTAGTGGAGATTAATAATGTCAAACAAATTTTAACAAATCAATCACGTTGCCCGACATGTGAGACTAATGTAATGTATTGGGATATAAACACAATACGTTTAATGGGCATTTGCATTATGAATTTATGGAGTGTAAATATTATGAAATATAAGTACAATATAACAGTAACCCTCGTCTTCCTTTCAGGCATTGTCGAACATGGATGATTTCCGTAACCTGGACCGAGACATTGAGGGGTCTGCCAAACGCTGGAAGAAGTTTGTGGAGAGCGAATGTCCAGAAAAGGAGAAATTCCCCCAGGAATGGAAGAACAAGTCGCTCCTGCAGAAACTCTGCATGATGAGGGCTCTCCGGCCGGACAGAATGACCTACGCTCTTCGGTAAATGTGGCTGTGACTGGAGAAATGGGGCTTATGGGATTTGTGACAAAATTGTACAGATGAATATGATACTTATTCGGTGTGCAAGCAGATTTCTTTGAGGGTACATCTAGTCGCCACCATGTCCGTCTGTCCGAGATTTGTGTGAAGTTTTTGGCTCCCCTAGTATCTCTTACCTTCAGTCGGATTGGCTTGAAACTTTGTTTACTTGTTTGTCATGATCCATAGTTTCATTCTATCACCCATCCATGCAGCCCTTGTGCTCAAGATCAAAGTCAATCTTGCTCCAGTGAGTCACAACTTTGATCAGCCCATCACAAGATTTCTCCCATTCAATCTCCTTAACCATTTTACCCCTAAATAACTGGACTGGACTGTGTGATATGTTAATTTTCTGACCAATGCAATTGTCACAAAATGATTTTCAGCCTAGTTGATTTAAAAAAAAATGTTGTGTTTTTCTTCTAAGAAAATATGAAAATTACTTATCATTTTATGAGCCGGCTGATCTGACTCTACACTGTTTGCAAACACTGTCTGATATAGTGGTCTGGGTTAATCTTCACTGTCAAAACATTTATTTCAGACTCTTTATCGAGGAGAAGATGGGACAGAAGTACGTTGAAGGTCGCGCCGTCGAGTTTGCCAAATCGTACGAGGAATCCGGACCAGGCACGCCCGTCTTCTTCATCCTGTCTCCAGGAGTCGATCCGCTCAAAGACGTAGAGGCTCTCGGCAAGAAGCTAGGCTTCACGTCGGACGCGATGAACTTCCACAACGTGTCCTTGGGCCAAGGTCAGGAGATTGTGGCCGAGCAGAAAATGGAACTGGCTTCTAAGGAGGGCCATTGGGTGGTTTTACAGGTAGGCAACAAAGCTACAGGGTAATTTAAATGGACTTTCTCTTAGAGGTTTGAAGCATCCAAATTAAAAAGGTCGGCATTACATTTTCAAATTAAAACTTGTGTGGAGTACCTCAACAAGGAGGTAAGCATATTATTCATGCACCCATTACATAATTTAACAAAAACCTTTTATTACGAGGATAAATAGCAATTAAATATCTATCCAAATAAGCCGGAATCGATGCATCAAAGTCATGCGGTCGCATGGATAATCACATATGGATGAACCATAACTAGTCTACCTCCGTGTTATCCCCTCACCGATAGGCTTATGAACCGCTTCACTGATTTTGACAACATTCCTGCCCAAGGTCAAGGGCGCGAGGACTTATGTTCACCTGATTTGTAATGCAAATGCGGTAAATGTTTTTTTCATTTATTCAATAACTTCACTGATTTTGATAATATTTGGCCACAATGTGTGTCTAGTTTTATTATCTAGGCTGCAAGCAAGGAGATTAGCTTCGTAATAACAGTGCCCTTGTTGCGCTTTTAAATTATTTCAGTATAATATGACTGTTTCCAGAATGTCCATCTAGTGGCCAAATGGCTATCGACACTGGAGAAGATGATCGAGAAGTACTCGGCGGCGAGCCACGAATCGTACCGCCTGTACGTGAGTGCGGAGCCATCCGGCACGCCCGAAAGCCATATCATGCCACAGGGAATACTGCAGACATCCATTAAGATCACAAACGAACCGCCGTCGGGCATGTTGGCCAATCTCCATAAAGCCCTGGACAACTTTACCCAGGTAGGTGCTGGTTAATTGTTCATGTATTGTGTTGGCTCTACACAAAGGGGAAATACTGTTATACATACATACTGTTATTATGTGCCCTGAATGTTTCTGGGTACATATACATGTAGGCTCCACGCTGTGTGTCCGTCTGTTCGAGATTTGCATTAAAGTTTTTGGCTAGGTACTCCAGTATCTCAGTTACCATAAGTCGGATTGGCTTGAAACTTCATATGCGTATTTGTCATCATCCATATTTTCCTTTTTATAGACCACCCCATGCGGCCCCTGTGCTCAAGGTCATAGTCTGTTGATTGAAAAATTTGCTTTTCTTTTTGATGGGTACATCCATCAGTGTTTCTTGTATTGTTACCAGCTAGTGTAATCCCAGATCAGCTTCAGACCTGTTTACTCCTACGGATTGTCCGTATTTACCACGGATAAGGCGATGAAAATACGCACTACGTTTTGACCTCGAAATCCTACGGATTTAAAAAAAAAAACGCCGATTTTCTTCTCTCTTTTTTTGGCCCCATTTCGCTCATTTTTTATTTTTGCCTCCTTTGCGTTATTTAGCGTCCTATAATTTCCGTAGTCTAGATCATCTAGAAGCTTCTGTAATATGGTTCGCAGAGCAACTTCAAGCGTCTGTTGATAATAATTTAATCATTTTATTTTGTAATTCTCCGGATGTTGTCGATGTTGTCGGCTGTTGAAAATGTCGAAACGCATCAACAACGACAAATTAACGGAACTACCAGCCAAAAAAAACTGCCAGCGTTATAAGGACTCTTATAAACAGATGTGGCCATGTCTTGGCGTGTCATGTCTTGTGCTGGTTTGTCATGTGTCGTCCTGGGGATCCTAACCATGAGTGAGCGGGTGTTCTCAAAAAAACATTGCATAACGTTACACTGTGTACCACATGTATCTAAATAAGCATTCAATACAGATATTTTCTACATATTAAAAGATAACTAGTGTAAGTTAGTTAGGGGTTGATCTCCCATGCAACTGTAATGGCCACCCATGACATTTTCTGGCGAGCTTCGTTTTAATATCACGTTCTTAGCCAAACTCCTTGCATCAGCTAGGTACCTGAAAATAATATTATTCAATGAGTAGTAACAATTTAAGCTGGTATTTATATCACAAAGTGAGTAATTAAGAGGATTTGGGGATGATTTGCTGCATATCGGGCCCGTATTGCATAGACACTTAACATTTACGGACGTCACGGTCATATTTTCAAGCTATATGTGCTGAATTTGATTGATTGATTGAGATAAAAAAAAACAGATGAATAAACATTTGGAATGGTAAATAACTTGCATGTTTCAATTGACCAAAATGGGTCAAAAAACATTTATCTCATAATTAATTTTGGATGATCTCCCTTGGCTGCTAGAATGCCTAAGTTAAATTAAAACATCGAAATAAGACTCTTTTTACCATAAAAACGTATTCAAATCAGGTTCAATAACTTCTTAAGAACGATATTAAAAGGTTTTGAGACATATTAATTGGATAACTTATTCATTACATGAGGATTTGGGGGAAAATGAGGATGTGGGGAGGATTTGGGGGAAAATGAGGATTTGGGGAGGATTTGGGGGAAATGAGGATGTGGGGAGGATTTGGGTGAATCGTGCGCCTGCTCGACAGTAATAAAATACAGAACAGGTCAAAGGTGCTGTCTAAAAGATAAAACTTTAGAGAGTCTGTTAGTTCTGAAATCGCGACCTGAAAAGCCAACTGCTAAAGATCACAGCAGGGAGACTAGTCAGGCTGAAGAGTGCTTATTACAGGTCATTGAACAATTAGAATATTTGTATGCTGCAATCCTGTGCACAACGGCATATCTTGAAGGAAATTTGGCTAAGTGAATGTATGCTTATGTGTTAGGGAACCTGGCACTAGATCTGGATCTTGTATTTTGAGAGCCAAATTAATAATATTCTACCCAATATAGCACTGGTTCTAGCCAGTGGGAGGCTCTATTGCATCATATCCAATTCAACAAATTGAAATATGGTGTTACAAGTTACTGGTATTTGTGTGCATCATTGTCATCTGCCAATAAACTTTAAATAAACCATTTAGGTAAAATGGTCTAGCAGTACTAATGAGTGTTGTCTAGTCATCCACAAGAACGTATTCATGGTTTATTAACATATTCATTCTTGGAATAAACAGTCGAGTGAAAGGGGGACGGGGCCAAATGATTTATGTGTGGCACCAAATCAAGATCTTGGACTTCAGAATGTGCAATTCCTTCCCAATACAGGTGCATTCCCGGCTCTAAATGGCTCAAATTACAAGTTGCTGAGCCATAAAATACCATTTCATCATCATCCACCAATGTTTTTGGTAAATAAAATTGAAAATTGTATACCCATCCAAAACTACTGACAGTCATTGAAAACTACTGACATATGACTTCTTGACTACTGATGGAATTCGCTTGGGGTAAACAGGTCTGCAGCTTGTACATCCGGGTACATCTAGCGAAAAATTCACATCTCTGCAGTATTTTATCTACCAGTTTGTGTTGGTGTGTCAACTTGGTCTCTTCTGAAAAAAATGGTGTGTCATCCTATGGAAAAATAATACAATTTCTGAATTTTGGTGTCAATTCCAAAAAATGTGTGTATTTGACACGCAACATGCTGGTAAATAAATCACTGTCTGTGCTGGATTATGTGCGCATGTTAAACTCGGGTGCTAAGTGAGTCAAAAACTCTTTCTGTTTTGGTTGGTCGTATTTACTCGATCACCAAGTGAGTTTTCTTGAACATTTGCAGGAAACCCTGGAGATGTGCGCCAGGGAGACGGAATTCAAGAGCATCCTGTTTGCCCTCTGCTACTTCCACGCGGTGGTGTGCGAGCGGCGTAAGTTCGGGGCCCAGGGCTGGAACCGCGTCTACCCCTACAATACGGGCGACCTGACCATCAGCATGAACGTCCTATATAACTACCTGGAGGCGAACGCCAAGGTGCCCTGGGAGGACCTCCGCTATCTGTTCGGACAGATCATGTACGGGGGACACATCACCGACGATTGGGACCGCAAACTTTGCAAGACCTACCTGGAAGTCTACATGCATTCCGAAATGGTTTGTGGATTATATTTAATACTCATTTTGGAATTCAGTCGTCGTGATTGTAAAACTTTCTGAGAGCAATTATTTGAATCTCGTGCTTGGGATAAATTTTGCTTGTCAGGCTGACACAATCAAGCTACCGTAATAACCCTATATATTTGGACACCATATGGTCTGGCAAATCCTGATAAATGTATGGTTTCCCACAACAAAGAGTCCAACTATTTAAGGTTAGTGTGGTTGTACTAGTTTATCACAATAACAATGTATTTGGATACAATTTGTTTCCAAAGCAAAAGGTGTCCGAATATTTAGGGTACTTTGATTTAGGAGGGTTCATAGTACATTATGGAAGAGTAAGATAATGGGATGACGCTCGATTTTCGTGCCAAAATTGATTTTTTTGCAGTTTTGTCAACAATAGGAAGTACGTTAATGAAAAAAATAGGGGTTGAATTTTCTCGACCATTTTTTTTGTGTATTTGGGACTTTTTAGGGGTGACCATTCCCCAGAAAATGGCAAAATTATTATGGTATGTGATGACGCTCGATTTTTGTGCCAAACTTGTTTTTTCTGCAGTTTTATGAACCATAACGGGTGAATGAATTCGAAAATAGGTAATTAAACATTTTTTTGACCTTTTTTTCTGTATTTGAGGGCTTTTCAGGGGCGACAATCCCCCAAAAAATGACAAAATCTGTATCTCGACTCACATACTCTCTATTTTCATGATCTTGGTGTCTAAGATATGGTTTTGCGGGGCGCTGAGCTCGATTATGATGGTCCCGACATGATTTGAGGTCAATGTCATAAAGTAAAGGTCACCACGAGGTCACCACGAGGTCACCAATGGACACAGAGGATGAACTCGGTCAAAGTAGCTGAACTCGTATACGGGCCAGTTTGTATGGGAATTTATGTACATGTAGGGCATGTGCAATTTGGAGCCGGAGAATTCAATGGTAAAATCCATTTCGGCAAGTTCTACATATGTACCTGCTAAGTTCGATCAGATGAGTCGCCCAAATGATCAAGTTGCGCGAGTTTGCAGTAGACCGGATACTAGGCTGGTCACATAAGCCATAACGTCTGTTGCGCCAGACAGTTGCATATTCCATATAATCCTGCGTATGCGTTTGAATGTCATACACATGTTTTATCTACGTTCTACGTTGAAATATGTCGAAAGACGTTGCGCCGAAAATACAGCGGCTGGTCTCCAAGATATAACAACAACAACAACAATTTGTCTGATTAGTTGTGAAAAGATCGCAGCGTTGTTAAATAGTGTCACTATATTAACGACGCTGTGATCTTCGCACATCTGGTTGTAAAGCATGATTGGCCCTATATTACCAACGCTGTGGTTTTGTTAATACATGCACATTCTTTTTGAATGTCGTTACAGTGTGCATCGACTTTGCTATTCTGTACAAGAAACAACACAAACACAAAATAATCCGTAAAGATTTGAGGAGTTTCAGCAATGTCGAAACGAAAATCGACAGATTCGAGGTCTTGCATCATTTGTAAAGAGGGTGACTCTATCAATAATAAACTTGTTGATACAACTGACATATCACTTCTGAAAGACCTGAAAGAAAGGGTTCTCGAGCGGGCTAGTCTAGGGGATGTGCACCTCAAATCGCTGGCTGGTCATTTCAGTAGTTTGTCCCAGTCAGATTTGCGTGATGTCTGTTATCACAGCGGATGTCGCAAGCCTCTTGTAAACAAGGCAAACGTAGAGATGTGTAGAAAACGTGCTCGTTCCCTAACGCCAATGTTTTCTGATGCACCATCTACTTCTGAAGTGCCGTCGTCGGCGCCGAAACGTGGGCGTCCACACAAGATAGAGACATCTAAGACAGCGACCCCTCTACTTAGAAAGAAAGGTGGTAATGTTCTTCCGAAGGAAAAGAAATGTATGTTCCACACATGCTCCTTTTGTCCAAAATTGTCACAAGAGTTGCACAAGGTAGTATCGGATTCTATGGGTCAGCATCTTCTAGCTATCAAAGGGTCTACTAATGACGACTTAGTCAGATTGAGTATAGCTGAAATATTGGAACCTGGAGATGCAGCAGCATTAGAAAAATACTACCATAGAGACTGTCTCAGGGTTGCAGACAGACACTGCAAGGAACCGGGTGATAGTGATGCATATAGACATGTAAGAAGTGTGTGTGATGCTGAGCTTATTGTACATGTGAGAGATTCTCTTAGTGTAGAAGGCTGCGTCCTCAGCATGAATGAGTTAAATTCATATTACATCGACCTTTTGAAGGAGAGGCACATTAATAACAATGAAAGTGACAACCACAAGAAATACCTGAAAGAGTTGATTGAACAGCATGTACCAGATGTTGAATTTGTTCAGCCTCCAAATCCTATTCACAGCCACAGGGTTATGAGGAAGCAATCAGTAGGACAAGCCGTTGAGTTTGCCACTACAGATACAGATCCCCGTGCTCTCATAGATTTAGCTCGTGCCTTGAGACAGGAGGTTCTCGGTGCAAGAGATTGGAAATTCACGGGTGAGTTTAACGATTTCGAAAACCCCCCGATGTTAGAATTTCTTATAGCTCGCATCATGTATGGCTGTGAAGCTAGACAAATCTCAGGACAACGAGAAGCAGAAGTGAAGAAGAATGTTGATGTTGTCTGCCAGCTGTCTGTACAGAGCTCAAGAAGTCAGAGACAAGTCAAACTAAAGACGTCTCGTGGGTTCAAGAAGACAGTGGAAACTCCCCTTTCTATTGGCGTCCCACTCGCAATCCACTCTCGAGTACGAGATCACAATCTAATTTCTATGCTGTCCACAGTGTACATTGGAAGTGACTACCAACGCATACTCAATCTTCAGAGGAGGGTGGAGTTCGCAGTTCAGCAGCGGATGTTGTCAACCGAAGGGTACTGCCTCCCTGACTTTGTCAAACGAAACGTACCAATCTGGTTTGCTACGGACAACATTGACTTTCTTGAAAACACAGCGTATGGGCAAAACACATTTCACGGGACGCTGTTGGTACTCTTCCAGCGGGATGAGGATGGGAAACAGTAGTATATAGGGTATCAGTACGTTACCGTTTTTGATATAACAAGATAATAGAGTGCAGCAAGCACACCACCCCTATAACAAACCCGTTAAAACAGTGATAAAACAGCAGCGTACTAATTGTGTATATCTAGCGTTTGACACCTCTAGAGATGGAAAAAACCCGAGGTAAATTTTTTGCCGTCTACAACAAATAACGCGGTTTTAGATAGAAATATGTTTATGAAAACCCAAAATTATGTATATCAGTACGTTACCGTTTTTGATATAACAAGATAATAGAGCGCAGCAAGCACACCACATCACCCCTCATAAAATACTGTCGCACCATCATGAGAGATATTACTTATATCTACCGTTTGACACCTCTAGAGATGGAAAAAAACCAAGGTAAAATTGTTGCCGTCTAACAAGTTAAAATCCGTCCCCAAATTGATGAGGTTTTCGGTTACCTTTTTCAGCTACTTTCGGCTGCCACACAGAATAGGTACTCGATGAACTTTGTAGAACTCCCACACAGAACATGCAAGAAATACCAACAAAGGCAAAACACAAGGAAATGCGGGTATCCATGCTGTCAGCTCTGTAGACTCCAAAAACTATGCAACATTTTCTTTTCAAAGGGCTACTGCATGTAGAAAGGGTTGCGCCCTCCAGAGGGAGGGTGTACGGAGTCGTCATTTTTCCCATTCGGCGTACCGGACTGTTTTGCGGAGTGCACGAACTTGGTGTCGGGATCTGGTTTGTTCTTCCAGAGTCTACAAGCCTCTAGAGACACGAATGGAAACAATGGTTTGCAAACTGCATACACAGCGAAAGCAATTCCAAGACACCACTTTGCATTCTCCATCGTTTGCCAAATGTCGTGCACCTCCAAGTCTTTTTCGCATTTCGGTTCGCTAGGCTTGGGAGCGCTAGCCTCGGATACACTAGTCTCGGAACCAGTGTCCGAAAACGCGCTAGTTCCGACCTCCACCAAACGGTCTTCTAGAAACCCCAGACACGACTCCAAATTCGTCAGCAAACGCTCCAAACGAAGTTCCACATCCAGTAGCTTGCGATCCAAACGGTTTCCCAAGAAATGCAAACGCGTAGATTCGCCGGCACCTTCTAGAGGGGTATTCGCAAGGGGAGGTTCTTCTAGAGGACCAGGTGGGTCTACATTCACAATGGGAGGTTCTTCTAAGGGTGTTCTTTACTGCTAGTTTCGGGAGTTGCACTACTAGCTTCGTCCAGAATTTTTTGGAGTCTTGCGCTACCAATTCCGTACTTCTTTTTGATGTTGCGGGCTGTGGTCGTTCCACGGGTGGAAACAATTTCTCGCATGTTTTTCGGAGACAAGTAGGTTTTCGGCATGGCTACACACAGGGGAACATGTGTCCAACAGGGAATCTCAAAGTGCTTGGAATGTGCGAGACTGGGGGTGTTCCCAGGAGAAACATATTTTCTACGATTGTAGTGTTTTTGCTGAGTATTGCTGCGTATTGCTGATATGCTGAGTATTGCTCAGTATTGCTCATAATTTTAATCATTGTTAAGCTTTGCTCAGTAATTTTGCTAATTTTATAAAAATTAATTGTTAAACATTACTCAGTATAAAGTTATACAAAATCTAACTGACTTATTATGCGTTTTTACAAAAAAGATAAAGATTCTCAAAAGATGAATGAAGCTGAAGAAAAAATGTGGCATTATGTTCCTGGTAAACTTCATCAACTTAAATATGCTTCCGAAAACCCTGATAAAATATTAGGAATAAGGAGTATACCTAGAGAAGACTATATGCACTATGTTAGTTTACTAAGTTACTCTGCGCGGAAGTTTGGTTGTTGGGATGAGCCGTTTGGATAGCAAACTGTTGCTTACTCGAACACTACCGTGGTAAATAAATTTATAAATGATGGTGAACTTTGTAGAAATAATGAAAAGCTAAGGGGAGTAAAATCTCTGTGTAACTCCATATGGAGACTAGTTGAAATAGAAACTAAATGTATCGCGCTTAACTTTATAAAGGTGTGGTGTGAATACCATCTACATCCAATCTTCTCTTATCATAGTAGGCGGATAGCCCTAACTTCTTCTGGGTATAAGTTCTCATACAGCCGTGTAGCATGCGGAAACCTCTATTAGCACCTACATCTTTATGGGTGAGATCAAGCGCTGCCTTATATCTATCCCAATCTAGCTTGTTCTGCCTGGCGTTCAATCCCTTAGCTGAATGCTTGATACCTCCACCTTTTTTCTCAACTACGTAACACTTACTACTTAATGCGATAGCACGATCGCCTCTGAATTCGGTCTTGAAAAGTCCTGGCTCTCTGTTACTCCACTTATCCCAAGCGAGCCATTCTTTTTTATGTTCGTTAAAATCCTCTACAAGGTGCGGTTTGATCACATCTTCCAACGAATTCGGACCACTGATACCCATATACATACTATCCGTATCCATCTGTACTAACTCAAAGTCAGCTCTATCAACATACTTATCTAGAAAGTCGTAATAGAACTCTAACATTCTCAACTTAGCGTATTGAAATACGGCTATACCGCAGTGGAAGGGTCTCGTCATTGAAGCTGATGATTTCCTACTAGATATTTCGTACGCGTCTCCTATCTCTTCGATATCATCAAAATACGCGGATCTTAATGCTCTGTCAACACACGTCTCATCTTTAGTATAAGTAGGACACAGGTGTTTTTCGGGAGATTCTATCATTTTTCCGCAACACGAGTTTCCTAATAGTTTCATAATATCCGCAATCGGGGCGGCTTCAACGTTTATGTCACCTTCTCTACGCGCTGCAGTAACTTCTTTCACGAACCATTCGAACGGCTTGCCTGCTTTATAATTTATAATCCTATGCACTCCTGTGATGATTAAACCATGTTTTAGATACCATTTCAATAGCGGTGCAAATAGTAAAACTTTCTCTGCACTCATAGCTCCAACTAACTTCTTACCATCTCCTCGATTGCGGTTCGTATCATCGAGATATTGCAACATATGATCTGGAACTTCATCTACCTCCACTACACGATTTATAAAGATAGGTGACATTTCTGAAAAGACGTCGTACAAGCTATCAGGAACACGGATGTCGACCTCCGCAAACCCAAACCAAGTACCACTCTTAACTCTGTTGGTGAAATCATCTATCCTAGTCTTATTAAATGGGGTTGAAGTCTTTGTTAAAACACCCTTACCACAAGGCATTTCCTTACCTAGCGTTGATAGATAAAGAGCGTTAGCATCCAATCCTAATACAGACTTACATTTTTTTCCGTTACCATCTGGAGTGGATCTTAATCTTGTAACATTCACCTCTTCATGTCTTGTAAATACTATAGAAGGTCCTCCAACTAGTGCACCTTTCAACATTTCATACTCTTCAGCTTCAGGCGCGAACAGTGGTGGACATATCTTGCGAACTTCTGCGCTTTCCTTAGTCTTGTAAGTTTTAACATGCTCCTTAATTGTTCCTCTCAATATATATTGCAATGCGACTCCTGGTAGGGTAACTGCATCCTTAAACATATCTATACCTTTGAGTGAATAAAAGTTAGACATCTTCTCTAGAGCTTCTAGAAATGGTGAGACATCTAGATCGTTGTAATATTCTAACCAATCTTTGAAACTTTTCATCCCTCTCGCTTTATAAATTTCAACACACGCGGCTAACTCATCAGGTTTAATTGTATTACTAGGTGCTAGCCTATTAGTCCAACATTCGATAGGTGGTAACCCTTGGTAGTTTAACTTGTCATAATTATCAAACCACTCGTACGGAAAGAATGATTTATTACATTCACAACCGTATGCGCGTACCCATTTATCGTAGGACACCCCTGGAGATAGATACATTCTCACATCTAAAAACTTTAATTTTGGAGTCATCAAATAAACGGTCGTATTTGTTTTCTTACCAACCATTACTTTCTCTGTAGTATCTGATAGAATCCCTACTAGATATCTCTTAATAACATTCAAATCGTATGATCCACAGTTGAAACCTAATGTAGGAACCTGCGAAATCCATCTCGTAAGTTCTTTCTGCTGGACAGTTGGAAGTAGATCGAAATCGGTTGGAAAACCGTAGACCGAATTCTTACCAACTTCTTCTCTTATCTTATCTCCTCGCTTAGATACTTCGTCCATAAATCTCTTAACTAAGCTCTCTGGATCTGTATCACAAATGTGTACAACTTCTCTAGTTAGCGTATCACCCACACTTACACTTACCGGAATGTGAGTATCAATCACATCTAGATCTTTTACAGTCCTATCTGGATCACTCTTAACCAGTAAAGACTCAAAATCATACACTATCTTATATGGGTAAATTACTGTTGGAGGTGTTGGAAGCGGTGCGGTTACAGCTTGCTTTCTCTGTCGATCGTACTCACATTCCCAAATTGTAACTAAATTATATGAAGCTCTAATTATTATATCTCGTACAAGTGTGTTTGCATACTTATCTTGTCTATTCTTACTATGTCGTGGGCAACCGTGCCAATAACGCCGTGAAATTGATAAACTGTGTTGGTTTCAGAACAATATCCATCAACTGGTGCTTTCTTTATTACTCTTTCTCCACCATGTCCGCAAACTGCTGTGTGAATATGGTTATCTGTAAATGTATTCATCCACTCTATAGATTTCTTACTACAATGAGACTTAGGATAGAAAGCTTTCTCGAATGCAGATTGTGGCCTGTCTATTTCCTTACCCTTACAAGATACTTTAGTTAATCCGCGATTGCAAGTTTGCGCGTGTCTCGCAATGCAGTGAGACTGAGTGAATCGTTGTTGACAATTAGGACAACAGTAATTTTGTGTGGCTCTCTTCATGTCTGTTATAAGAAACGCGTGATTGTTGTAAATACCTATCTTCATTTTCATAACACCAACTTCATCATAATGTGCAGCTGTGTGTCTGATATACCAAGTGCCATTTTCTTCAGGCTCGTACGCTTCAATCCCAACTTTAAAACATTCTTCAACCAGCTTAAGCTCCTCAAAACTTATAGTACTATCTTTCCTGCGCTTCCCCACAATGAAATCTTGATACTTTTTGTTCAAAGATTTTATCTCTCTGATTGATCTATCCGCTCTCAATGATGTATCTTTACATAAAGCTAGACATCTGAACAGACATAAATTATCGTTGAAAGTATCTAGAGGTTTTATCCCCTTCTTATTTCTCAGCCAGTCAGGAAGCCTTCCACCTCCTAGTACATTTACTTGTGTATCTCCAGCTGTAACTTGAGTAGTATAAATAAGCTTAATTGTTGTGCTTAACCATCTTACGAACAACCATTTCGTGTTGGGTCTATCTATTTTACCAACGTCCAATCTATTTTCTTCCTGCATTTTAACCCATTGTCTTACACCCGCAGACCCTTCGAAAGTGGGGCTTCCTGAAATGTTTCTACCATATGTTATTGTGTTCGGCTTGCCCGCTTCATCAACCTCCTCAATATGTTGTAGCTTATACGCGTATGAATATCTTAAATAAAAGCTACCTGTCATCTGATTATCGAGCTGCTTCATGAGTCTTCTAGATGAGTTACGGTTAAGGTTTCTCTTTATTGTGATTGTTACAACTCGTCGCCCTCTCTCTATATTAATATCAAACCCGTCTGTATCTTCAAGTATTTCAGGTCCCTCATTCACTAGCTTCCTTACTAGTGAGGTGTTAATCTTACGCTTCGGTTTTTTTATTAAGTCCAACACCTTTAGATAACAGTACAGCTTGCACTTCTGAGGCTATTGTATCTGATATTTTATTTATATCTTTCTTCTCAATATTTTTAAAAACCCCCTTAGCTGCGGCTCTCCGCATTCTATTCCATATTATATCATTCTTTCCCTCATTTATCAACCTTTGAAGTTTTTTCTCTTTCATCTTCGCGCCAAAAGGTATCCCCATTTTTGTTAAATCCCTCTGCAAGTTATCAATGTTGCGTTGTCCTTCTATATCGTCAACAAGTTGTTGATATACTACAGGATTTTGTCGTCTCAGATTTCTCAAGTTCGCTTGTGTCATGTTTATTGTTGTTTATGATTATAGATAATTAATGTTCAATTGGAAAAAGAGAATTTTACTTCATTTTTATCAATACTTTTTATTGCGTTATTACCACTTTCTATCACTACCTCGCCTATATTTTAAAACCCCCGAACGTACCAAATTTTCTCCATATTTTCATAAACATATTTCTATCTAAAACCGCGTTATTTGTTGTAGACGGCAAAAAATTTACCTCGGGTTTTTTCCATCTCTAGAGGTGTCAAACGCTAGATATACACAATTAGTACGCTGCTGTTTTATCACTGTTTTAACGGGTTTGTTATAGGGGTGGTGTGCTTGCTGCACTCTATTATCTTGTTATATCAAAAACGGTAACGTACTGATACCCTATATACTACTGAAACTCATAAATACACCATTGCAAATCCCGTCCAAGCCCCCCGAGAAGCCACACCAGGTGGAAATCAATTACCGAGATGAGCCTGAGATCAAACTGACTCCAATTAGGTTCCCCAGTTACTCTGTCGGACGTGGAGCTGACCTACTCACACAATACTCAAAGTTCACCCACACGTGGGCATTAGCCAACCTATTCACAAGTCCCCCTCTGTCTGATGAATATGAAAATAAAGACAGCGGAGGTGCCACAGCCAATGCGGAATCTAAACATGCCAGCGATGACGAAAATACTGGAGACGCCGCAGATATAGATGCAATAGATGCTTCTGTTGATAAAACTGAGATGATACTGGAAGTAACAGAAAGAAAGGAAAAGAAAACGAGATTGAAGAAATGTGACGTGATGCCGACTTGGGCTGCAACGCAGCATCTTCTATTGAAAAACCAGGATGGCTACCAGTCACCAACAAAGACAAATGTGGAAGTTGTGGCACCGCTACTTCGAACGTCTCCCACTGATTATGCTACTCTATACACGGTTCTATGCTTGGCACAAGACATATCGGCAGTTGTTATTGGTCCTGAAAGACGGACTCTGATCACTCTTGACCTCGACCTCTATCAAAGAGCAATTCAGTTGAAGGAATCTGTCAAAAACGAGAATTGGGTACTGAGGGCTGGACTTCTCCACATCGTATTTGCGGTACTCCATGGACTTGGCAAAACATCAGAGGGGAGTGGCCAAGACACAATAGCAGTGGACACAGGTATATATTCTTCTGCCGCACTGAGAGGGATATACAGTGGAAAGAGCTACAAACGAGCCGTGGAATACCATATAATGAATGGTCTTGCCATTCTCATGGTCAAACTGGACGCAGTCGTCGGAGAAACCCCTCTACTAGCGATAAAGGGACGATGTGTAGCGCTGCGTAGAGCCCTCCATGACCGTGACCCTGAAATGGTAGCCATATACGAAGACATAGGAAGCTACTACTCAGATAATGTCCAAATGGAAGAGGCTGCAATTGGAGATGGTGACGAAATGAGCCGCTTCTTTGACAATTATCTCGATCAGGTTGATGCTCTCCTCGAGATCATTGCAGCAGCGAGATCGAGAGATTGGAAAGGCTCCCTTGCTGCGATTGAGAAAAACATAAAGTACTTCCACTTCCATGGCTTAATCAACTACGCAAGACTAATGCCTCTACATTTGGCACAGATGTATCAATTGGAAGAGGATGATCCCACAACATGGGAAGCCCTCAAGAAGGAGCACTACCAGCTGGCAGGAGATATATGTGTTAGATCGAGTCAGAATGCTCTTAAACTGAGGAACAGCATCATTCTCCACTGTGAGGGAAACCCTTACATTGTAGGTACACCTGTGAAGAACATTTGCTCATCTGCTGTTATCCCAGACAAGGCTAGGTTTGATATTCTCAACTATCCGAATCTGGGGCAAGAGCTCTACCAGAAGTTCGTGGACGAACGCCTGTTAATAACATCCAAACTATCAATTTGGGATCCAATGACCAGGCCAAAGTTCAAGACCTTCAGCAACTGGAAACTAAAGAGTAAACTGAAGGTTGGTGACAAGGTGATCAAACTGCGAGAGGATAGGGAGCTCATTGGGAGATGCCTAATTATCAGTCAATCAAGGCCGATGCTCCTACCAAAGCTCGAGGAGACAATTGGCACTCACGAAATGTCAGTGATGCCCCGTTCTATGTTTGCACCTGATGGGACACTCCTCTTAGCAACGGACAAGGCTAGCGTCATGCATGCAGTCGAGGCTCAACCCTCTGCATCGCATAGCTCTGAACCGGAACAATCGGTTTCCCATCCCACCGCATCAACTTACATTCTCGATGCAATGGCGCTCCTGCAGGCGATGAAGAAAACACCTGGGATGAAGAAAATCACGCACTTGAAGCACGCCTTTATCAAGACCATCAAAAGGCGTGTACATAAGGGTGGCTACACTGAAGCTAGGATATTATTTGATCAATATCTTCCACTTAGTCTGAAGGAAAAGACAAGGGAAAAGAGAGCTACATCGGATGAAGCTTCACGTGCTGGGTATGAGGTCCATGACGAGATGAACATCACAACTGTTCCCCTGCAGGACCTTTTATCCTGCTCAAAGACCAAGGGACAGCTTGCAAGACTTCTTGCACATGGACTTCTACAGGAGTTTGCGGGGCACGATCTGCGGATTATCGTCGCATATGACACTAATATCAAGATAAACTCACCCCACACACTTGAAGAGGACTTCCAAACACATGGACACGAGGAGGCCGACTCACAGATCCCCCTTCACGTTCTTCACTGCATCAAGGACTGTGCATTCAGACATGTTGTAGTTGCGTCTCCGGATACTGATGTCTTGGTCCTTCTCCTTGACCTTGGAGCACATGGACGTTTAGGGAGTTTGACCACCCTAGAATTTCACACAGGAAAAGGCAACAAGTTCAGAAAGATAGATGTCATGGAGAGAGTAAGAAGCATTGGCCGTCCTCACTGTCAAGGTCTAATTGGGATACACAACTTCTCCGGTGCTGACTGGGGCGGTAAGTTCGTGGGTGTGACAAAGAAGAGGTGGATCACAGAGTACTTCAAGCTGAGCCCAACTGATCAGATCGTCGACGCCTTCCAAAGATTGGGAGATGATCCTCTCTCATCGACGGAACTGATCAACGGAGAACTTCCGAAGGACATGCAACCTCTGGAACACTTTGTGTGCCGCGTCTACTCTGCCAATGGCCCGCAAACACTTCCCAAACTTCGCTGGGAGCTCTTTAGGTCGAAAAACATGGAGTCTGAGATGCTGCCACCCACGAGGGCTACACTGTTGCCTCATATACAACGAACAACTTTGTTTGTACAGTTAACAAAGCCTATATCACCACACATCCTGTACTGCCCAGATTGGAAGACTGTGGCTGGGTTCTCGACGATGGTGCAATATTCCCAGTGCGGTGTCTTGAGCTACCTGCTCCAAAAGCTGTTCTGGAGCTGATCAAATGCGGCTGTCGATCGTCTGCCTGTGCACGCAACTGTTCATGTGCCAATAACAACCTCCCATGCACACCCTTTTGTAAGTGTCATGCCCAAGGATGTCAAAACAGCAAGCGTGACACAGTTGATGTTGACGATGAAGAAGTATAAACAGGCATGATAATATTCAGTTAATCATTAATTGACCTTCCAAAATATGCTGAATGATGCCTGTTCGGCGTAAAGTTGACACATGTACAAGGACGCAGTGTATTGTGGGGCTTTCTTGGATTTTATTGGAATTCATTCTCCCGTCCGTATGAGTTTCAGACAAATGTAGAAACTATGTATGTGATTGCTATTAAACATGCCCTTTATAACCTGAACCTGAATGTCACCTCGCATGTGAATAACGTTATCATTGGTAATTTCTCACCATGAAAAAACTATATAAATCGGTAATATTCCACGCTTTGTGACCAATAATGACCCCGCGTTGACCGTTAGTCCATGACCTTAACCTCAAATCTTGTCCTAACCATCAAAATCGATATCAGCGCCCGCAGAAACCCCATTATAGACACCTAGATCATGGAGATAGCGTGTATATGAGCTGAGATATAGATTTTGCCATTTTCGGGGGTTTGTCAACCCCCCAAAAAAGCCCTCAAAATACACCCAAAAATGCCAAAAGAACGTCACAGCTATTTTTTCTGTCAATTTACCTGTTATGATTGCTAAAACTGCAAAGAAAAATCAAGAGTTGTACAAAAATCGATCGTCATCACATACCATAATGATTTTTGCCATTTTTGGCGGGTTTTCGCCCATTAAAAGCCCTAAAAGTACACGAAAACATGTAAAAAAAAATGTATTGCCTGTTTTTTTTTGTTCATTTACCCAGCGTGGTTGACAAAACTGCAAAGAAATGTAATTTGGGTACAGAGCTCGAACGTCATCGCTTACCATATTAATTTGGTCATTTTATGGGGGTTGTCGCCCTTAAAAAGCCCTAAAATACACCAAAAAATTGTCAAAAAAATTCAACCCCTATTTTTTCTGTAAATTCAATCCCTATCGTTAACAAAACTGCAAAAAATCAATTTTGGCACAAAAATCGAGCGTCATTACATTCCATAATGCACTATCAATGTTTGACTAAATTCTCAAAACATTTTGTTAAATGGATATAATGGATCTCCTTACAATCACATGTAAATATGAATGTTTACCTAGCTCAATTGTGAACATTATGTAATGGCCCGTATTAAAGACTTGATGAATTCAATGATACTATTATGGTCACACCTTGATCACTACTAACACCATGTATGTCAACCAGCAGTGCATTTAATAGAGGATCTGTGATGATTTAATATATTTATTAAACATATGCCAAGTTTCTTATGAAAGTAGTCAGTAAGTTTAATAAATGTCATATTAAATGCAGAGCTGCCAACTGTTCCGATTTTTAGCCAGGTTTTTTTGAAAAAAAATCCAGTCTATTGGATTGGCGAAAGCCGGGCGGGCGGGCGGCGTCCACAATCAATGTTAAGTTTTCGTGTTTGAGTCCATTTCTTTGTTACTGTACCACCTAGGACCACCAAACTTTCACAGCTTCATAATCAAGGGGTACCCACCACATATCACTATCCAACATGTTACTTTTTTTTTTTAACTTCACCCATTTTTTCCGCGCAGTCGACTTAGCCATTTTCAATGTTAAGTTTTCGCGTTTACAATGTTAAGTTTTCGTGTTTAAGTCCATTTCTTTGGTACTGTACCACCTAGGACCACCAAACTTTCACAGCTTCATAACCAAGGGGTGCCTACCACATACAACTATCCAACATGTGACCATTTTTTCACCTTCACCTATTATTTCTACGTAATTGACTTTTCAAACGTCTGGTTAGAGTTTTTTGGTTAAAACTTTTTCGTTATACTATATCTCTGCAACTGCTTCGCCCATTACCTTGAAACTTCACATGGGTGTTTATCATCATCCATATTTTCATTCTAACCCCCAACCGTGCGGCCCCTGTGCCCAATGTCAAGGTCAAATTACTTTGAATTTTTTTGTTAAAGTTTTTTTTCGTGTACTATATCTCTGCAACTGCTTCACCCAATACCTTGATACTTCACATGGGTGTTTATCATCATTGTCGCACCTGCTTGCGGAAAGCGCGATCCTGTGCCCAATGTCAAGGTCAAATTACTTTGAATTTTTTTGTTAAAGTTTTTTCGTGTACTATATCTCTGCAACTGCTTCACCCAATACCTTGATACTTCACATGGGTGTTTATCATCATTGTCGCACCTGCTTGCGGAAAGCGCGATCCTGTGCCCAATGTCAAGGTCAAATTACTTTGAAGTTTTTTGTTAAATTTTTTTCGTGTACTATCTCTGCAACTGCTTCACCCAATACCTTGATACTTCACATGGGTGTTTATCATCATTGTCGCACCTGCTTGCGGAAAGCGCGATCCTGTGCCCAATGTCAAGGTCAAATTACTTTGAATTTTTTTGTTAAAGTTTTTTCGTGTACTATATCTCTGCAACTGCTTCACCCAATACCTTGATACTTTACATGGGTGTTTATCATCATTGTCGCACCTGCTTGCGGAAAGTGCGATCCTGTGCCCAATGTCAAGGTCAAATTACTTTGAATTTTTTTGTTAAATTTTTTTCGTGTACTATGTCTCTGCAACTGCTTCACCCAATACCTTGATACTTCACATGGGTGTTTATCATCATTGTCGCACCTGCTTGCGGAAAGCGCGATCCTGTGCCCTATGTCAAGTTCAAATTACTTTTAATTTTTTTGTTAAAGTTTTTTTGTGTATTATATCTCTGCAACTGCTTCACCCAATCAATACCTTGATACTTCACATGGGTGTTTATCATCATTGTCACACCTGCTTGCGGAAAGCGCGATATCGTCGGCATTTTGGCATACGTCCGTCGTTCGTGTGTCCGGTTAAAGTTTTTTGGTTAAAGTTTTTCCATCTACTATATCTATTTTTTTAGTGTCCATGCCTCGCCCCAAGGCGCGACATGCAGGCCACGGCCATCTAGTCTACAAAAAGTGGGTATAATTATGTTATCCAAGTGTCTATGCTTGGAAAAAACCTGGCCTTCGTGGCTTTGCCTCGTTTCTTGTTCCGTATTTGTTCCGAAAAAATCAGCGCGGGAATATCTGGAAATAATTTCGTTTCACAATTCTGCCAACAAATCCTATTTTTTTTTATTTACCCGTAATCATACTCGCATAGGCACTTACCATTTCAATTCTTGTTGTGTAGTAATAGTAGTTTCAAGCGCTCAGCGATATTGATTTCTTCATCATGTAAATTGATAAAATGTCTGCTCCAAAGCGCGCAGCCAACGAATTTGGGTCTTTTTTATCGAAATAAGTTAGAACACAGATGTTCATCACTGATTATAGCGAGACATGGCCCCATTTGATCCTGTCAAAGTGCGGTGATGAATTTGCGTCTTGCAAGCAGTGTAATTGTGATTTTTCGATTGATCATGGTGGCCGAGACAAGGCTCTAAAAAATTTACTTTATGCATATAAATGAGTACTGATTTGTGTTCCGGAAAACAAATGTGGTGTTCCTGAAAATAGCCCCTTTTTCTCTTCATGTTCCTCATGTGACCGACATGGGGTTGGCAGCTCTGTAAATGATTGCATAAGCAAACCATCATACATGAAAACTGTACTGACCACCTAAAACATGTCTCATTTGCATATTTATAACCCTAGTATAGTATGATCGTCAATACTCCGTTATTGCACCACGAATGCCCATATGCAATAAAGCTGACTATTATATATGTAGTTTTGTTTCCCCATTGAAATACAATGGAGCATCAGCCGTCAATAATTTTCCATATTGACGTCTAGTGAGCTCATATTGATCAGTGCCGGAACTACGTTTCGCCCCGTAAAATAGTTCCTTCTAAATCATCACTAATTTGTTGACGTGATTTATATTTTGTATGTTTTTCGAGGCGATATAAATTGTACGTCAGTTACGTAAAAATAAAAATGTTAATTTAAACAGGGAACAAATGATAAAAAAATTAAACAAATTTAAAAATTCACTTATTTGAGCTGCAAAAAGCAAACATTGTTTGCTTTTTGCAGCTCAAATAATTAAATTTTCGACTTTATTACAGTATTTTCACTACTCTATTTGAAAATCAATGCATATTTTCACATTGCTGTGAGTATTTTGTACTCCTACTTTTGATAATCAATGCATATTCTACTAAAATAAGTGCGCAAATAAGCACCTTATCTGGAGCTCTGCACATACAAATCGAATAACCTATACATGTACATGTATCTCCAGTTGGACGGCGAGCTATACCTGGCCCCGGGCTTCCCCATCCCACCCAACACGGACTACAAGGGCTATCACAACTACATCGACGAGTGTCTGCCGCCCGAGACTCCCTACCTGTACGGCCTCCACCCCAATGCTGAGATTGAGTTCTTGACGACGATGTCTGACAACCTGTTCAGGATCGTGTTTGAGATGCAGCCGCGAGATAGCGGGGCCAGCACCGGAGGTGGTGCCTCTAGAGAGGAAAAGGTACGGATATTTGTCGCTTTGTGTTACTGTAATAACCCTTTATATTCAGAGGGATGGGTTGTGGCCTAGGGGTTAGAACACCTGACTTCCAATCTGGAGGGTGTGTGTTCAAACCTCGCCTTGGGCATCAAAAAGACTTTCATAATATTTCCATCCCACTGGTCTGTCGGATGAGACTTTAAACTGTGGTCCCGTCTGTATATGACCTTAGCTGTTGTTATGAGGAATGTACATAAACGTATGGTTTCCCACAAGAGTGTACCAAATATTTATGGTTTATAGCATGGGTGTACTGGCCGGAGGGGATATAGCGATAGGTGCATATGTGTGCATACATTAGTAACACATTTCATTTCTACATAACGGCTTGATCCTTTCACCGATTATAATAATTTTTGGCCACCATGTGTGACCAGGGATGCTGGTTGTTTCGCATACACCCCACACTTAATAACAATCTATATTGCTGTTAGAAGAATGACGGGTGTTGCATTGATGGAATGGCGAACAGTGCAGATCCTGATCAGACTGCGTATGCACAGGCTAATCAGGATCTATACTGGTCGCAAAACCCATAAGGCACATTTCGCCAGTTACAGCCACACTTATGGAAAATATAATCAATTTTGTAAATATATTTCATAAGATATCGCTCATCTTCTCGGCTACAAAATCACATGGCTTGTCTCATATGACTGGATAAATGGGGCTTATGGGAGTTGCGGCCAGTGTAGCTCCAGATCAATTAGCACATTCCTGTAGCCTGATAATGATCTCTATTGCTTGTTGAAGCATGACGTGTGTTTCATTGATGGAATAGCGACTCACAGTACAGATCCTGATCAGACTGTGCGAATGATCAGGATCTACACTGGTTGTAAAACCTGTAAGCCCCATTTCTCCAGTCACAGTCATATATTGTTTTGTAGAATTTCCACTACACTTGTCAATATCTCGACGATATACAGCCCGTACGTACAGTCACAGCCACATTTACAGAAAATTTCATAAATTTTGTAAATACTTTTCACAAGATAATCCTCATCTTAGCTAGGGATGGGTTGTGGCCTAGGGTTTTGAACACTTGACTTCCAATCTGGAGGTTGGGGGTTCAAACCATGCATAGGGCATCAAAAATACTTTCATAGTATTTCAATCCCACTGGTATTTCTGATGAAACTGTGGTCCCATCTCTGTTTTACCATAGCTGTTGCTGGGACGTTAAAACCTTTCACTTTCACTTTTTCATCTTCTTAGCTGCAAAATCACATGGCTTGTCTCGTATGTTTATAGATCAAGACGATCCTGGACGAGATTGTGGAGAAGCTGCCAGAGGAGTTCAACATGACGGAGGTGATGGCCAAGGTTTCCGTCGAGGAGCGGACGCCATACGTCGTTGTCGCCTTCCAGGAGTGCGAGAGGATGAACGGTCTCACATCCGAGTTACGCCGATCCCTCAAGGAGCTCGATCTTGGTCTCAAGGTATGTCATAGCGAGCAAATTACTTTACTTTCTTACATTTCAGCCAGCAGTTTATAGAAATCTAACGGTGAATTACACCACTCGCCAGCAATAGTTTACACCACTCTAGTGTTTACCATATATGGAGAAATGACGTCGGTAACATTGCAATAACATGTTTCCTTCGACCAATCAAATCATGTCCGCCTCTAGAAATTAATTTGCATATTTTACTATCGATTCGCTTTGTTTTTTATGAAGAATCGTGTGTGAAATGTAAGAAAATGTTTATTTACCCAGGTGAGCTGATTGTCTTGAAAAAAATGCTCTCATGATTGGGTGCTACCGCTATATAAACTTAGTTCGCTACGCTCACTCGTTTATTTAGCGTAAGGATCCAATCACTTGTGCATTATTTCACGATAATCAGTTCACCTGGTTAACTAAACGGTATGTCTTTACTTTCAACCAGTACAAGCTACGCCAGTGAAAATATTATGGCCATTTTTTTGCACTACACTCTGAAGTGTTCTCAAATTCGACTGACCTGCAATGTGTTTGTTATAAATTATGTTTTCTACATTCATGTACACAATGACTGAGGCGAGAGGTGTTGAAACGTTTCGGAGGCTTGAGTCAGCCAAGTTGCGCACGACTGCATTGAGTGCAGAAAAAGGTTTTATAACCTCGAATACATTACTCAGTCTTATATGTGGCTGTGTCTGTAGAAATTGGGCTTATAGGTTTTGCGACCAGTGTAGATCCAGATCAGCCTGTGCATCCGCACAGTCTGAACAGGATCTGCACTGTTCGCCATTCCATCAATGAAATACCCGTCGTGCTTCTAGCAAGCAATGTAGATCATTCTTAGGCTACAGGAGTGTGCTATTTAATCAGGAGCTACACTTGTTACAAAACCCATGAGCCCCATTTCTACAGTCACAGATGATGCCTCGGAAAGGGAAATTACTCACGATTTCCCAAGTTCGGTAACCTATGTAATGTGTATATACTCCGACTGCAGGGTGAGCTGACAATCACGGCAGACATGGAGGACCTGGGGAACTCGATGTTCCTCGACAGCATACCAGGCTCCTGGGCCAAGAAGGCTTACCCCTCGCTAATGGGCATGACCGCCTGGTACATCGACCTCATCCAGCGTATCAAGGAGCTGGAGACGTGGACCTCCGACTTCCAGCTGCCGGCCGCCGTCTGGCTCGCTGGGTTCTTCAACCCGCAGTCCTTCCTCACCGCCATCATGCAGCAGATGGCACGTAAGAACGAATGGCCGCTGGATCGCATGTTCATCCAGTGCGACGTGACGAAGAAGTCGCGAGAAGACATGGCGGGTCCGCCGCGTGAAGGGGCGTACGTACACGGTCTGTATATAGAAGGCGCGCGCTGGGACATGCAGACCGGGATGATGTCTGAGGCGAGGCTGAAGGAACTCGCGCCACCGATGCCGGTGATCTTCCTGAAGGCAGTCCCGGTGGACCGCATCGACAATAGGAACAGCTACGAGTGTCCGGTATACAAGACGAAGCTGCGGGGGCCCACGTATGTGTGGACATTCAACCTGAAGTCGAAGGAGAAGGCGAGCAGGTGGATCCTCGGTGGAGTGGCCTTGTTACTGCAAGTGTAATATTGCAGCGGAATTCGGACTGTAGAAGCATGATCTGTGTCACATTTTTTTGGTTGTCTACGAGTGGTGTAACCTGTTTTGTGTGCTAGAGTTTTCCTTATTAACTATTAAGCAACTGCTGTTAAATTGGCTGCTGGCTGTTCAAGTCGATCTACGATGTTTGCAATGAGCCTAGTCTCGGATTAGACTGCTGATAATGGTCTATGCTGTTCGGCGTTTAGTCATTGATATTGCCACGTTTTTTGGATTGAGCCTATCAGTGATAAGTACACATAAAAATATTGGGGGAAAAAACAACAAATTGAGAAGAAAGATTTATCGACTGCCAACTCAGATTGATCTTGATCTGGATATACATATTACATGCAAATTAGTTTATATTTATTTATTCTAAATGTGCTCTTCAATTAGCATGATGACCTTGCTTGACGGTTTTACCCGTTTTAATGAATCACAAAGTACAAGATTATATTCACATACCTTCAGTATTATCGATCAAATTTCATGTGCCGTCTGCATGGTCTATTTATTTTATATACATTACTGTTACTATAGCATAATATATTTTTCAGTCTGACAATTGTGATATTATATTTATTTACAAGTATTAGGTTTCAAAACCATAACATTCGTATGTTATGCAATATTTCAGTGTAATTTATATTAATGGTGCATGTTAGCCATTATTCAGCCACCGCTGCATGTCAAGTGTATATGTCTATTGTGACGGGCTTACCGTCTGTTTCACGAAACCTGCCCAAATTTTACGGCTGTATAAACAATGCAAAAACAATATTTTTTTACGATAATATTAAATTTTATGAAATTAAAAATGAGCCGTCTCTTTATTTCTGACATGAAATTTGGTCAACAATTGATTTTATTGCGAACAATTTATTTGTCTGGGAATTTAACATGGGGGAGGAAAGGAGGTGGAGGAGCTGAGGGAGGAGTCAAAAAACGAAGAAAAAAAATGGAAATTGAGTTCAAAACCAGGCTAGATAGCTTGGAAATGATCTGAGAAAAAATTCCCCATGTTAAATCGCCATAAACCTCTTCACTCTGTGAAGATGTCTATGGGGATTTAACATGGGGAAATGTTTTTTTTTTATAATAAAATCAATATTGGACCAAATTACACAAAATAAAAAGAAGGCTCATTCTTAAATTTTGATAAAATTTAATATTATCGAAAAAAATTAATTGTTTTTGCATTGTTTATATAGCTGTAAAATGTTGGCAGGTTTCGTGAAACAGACGGTAGTTGGTAATGCCAAAGAATGTTTAAATTTGGGAAATGGTGTAGACCCGAGTTCCAGGCTTATCAAACTTTCTTAGAATGTTCAAGTTATATAAGAAATCAGGTATTTTGATTGGTCGAGACTGAGCACTGCTGAGCCTCGACCAACCAAATTTCCTGATTTTGCTCCATCCATATATGAGACCTTACTGTTGAACGGGTGGAAACCCCCAATCAATCTTTCAATCACTTCTGATTTCCAGCATGAGAGTATGGTTTGCTCGTTTTATGAGCAAAACACAGCTGTATGAAAATCAAGGTCTGTCTGCACTAAAAGTGATGTCATTTGCTCAAACGAACTGGATGGAGTACAGCATTGTTTCAGGAAAATTAAGTGCGAGAAGATAAAAACAATCTTATGGAAGGAACATAATAGGAAATGCACAAGGGAATACCATATTTATTCTAATAGTAGCCCCCTCTCTAATAGTAGCCCCCTCCATATTTGCAGTCTAAATATGTTATCTTCACACACAAAAGGCTTTTAACCCTTGCAACCCTAAGGAACTGGAATGGACTGATATGCTAATGTTCCGACCAATCCAATGGTCACAAAATGATTTTCAGATTCATCCATTTATGAAAAGGGGGTGTTTTTGTTCTAAGAAATATTAAAATTACTTTCAAAAAGTGCAGATCCTGATGAGACGGCTCGTTACGAGCCGAGCCGGCTCATCTGGATCTGCACTTTTTGCATAAACCGCTATAGCGGGATTTCGGGTTCAAAGGGTTAACCATTGTTTTAAATGGCTTTTGTATGTGAAAATAACATTTTGGTCCTATTTACCACGTTTTGATCACCACGAATTGCATAGCCCCGGGGACGTTTAAATATGGTATATGATTGTTACATGTAGTCATTGGTTAATATTATCTAGCTATACTTTTGGCGAATGTGCCTTATGTTACTCTTTATGGGTAAATTCAGTATGTATATTTGGTTGTTATACATTCCGATCTCTAGAGTATGGTATTGGTGTACATGTAGATGGTATTTATTTTTGTGTGATTCTTCTTGCATGACGTCCATGTTAATATATTTCTTGCTGAATGTTCTTCAAAAGTGTCTTATTTACTGTTCAATTATTTACACTATTTATTATTTTGACCATGTTCTACAAATTGAGAGAATGTGCATTAAATTAAACTTTCTGAGTATGTTCTCTAAACTCGTACTCTAATAATCAAAATCACAGAATTTGATTGGCCGAGACTGAGCACAGCTCATCCTCAACCAATAAAACTTTCTGTTTTTGAGCATGAGAGCGTGTTCAGAAATGTTATTAGTGCAGGCCATTATGTACACTAACCAGCATTGAGTTGTGTTGAAATATTCCGAACCCTTAGAATGTGGGAGACAAAAAATTGTTGTCTGTTGTTGTCACATTTTGTCATTTTTCTCAATAATGGTAATAACATGGTTTGGCAGCACTATAGAAGCCTGCCAAACAATGTTTTTTGGAAATTAAAAAATCACCAGGCGACAACATTTTTACTTCAGCATTTTATTATACTGAATTTATTACATTATCACAGCCATTCTGGCTGTGATAATGTAATAAATTCAGTATAATGATTGTAAGGTTCATGGTTTGACACTTACTGCAATAATACACTTTTAGTCAGGACATGGTTTATTTAAATGTATTTACAAAAGTTGGTATTAAAACAGGAATACATCGTTAACCCAGTGTATTAGTTGTCTATTCACCTTCCCATGTTAAGCTATTGTAAATTGTGGCTGTGACTGGAGAAATGGGTATTATGGCCTTTGTGACCAGGTGGGTGGTGGTCGGGCAAATGCGATGGTGTAAATTAACGGTGGGGTTCCTCCTTTTTCGGAATCACGGTTTGACTCGGGGTACGTTTTATCTATGGCTCTTTTGTTACCTGGGAGTTGAATTGGGTTATTGCCCATTATAAAAGTAGTAAGATTATTACTGATCCTACTGCTTTTGGGAGGGGCGCAAATGATTCTGGTGTGGCGAGGACCTGGCATCAGATCGGGATCATTCTGATTTCAGGGCTGCATATAAAGTTTTTTTATTGTAAATATCAGTTCTGATTTTGGGATTTCCCCCCCATTTGTATATGTACTTGTACAGGTAATATATGGGATTTAGTACTAAACCCATTAACCTGGCCTTAAATGACCTTAGCTGTTGATAGGCCGTTAAACCCCAACAAACAAACTTTGCGACCAGTGTAGACCAATACAAGCTCACACTGGATGAGCAGGTTGATCAGTAGCATATTTCATCAACTCCCCCAAAGTATGCATCTAGATTTGGACAAACTAACAATGTAATTGCTCCATTTAAGTCTCGGTGCAGGAGCTAGACTGGCCAGGTGCCATAAACCCCATTGTTACATTGTCACAGATCAGGAGCTAGACTGGCCACGATTGTCATGCACTCAGTTTCTCCAGTCTCCTGTACATGATCATAGTTCAGGAGCTAGACTGGCCACGATTGTCATGCACGCAATTTCTCCAGTCTCTTGTACATGATCATAGATCAGGAGGTAGACTGGCCACGATTGTCATGCACTCAATTTCTCCAGTCTCTTGTACATGATCATAGATCAGGAGCTAGACTGGCCACGATTGTCATGCACTCAATTTCTCCAGTCTCTTGTACATGATCATAGATCAGGAGCTAGACTGGCCACGATTGTCATGCACTCAATTTCTCCAGCCTCTTGTACATGATCATAGATCAGGAGCTAGACTGGCCACGATTGTCATGCTCTCAATTTCTCCATCTCTTGTACATGCTCATAGATCAGGAGCTAGACTGGTCACAAATGGCATATGCCCCTTTTCTGCAGTCAGATCCGGAGCTAGGCTGACCACATGTCATAAACCCCATGTATGCAGTCAGTGCTTGTACAGGTAATATATGGCATTTAGTACGAAACCCATCGACCCGGCCTTCAATGACCTTAGATAGGCTGTTAAACACAAACAAACAAACAAACGTTCACAGACCAGGCGGCCAATGTTCGTAGGTGCAAAATTCAAGAATGGGAAATTTCCGGATTAATCCGGATTTGAGGTCCCAGGGACCACTTTTGTAAATCTTGTAAATCCGTTGAGAATGGCGATAAAATTTTTTATTTTTTTTTTTTTAAGTGGCGATTCTTTTATTTTCCCCAGCGGAATCCATGTACTGACTTCTTGTTGCAAGTATTATTTTAAATTGAAATGGATTATGTTGCCAATTTTTCCTAATTATAGCATATTTTTTCAGGGGAAAATGTGATCTATTTAATGCTAAATATACCTCAGAATGAAGCACAGAGCATTTAGAATTGAAATAAAATTCTGGCATGCCCCCAGACCCCCCTAGCAAATCGCAGCGCAATCCGCTGCTCAAATAAATTTTCAGGATTGGGGATAGTGTTCCACTCCCATGCCTGAAAATTATGATCGTCTGTCAATTTCACATTAACAATGTTTTCTTGTAAACAATTATTGGATTTAAATTTATGAGCATAGGCTATGCTCAATAAATGTAAATCCATCGATTGCAATTTCCAGACGATCCTAAATTCACACTTGCAAACATTTTAGATGTAATAAGTTTAGTGAAACGGGCCCCAGAAACTAGACTGGTCACATGTAAGCCCCATGTATATGTCCAGTCACAGGTCGGAAGATCGACTAAAATTTATTTCTCCAGTCACATATCAGAATCTAGACTGGCCACAAAGCTCATACGCTCGATTTCTCCAGCAGCAGATACCCATTTATTTGTCGAGTGGCAGAGGTAGGAGCTAGACGGCCCAGATCAGAACCATCAGGAGCTAGACTGGCCAAATCAGAAATCCTGTCATTCGCCTCATTGCTCCAGTCACAGATCAAGAGCTAGGCGACTGTATCCAGTCACAAAAGGGGTTTAGTTTCTCCAGTCACATATCAGGAGCTAGACTGGCGACAAATGCCATAATCCCCGTGTATCCAGTCCCAGAACAGGAGCGAGACTGGCGACAAATTCCATAAACAAGTATAATATCCATCGTTTTAAATTCACGCTTTGTATGAAATGTGCTTCCTTCGGAGGTTATTGGAAATAATTATAATATCTTTCATCAAGGATTTTTTACCAATACAGTTACATGAATGGAATCTGAAAATTAACATGGAACAGTCCATTACAATTCCTGAGCGAGTGAAAGGGGATTATGGCAATCGAATGTAGGAATGAATGGCCTTTTTGTGGAATTTATCGGGGTATACACTTGGAAAAGTCGCGGGAATACTGGACGAAGGCCGGAAGGCCTCGTCCAGTATTCCCGCGACTTTTCAAGTTTATATCCCCGATAAATTCAACAAAAAGGCCATTCATTCCTTATAATTCCAGCATTTGAAATAAATTCATCAAGAAAATGTGTTTATTTTCCGTTTTCTTAAGAATTATTTTAACTGCGCCTCACGGTTACGGAACGTAGTTCGGCGCGGGAGTTTACTGGGATATACATTTTGGACAGATACTTCTACGAGCCAATCAAATGTTAGGGAATTGTGTAAATATTTGTGTGCGTGAATATTTTCCTCATACCCGAGTTTGAGGTCCACATCCGCGTTTGAGCTTTAAAACGAAACGTTATACCCAAGTTGACATGGGGTGCACTACTTAGGGGATAACCATGCTTTGTTTTTCGATTTGGAGCGGTATGTGGGAGGTTTTATGGTCTGTGAATCAGTTTTACGGCGACGCGTCAGCGGAGCCGTAAAACTGATTCACAGACCATAAAACCTCACACATACCGCTCCAAATCGAAAAACAAAGCATGGTTATCCCCATTCTAATGCACCTAGTGTACTCCCAGCTTTCTATAAACGTCGTAGCATATCACGAACAGTGATCTTTTTCATTACGTCAGGAGATTGTTGTCGTCATATCGATAACCGCCTCACACCAAATGAATTTGAAGAAATTTAACTCCGCCGAAGAATATTTACATTTCAAATAGAGATTAACGGGACTTTTTCTAAGACATCTATACATTTATTCAACTGTAATGTTTATATTAACTATTGTATTGCTTTTGTATGTGTAGTTGTTGCAACAGTTATTTGCTTTTATTCATTTAAAGAAATGCCAACAATTCTGCATTGGGTTCGTGTGATTTTACAAAGGAAATGTCAGCAACAACTTGTGTCAACAGGCCTAGGATTTCCCTGGATTTACGCCTAATTAAGGTGAATACCCATCTGCAATACAGTTTATTATGTATTATCATGTATGTGCACATTGGAATTCGTAAAGTTATAGGATGGTACTGGCATATTGAGTTTGCATTTGAGCCCTTTATTAAATTCTTCTGCATTTTGGGCGGGTGGGGTAATATTTTTAGAAATTTGTTGAAGGGCCACCACACTGAAGCCACGTTTGTCAGCCGTTGGTAGATTCTCTTTTCCGCTTTGGGTTGTACATGTCAATATGGCCGAATGGATAACCGAAAATGTACCGAAATTAATTTGCAAATATTTGCATTCCCCGCCGCGCTGGCCATTGTTTACAAAAGCGCGTAGGGTTACATAAATATGTCAAGTTGTAAAACACAGGCTGGTAAAACGGAGATTTTATATGCTGTGATTTTTCATATTTTATAGGCTCTGATTTCAATTGACCAATCAGATGCGTGCTTTCTAGTTTCGGTGCATTAGAATGTCTGTTTCACGAAAGCTGCCCAAATTTTACGGCTATATAAACAATTCAAAAACAAGATTTCTTTTGATAATATTAAATTAAAGGAAAAATTAAGAATGAGCCTTCTTTTTATTACGTGAAATTTGGTAAAATATTGATTTTATTGCGAAAATAAAATTTCGCCCATGTTAAATCCCCATAGACATCTTCACGGAGTGCACACAAGTGAAGATGTCTATGGGGATTTAACATGGGGAAATTTTTTTGAATTTTAGAAATACTGGACCGATTTTTTAAATTTAACTTTTGTTTTCTTATTAGATCATATCCAAGCTATCTAGCTAGGTTTCGGAGTCAATTTCCAAATTTTTTCGTTTTTTGACTCCTCCCACACTTCTCTACCTCTTTTTCCCCATGTTAAATTCCCATAGAGAAATCAATTTTTCGTAATAAAACCAATATTTGACCAAATTTCACGAAATAAAAAGAAGGCTCATTCTTAAATGTTCCTTTAATTTAATATTATCAAAAAAAATATTGTTTTTGAATTGTTTATATAGCCGTAAAATTTGGGCAGCTTTCGTGAAACAGACTATAGGTCTAGACTAAGTCCACAGAAACTTCAAGGTGAAAAATGATCGCCTCTGGAGTCCAGTTAATTTACTTCAGTGACGGATTGGTGAAGAGCGTAGGCCCTGATAAGACTACGTAGTTGCAATTGCGGAATATGATCTGGGACTACGTTGCTCACAACTGCAATATAGGGTTTTTGGGTAGGGTCGATACAACAAATAATGATTAAAAAAAAAAAAGTAACAGTTAACAAAATTAGCCAATAACAGTCAACATGCAGCAAATATATTGTCAAAATAACTGCTATTTTGTTTAAAAGAAAATTAAATAACGGGCTAAATCTTTTACCCCTCACCACCTCCCCGCGCTGTAAAGTCCCATTTTATCCACTCTACCCCACCCCTTGCAAACAAAAATGTTAACCCCATGAAATCCAAAATAATTATATCCCACCTGTTGGGGAAATAATATATGAGAAACTCAAATATATGTAAAACATACAAATTAATATTTATTGTTATGAAGCTGTGCATGCATATTTGAATCATAAAATGAAGCCATTGGTAGGCGTGTTGCCGTATGTAGGCGTGGCCAGCGCTGTCATGGTAACGAACACAAGATGGCGGCATCACGTGACCTGGAAGCGGTACTCAGCGTGGTCAGGACAGAACTACTTTCCATACTTCATTCCGCCTGTAAATTATGAAAATAAATATCACCATAATTAGATACAAGTAGATGTGTGTCTGTGATAGATGTTATGCATCATATACTCAATAAATGTAAATTCATCAATTGGAATTTCCAGACTATCCTAAATTTGCACTTACGAACATTTTAGTCGTACGTAGTTTAGTGAAACGGGCCCCAGGTTAACCTCTAGTGAGCATCAAAGTAACATCAATATGAACAATAGATCAGAATTATAAATATTTTGCCGAACTTGGTAAAACATGAGGAAACTCCGTAGAGCTACTTACGGGCATGGATTTAGGCAGCTACTGGGCGTTATAATTAGCAGTTATTCGGTTTGAACTCACATTGCTTAGCTTAACGTGACCAACATTGCAAAGTATACTTTTCTAGCAAAGTATACTTTGAGGGAGAAATTTTCAATTTTAGGATAAATTTATTAATTTTTATTATACTGAATTTATTACATTATCACAGCCAATTTGGCTGTGATAATGAAATAAATTCAGTATAATAATTCTGCATACTTTAAATCATCAAATATATGCAGTTGTTAGTTCTATATGAAATAATTCATTTCAGGAAAAATAAATGATTACTCCCTCAAAGTATACTTTGCTAGAAAAGTATACTTTGCAATGTTGGTGAAATAGGCTACTGGTGACGTCAAGTCGATATTTACTCAGCCAATTCCAAAGTCAAAGATGCCCCGGCAATAGTTCTAAGGGGAGGTATTCGAGATTTTCCAACTTCGGTAGCCTGTTTTTTTTTTAAGACTGGTCTATACTGAATACCCGCGTCCAATTGATGTTCACATTGAAGTACATTTCTGTATAGAAACAACGTTGCTACCCCGCTCCATACCTCTCGCGAGGGTAGCAATTTAACCCCACCTCTTTAATGTAACACATGGAAGAGTGATTGTTTGCAACCGGTTATCAGGCGTGTTTGATATGGTAGCGATATAAAACTGTCAACGCTGTATCAATGAAGTATTAATAAAGAACATACACACGCAGAAATTTGTTATTTTACCGTGTCAATGTGTTTATCGGACATGTACATGTATATCTTGTAAATTTGAAAGCTTCATTTCGTTATGTTGAATGTTGAACAACAACAAGAGAACACATGGCTTCCATGGGAAAATGATTTCCCTGTTCTATTATTTTTGGCAATATACTAGTTCTACCTCAAAGATTATTTGTTTAAAAGTATAAAATATACAGTTTACTAAATTTTGACCTACATGCAACAGGTTTGGGTATGCACTTCGGTTGCTCACATGTATTGAATGGGTCAAATTGTAACCGTAGATAACATATCGGAGGCGAATTATTGTAGCTAATTTCTGTACACAACATCAATTTAAAATGACAAATGATGTTTCTGAACCCGATAAAGAAATGGTAGTACATGATGAATTCATGCGCTACTAGCAGACCCTGTTCAGTTTTCCTTGCAAATTGTTTCCATTGTGGTGATCCTTTCTATGCAATAGTGAGTATGATCGCTTCAGCGTCCTTCTGTCTGTAGGTCACTCGCATACGTAATTTTGAAATATGTAACTGGCGAACAAAATAGTATTTGTGGTATTTTCAACCTGTGAACTGCTACATCAACAATATATATCAAATATAGCATATATGAATCAAAATATGGACGAGGCTCTGCCGAGCACATTCCGTTTCCGTGCCGCGCCAGATATGTTTCCCATTCACGGCACTAACCTACTATTCTATTTATCCCGTCAACATTACAAATAGATTTAAAATGCAAAAAATAACCCCAGCCGCATCTCCAAATTGTATTGACAGGATATCAAAAATGTTTCACGGCACCGTGTTTCACGGCACATACGCACTGTGTTGACGGGATAAGTAAGCATTGTAACTTGCAATTGGTGATTCCTTTTGACAGCTCTGTCCTAGAGTGCTACCATTGAAATTATATTTTTGGAACCTATCACCAAATCTAGATCCCCGTTAGTTGCGAACAGTATCTCTTGCAATCTACTCCCGAACCGTCTGTACGGGAGTACTGTAGATATCAAGAGTTACTTTTCGCAACTATATCCCCGTAGACTCAAAGCTGATGATAATTCCCATGTATACATCGTGTGCAGATTAGATTTATCAAAATAAAATGCTGTCTAAAGAAAATCAATTGATGTATACCAGGGCCCGGTTGCTCAAAACATCAGATAGCTTAACGGACTGTTAAATCCTTAACTGAATGGTTAAAATCTCTGTTAAACAGAGATTTTAACCATTCAGTTAAGGATTTAACAAACATCAGTTAGCTTAACGGACTGTTAAATCCTTAACTTTAACAGAGATTTTAACCATTCAGTTAAGGATTTAACAGTCCGTTAAGCTAACTGATGTTTTGAGCAACCGGGCCCAGTAGTGTACGTACTTGGGGATGGAGAGAAGCATACTGCATTATGCATGCCTCCCGTTAGTTGCAGAAACGTAATGCACAAAGTACACGCGTATTTCAATTGGTATGTGTCCCCAACGTGGTTGCGTCCCGCTTCCTGTGACGTCATAGCATACGTCCCGGCATATACCATGTATACGATCAAAAACCCAAATTCGGTTGCGTGCCTACGGTTTCTCCGTTTACATGGAACCCGTTTCACTAAATTTCGTACAACTAAAGTTCGTAAGTGCAAATTGGAATATTTGCACTCATGTGCGGATACAGCGGGGGGCGGACCCGGCGCCCCCCCCCCCCCTAAACTTCGCCGAGTAAAGATTTTTTACAAGTTACAAGGCACGTTTCATGCAAAGTGCCATGTATTCCATGCATTCTTCGGTCTTTTTCTTATTGTTTCAAAATTTAAACGTTTTCAATCAAAAATCATGTCTAAACATACTGTGACAGTGTCAATATTTTTGCTCCAAAATGCGCCAGAACGCAGGAAATGCGATGTAGATTTCAAAAACTGTCCGGGGGGATGTCCCCAGACCCCCCTAGCGCTATACCGAGCGGATGTCGACTATTTTGCAATACTTGACTATATTATCGAACGAGCTATGCTCGTTCGATAATATAGTCAAGTATTGCAAAATAGTTACGCCCCCCCCCCTAACCCGAAATCCTGGATCCGCGCCTGGTACTGATACCGATATTGGCAAATTTGTAGTGGAGGTGTTCACATGTAATTATGTGTACATTAGGAGGAAAATGGTAATATTAGTAGAAGCAAATTAACAAAACCCTGGTTTATAATTACGACAGGCATTTTCAAAGCTATCATATGGACCGTATCGGCATGATCGACTTTGTTGAAACACGGTGCAGCATTTGGTGCGCCATAAATCATTAATCAGACTGTCACACATTACGTCACTTGGGTACGAAACCACGTGATCTCATATTCTAATATCTAATCTCCACAAATCCACTCGTGTTGCTGCTTGCATCACTGCAGTAAAACTAATAACAACTACGTGACTCGTGCAGAGTTCGACTCTTCGCAAAGCAAACCATCGCAGGGCCGTAGCCACGTTGAGGCGAGGCAATTGCCTTGGTAGAAACTTTGCCGATTTTTTTTTACGATGCGGGTCGCGCTACGCGCTCCCACTGGATACACTTTTCATAAGATTTGCCTCGGTAGATTTTTACCTCTGGCTACGGCCCTGCATCGCATACATGTCAGTAGCATTGGAAATTACCCACAGCAAACAAGCAGTGTGATTAGCAACTACGAAAGCATGGTTAATGCATACAGTGCATCACCTCAAAGCAGCGATACTATTGGTGATTAGTGCAAAGCTTTGTTAAGCACGATGCATACCGAGTGATGGCGTCTCTTTAGACATCGGTTTTGTAGATATGTTTCGGGTCATCTACTCTTCCCTTCGACAGCAGGTAACCTTCAGAAAACACATGACCATTGGTTACGACTTCCATATAGTAGTTCATTTTAACCAATAAGGCGACGCCATATTGGGCGAGCTTTCGCCACCGCCATTGTTGTCTCCGCCCACTACCATAACTCCGGCTTCAGTAGGCGTGGCGTCGTCAGCAGTGACAAACATTTCAGCCAATGGAATATGCGCTGTATAGTACATCATGTCGTCGAGTGCCTTTGAGTTTGGCAGATTGTCTATTCCAGCTAGGGTTAATGGACACATATGCACAGTAACTGGTTCCGGTTACATTTGGACCGCTACTTGGTAACCATTATTTACATTACATGCCAGTTGATACTTGTCTATACACCACCGTCTGCGCTAATCTTGACAATGTTTGTCGATTTCTTTATTATAGGAATGAATGGCCTTTTTGTTGAATTTATCGGGGATATAAACTTGGAAAAGTCGCGGGAATACTGGACGAAGGCCTTTTAATTCCAGAATTTGAAATAAATTCATCAAGAAAATATGTTTATTTTCCGTTTTCTTAAGAATTATTTTAACTGCGCCTCACGGTTACGGAAAGTAGTTCGGCGTGGGAGTTTACTCGGATATAATTTTTGGACAGAGACCTGCTACGGACCAATCAAATGTTAGGGAATTGTGTAAATATTTTTGTGCTGGAATTATTACAGAATACTTGAATATCGTGCTTGAAATTAAGCAGTTTGATTGGCTGAGCCTGAGCTGTGCTACAACCATTCAACCTACTTGATTTCGAGTTGATATTGCCAATATATATTCAGAAAGTATTCAAACGTTTCCATATTGGCAATATTAACGTAGGCGGTGGTGTATATAAAGACACCGTGTATCATATGATGCCTAAATAGTCAATGTTTTATTTTCGATATAGACAGCAAATCCTCAAATGTACTATGTTATTTAAAGGTACATGCCCACTCAGTAGGCACAACATGTTCTTTGTAGGAATTAAATAAGTGTATATTAATTCATATAAAGAACATGTTGTGCTTACTAAGTTGGCATGTACCTTTAATGTTTGCGAAGAGTCCGTCGGACGCCACGTACTTTAAAGGTACATGCCCACCCAGTAGGCACAGAATCTTATTTATATCAGAGACATCATCTGAGAAATTTTCTATCAAAATAAATTCACCATTACCCCACGCATTGATTGGCATTATTATACAGTTTATATCAGACGTAAAATTTCCACACTGATATCAGGGGCGATAACCGTGTTTCCTTAAAATGTTAACGGACATTACTATTTATTCTCTGTATTTATTTGTTGATAATTCCAGCACAAAAATATTTACACAATCCCCTAACATTTGAGTGGCCCGTAGCAAGTCTCTGTCCAAAATGTATATCCCAGTAAACTCCCATGCCGAACTACTTTCCGTAACCGTGAGGCGCAGTTAAAAAATAATTCTTAAGAAAACGGAAAATAAACACATTTTCTTGATGAATTTATTTAAAATGCTGGAATTATAAGGAATGAATGGCCTTTTTGTTGAATTTATCGGGGATATAAACATGGAAAAGTCGCGGGAATACTGGACGAGGCCTTCCGGCCTTCGTCCAGTATTCCCGCGACTTTTCCAAGTGTATACCCCGATAAATTCCACAAAAAGGCCATTCATTCCTATAATGCGCAATGGTCATACTTTATAATCTGTCTATAATATTATGTTTTCAGGTGACGCATTTAATTAGTATAAATAACTAAAAAAATATCATGGCTCATTTGCATCTGAAAATAGCCTGATACCACAGCGCGTCACTATCAGTAAAATAAATATTACTAAATGATTATATATGTATAGCAAGCACTTGTAATTTTTAGAACTGGTGGAATAGTAACACAATTATACACTTATTTAATTCCTATAAAGAACAGTTTGTGCCTACTGAGTGGACATGTACCTTTAAACAGACCGAAGTTCCAAACCTCAATCACTGCAATTCATTACAATGGTGTAAGTTACTGTTCTGGTCTGGTTAAATGGTATGCGTTATGGATTCACATTCACATAATGCACTATTGTGTCGAGAAAAACTAACAAATATTTCAGTTTAATTCATGATTTGTGATTCATTGAAGAAATTAGATTGCAAATTGAACAAGGATTCTTTTTTCGTTGCTCCAAATCAAGCAAGCTAACAATCATAACTTGGTTTCGCGCATGAGAAAGTACGTACATCATTGTGTTGTTGCTTTATATTGACACAAGCATTTGTATTTACATGAGCTTGTCCTTATAATCATTAACTTTCTTACTTGTTTTATAAGCACAAGACCGTGTACACAATGCACACATCGATTATATATGACTTCAAGAGCCGATATGCATCAACGCATAAGAACTACAAGCATAAGAACTACTTGTGCAACAAACAAATCAAAGTAAAACATGTAATCAGAGGTAGTATACTCGTATTATCTATGTTTGCCACCATTTCACTGTAATTCTTATCCTATATTTCACAGATGAAAGACGCGTACCTATAACACCAATAAGTAACACAAAACGCCCCCACAAACACGTATGCAAGGTGCATGATCACGTGGTTACAACAACAACAACGTCGCCCACTCCAAAGTATTATTTGATACTTTCCTTAATATGCAACGGATTTTTATGAAATATGGCACAGCAAACGCGTCTTCATGAGCTGCATTTGGTGGTCTAGGGAGTTTGGCACAGACTTATGTCGTTTTTGCGAAGAATCGATTTCCGTTTCGCAAAAATGACAGAAGTCTGGGCGAAAATAAAGAGACCACAAAATGCAGCTTAACAAGACGCGTTTGATGCACCATATTACATTAAAATCCGTTACGTAATAAGCAGAATACGTACTTTGAATCGGTACTTATTGTTGTTGTTAGTACCACGTGATCATACACCTTGGTATTGTACTGTAGGAAAACACGTGCCGGGTGGGTGGGTGGGTAATGTGATTGTGATTTGTTGTTTTTGGTGGTAATATATCCGAGTCGTTCATATGTGCTATATCCGTGTACATTTTAATAATGTACGGCTGTGACTGGAGAAATTGTGCTTATGTGCTTTGTGACCAGTGTAGCTCCTGATAAAATAACACACGCCAGTAGCCTGATAACGTACCATATAGCTTGTTAGAAGCATGACGAGTGTTTCATTGATGGAATTGCGAACAATGCAGATCCTGATCAGACTGTGCGGATGCACAGGCTGATCTGGATCTACACTGGTCGCAAAACCTATAATCCTCATTTCTCTAGTCACATCCACATATCTGGTGCTCTAAGAAATTACAGATTCACATCAGTTACACTTACCTCCGACCGGCCCACCCCCAATCATGGGCATGGGAGCAGCCATCACCATGGGAACCCCTACCATTCCACCGTACCAGCCATTATTGTTGTTGTTGTTGTTGAAGCCATTCCACCCGTTGTTGTTCATACCGTTCCACCCTGAAACGTTAATTGGTGTTTACGTCTTACCATGATGGAGAACATATTTGTTTTGCCAATCGCAGTCTGACCTGGGATGTGTTGGTCATATGTGGCTGTGACTGGACAAATGGGGCTTATGGGTTTTTGCTACCAATATAGATCCAGATCAGTCTGTGCTTCCGCACAGTCTGATCTGGATCTGCACTTATCGACATTCCAGCAACGAAACGTCATGCTTCTAACAAACAATATAGATCGTTATCACGCTACATGAGTGAGCTATTATCAGGAGCTACGCTGATCACAAATCCCATAAACTAGATTTCTCCAGACACAACCGCACATACGTCTTAAGGTATATTGCGGCCCAAATATGTATGACGTAATCAATTGTAATTGCTTACACCAATCCAAAATGTATCCAATTCACGCACTCTACTATTTCAGTGTCAGCACATTCTGATAGCTATCTGAATTAAACATTTAGATTGGACTTACATACTCTTATCAATATCTTACCAACATGTGAGGGAACGGGCGGGGATACCAACGGAATTATAATTACTCGTGAGTTAGAAAACAAATTCCCGAATAAGAAAACTGAATATACTGAAGTCTTTAAACGAATGAGTACGAATATCACAGATCATTGAACTTCCAATCATTCTGCCATTAGACATATCCGACTGGTGTGCCAATACCATGTCATCGCCTGTGGTACCGCCAAATACATCACCAGGTTGTACATTGTAACATACTCACCGAACCACTCGACGTTGAAGTTCTGCCCGCCATTGGAATTGCTGTCGGAGGCGACTGTCGCACCAATCAATGAGAGACACAGCGCGGCGTAGACAGCCTTCATGTTCAACCAGGAGGATTGGGCAAATAAGCTAGAATGGCGAACAATATTCTCCTGACATATCATGAAGCCATGGTGAGGAAAGAAAGATGTTGTTTCTTTAAAGAATATATACCATTTTATATGTTACATGCTTCGTTCGTACGGATCATTACAATACATCGCCTCACGATGTCCAGTACGACACCATTATTTATTGTCTCACAATTCAAGCAATCGAAAACACAAGGTGTATGATCACGTGGTTATAACAACAACAACAACTACAACAACAACAACAGTGGCTGAAAGTGTTGAAATCTTGAAAGTATTATTTTTTATTTTCCTTAATATGAAATGGATTTTGATGAAATATGGCGCATTTGTTGGACCCGGGAGTTTGGCACAGACTTATGTCGTTTTTGCGAAGAATCGATTTCCGTCTCGGAATGTTTCGGGAATGTAGATATTAGATAAACATTTGGCTCGACTCTCTCATAAAATATGGCTCGCCACGACAACACGGGAGAGGATTTATATACAGGGAGGGGATTTATATAAGCTTTCTTTCAATCCAATCCCATTTGTATAATTCTGTATTTACTATGATTGATGCATTACTTGTAAATAATATACAAATAAAATATGTTTAAACTAACACGGGGCGTATTTTATTCTCAGTCTTAGCTTCTAATCACCTAGCGTATTAACCCTTTGAACCCGAAATCCCGCTATAGCGGTTTATGCAAAAAGTGCAGATCCAGATGAGCCGGCTCGTAACGAGCCGTCTCATCAGGATCTTCACTTTTTGCAAGTAATTTTCATATATTTTAGAACAAAAACACCCCCTTTTCATAAATGGACGAATCTAAAAATCATTTTGTGACGATTGGATTGGTCGGAACATTAGCATATGCAGCCTATGCTCAATAAATGTAAATCCATCAATTGAAATTTCCAGACGATCCTAAATTTGCACTTACGAACATTTTAGTCGTACGAAGTTTAGCGAAACGGGCCCCAGATGTAGCGTGATACGGATCCGATTTCATTTGTTACAGAGAAGAGACAGATTTATCCAAACCCAAGAACAGTGTAAACTACGAACTGACATCGCGGCCATGCTGTTCTTGGAAATAGGTTGAACGCTGGTTGCATACTGTATGTGCCCGTGGCTTGTACAGTTCCGTACGCGTGACTGTGAGTGGAGAAATGGGGCCTATGAGATGTATGACCAGTCGATCTCCTGAGCCTCTAGCACGATGATCCGGCATTGTAAGGACCTATGCTGTTTGTCAGAAGCAGGCCATATGTTTCATTGACTGAATTGACTATTGTTTATTGTTATCCTATTGGTTATTCCTCTTTTTTTTATTTATTTATTATTATTTTTTTGAAGTGGCGATTTTTTTATATTCCCCAGCGGAATCCCTGTACATGTACATGTATTTTACTTTATCTGCACAATTGAATAGTAAACAATGAGTAGAAGAAAGTCCCGATAATTAAGTAGCCGTGAACGAGTTTAAACACACACGTACGGAAATATTTCTACTTACGGAGGGTGAAGTGTCGGTAATCATATCAAATTCTAATTATGTGGCACGATGAAAGTTAATTTATTAGTGGAAAATGAATACAGAAAATATGTATACTCACGGATGGTGAAGTGTCGGTAATCCTTTAAGCACTGGCTGTGGAGTCAGGGTCCCGGTCCATATATATAGAGCCCGCCCGCCCGGTGCCGCGGGCCCAACACACCTAATTGCACCTTTGACAACACGGACACATGCTAAGGAAACATTAATTAGACGGGCTCATGACGAACTCGGCCTTGTGGGTTTGGATGACTTAGTTAATTGCCTCTCGTAGCAGGTATATCTATATTTATATTCTGGTTCATTCAGTAGCATATACAGAACCGCCTGCGCCAATATTGCCAATATTATAGGAATGAATGGCCTTTTTTGTTGAATTTATCGGGGTATAAACTTGGAAAAGTCGCGGGAATACTGGACGAAGGCCGGAAGGCCTCGTCCAGTCTGGACGAAGGCCGGAAGGCCTCGTCCAGTATTCTTGCGACTTTTCCAAGTTTATATCCCCGATAAATTCAACAAAAAGGCCATTCATTCCTTATAATTCCAGCATTTTAAATAAATTCATCAGGAAAATGTGTTTATTTTCCATTTTCTTAAGAATTATTTTAACTGCGCCTCACGGTTACGGAAAGTAGTTCGGCGTGGGAGTTTACTGGGATATAAATTTTGGACAGAGACTTGATATGCACTAATCAAATGTTAGAGAATTGTGTAAATATTTTTGTGCTGGAATTATTTGTAAATGTTTTTATTTCAAAATACCTGAATATGACGCTTGAAATACAGCAGCCTGATTGTATTACAGCTCAGGGGCCCGTTTCACTAAAGAGCAAAATTATAATAGTCTGTAAATTTCACATTAACAATATTTTCTTGTAAACAATTACTGGATTTACATTTAGTGAGCATAGGCTGCATATGCAGCCTATGATCAATAAATGTAAATCCATCAATTGAGATTTTCAGACGATCCTAAATTTGCACTTACGAACATTTTAGTTGCACGAAATTAAGTGAAACGGCACCCAGGTTCAGACAAATTTGCTTGCTAGCAAGTTGGCATTGGCAATACATGTTCAGAAACGCCGTTAATCTGTGCAGGATTAACGGCAGGCGGCTGTGTTCGTACATATACATATAGTTTGTATCACAGGCGATTCTAGCGTGTCTTGGATGGTCAATTATTGTTTGTATATACATAAAACACCTTTCTAAACAATGTACAAAACAATTCAAAAGTTCCCGGGTGTAAATATAATAGTACTTAGAAAGGTACAAAACTCCCATTCGCCACCATTGTAACGAAAACTCACACAATGTAGACAATTGGAACTCGCCTATACAACACATACAGCGTGTCGTAACTGCTGTTTGGGGTGAATTTTCGACATAAAGTTTACAGTTACCAATACATTAACATAAATCTCAAAGCTTTCGAGTGTAAACTGTACTAAAATCGCGTCTCACTAACCTAAATTCGCTTTTTAAAATCATACACTTTCACTTCCGCGTTCTCAATGACTATTAGCCGCCATCATTGAAAATATTTCAATGTAGCTCAGTAGGTAGAGCGTCGTACTGATCGGGAGACACCGGGTTCGATTCCCACCTCCACCGCTGCGAATGGTCGATTCGGCGTGTCCTTGGGCAAGACAATTTCGTGCTAGCCTAGTCCTATCGGATGGGGACTTAAATAGTCGGTCCCGACATGCATGGTCATCGAGCCAGTGCCATCGTTAAATCAAAGCATTTACATTTACTCTGTGGTGCTTTGTTTAGTTTTCGCATATCCGCATAACATATATATATATATAGTTCGATTGTTTTTAATTGCTTCATGATATGAAATGGATCACTATCAAAAATAACATATACAAATGCTGATCTCACAAGCTTGCAGCCTGCTACTACTTCATAAACTGTTGGTCAAACCTTTAATGGATGAATCCGCGGATTCACAGGCTAGTCTGGGTCTACAATGACCATAAACTTAAGAATATACAACGTGCATCCACAATAAAGCGCTATTGACCTTGTGACAAGTGCAGCTCCTTACTGATTCGTAAACTCGAGCCGGATACGAATACATTTGTATACAAAGTGTTTTTTTGTTTAACCCTTTCAACAGAACAGGCCTGTATAGTGGTATTGGCAAATTGTGTAGGTCCAGATGAGCCGGCTCGTGACGAGCCGTCTCATCAGGATCTACACTTTTGACTGTATTTTTGAGAAGAAAAACACCGCCTATTCATAAATGGACTAATCTGAAAATAATTTGGTGACTATTGGATTGGTTGCAAAATTAACATATCAAAATCAATTCCAGTTACTTATGGGTGAAAGGGTTAATTGTTTGTGCTACAAGTTCTCACAACATTAACTACAGCCCTTACATGCGCTGCACAGGCATTCGGCGTGTTTCGGCTTTCATCATGTTCATCGGTATAACTCTATAAAGATGAACAAGGCTTCTAACTTTGGTCGGACACGACTTCGTGCACATGTTCATTTGAGAATTAATGTTATCTTGCTAAAATATCATAGTTAGAACATATTTATGCAAAGTCGCGGGAATACTGGACGAGGCCTTCCGGCCTTCGTCCAGTATTCCCGCGACTTTTCCAAGTAAATACTATCGAATTACAGCAGCGTTTCCTAGGTCGGACACGACCTCGTATCATAACAAATGAAATAATGTGTTTAAGGCTTAAGCGTCAATATTGCAGTGGCAAGTTCATGTGATCATTTGTGAATTATCGTTATCCTGTAGAAATACATATAATGCATAGAAAATTACAAGTTATTTTGTTATGATACGAGGTCGTGTCTGACCAAAGTTAGAAGCTTTGTTCATATATATAGAGGTATATCGATGAAAGCCGAAACACTCCGAATGCCTGTGCTTGCATGTTATATGTTTTGTTAGAGGCATGAATGTTCATCCAACTCCATACCCGCATATTCCCTGATCAGGATGAGCGGATGTGCGGGCTGACCTACTGGGTCTACACTGGTTGCCAACCTGATCATCTTATGTTTTACGAGTTACGTACATGTATATGTTGTGTTTTACACAAAGTACTTTCAGCTGCAGTGATAAAATTCGCGATATAAAATTAGACCAGCACATTCACTGGACTTGTACATACCGGCAATAAACATAGACAAACAAATACGGAAGCAATTAATGACTGATAGTTGTTTATTATTGTGCAGTAAGTCATCTGTATTTATGGCCTTTGTGTAGGACAAGGCGCCGGCCGGCGTTTGAAGTGTTTTAATGAGCTAATAATGAACATAGTGCAATTAATTAAGCAATATAATCGCGAAACTACACGGCGTTCTTGTAAGGTCTAAGCTAGCTATCTTCAGTATACATGGTATAGTCGGTCCATGTTTAGTATATCGCCTCATAAGTATGTGACTGCGTGTGACTGGGGACTGGAGGAATGCCGTTTGTGGTATTTACGCCCAGTGTATACGATGCCAGTCATGGTCTACACTGGTCGCCATTCAGCCAGTGAATAAATCGTCGTGCTATAATATTGTAACAAACGCAAGCGAGCGGTCTTACGGTTTGTTGTTGTGTCAGGATGGCTTATGGAGAGCCGATGGAAGATGTTTATTCTGGTATTCAGTTTATTATCTGGGTGTTATTCTACAACAAGGCCATGACGGGTACTGGTTATATTCAGGTGACGACTACTGGTCACTGGCGAGAATACGCCACATATATGTTATATTTTGCTATTATGAGCTGAACCATTCGATCCTAGCCAATTGGGTTGTATTTATAGGTTCTGAAACTGTACCACATGACGTCACCTGACCAATCATGATGCTTGGGCGTCGGGCAAATCTGTCAAAAATGTCCGCCATCTTGCGAGATTTACGAGATCGCCAGAAATGACGTCATCACTATGAGACTTTTGACAATTTCACACATTAAAACAGCTCAAAACCTATCTGGTACATCCCAAATTTGCAGTTTATATATTTATGTTGGTATTTACACGGGTAATCAAGAGTGGTTCGGTGATCTGATAACTTTATGCGACCATTTTGATGCGGAGACACTGGCGTTTTCGCATTCAAAATTGAGCGCGACTTCAACTTGATTTTATCAGTAAAATCAATCAAAACGGGAATTTAACAATCTGAAACTTTGTGTAAATGTTCATCTTACACATTAATTATGATTTACAAACCAAACCTCGTGAATGTGCTTCCCAGGATCTGTCAGATTTGGCAGATCTGCCAAACATGGCCGCTGTCAGAGAGAAATCATGAACATATCAACTTGCCTGACTTGAAATGTAAACACATATAGGACACATAGTCATTCAGGATGTGGGTCAAGATTCTCATAAGATATTCGTTTTGCAAGAAAGAGTGAATTAGTCATTAAAACCCTTCCATTATCCTAAGAATAAGATTGCCAGACATTACCAGCAATGTTGCCAGACATGTTTGTCAGTCTTACCACAATTCTGTCAAGTTTCCAGATTTCTTCCTATGACCATACATTGTCACAAGCTATCAGGTTTGTTTGCCTTAGTTAAAATGTGAAATTATATGCATGATTTACCATTATATTAAGTACAGAGTGTAGATATGTCTACCATATTTAGTTTGTCAAAATGAGTCATATACCCCACCAACTCACTTTGCATGCGGGTTATAATTACACTCCGGTTCTATTCTGTTACAATATATATATTATAAAATAACAATGTTTGCGAACTCGCACAAGGAAAATATATATTGAAATAAAAGTACGATTCCACTACACTGTTATTTAATTATTTATTATAACCCAACCGGTTTCACAGCTGCTGTTGATCATCTGGTGCCCGATTCACTAAACTTCGTACGACTCAGATGTTCGTAAGTGCCAATTAAGGATCGTCTGGAAATTTAAAATGATGGATTTACATTTATTGAGCATATGCGTATGCAGCCTATGCTCAATAAATGTAAATTCAATAATCGTTTACAAGGAAACATTGTTAATGTGAAATTTACAGACTATCATAAGTTTGCACTTACGAACATTTTAGTAGTACGAAGTTTAGTGAAACGGGGTAGTTTCAATAAACTTCGTACGACTAAAATGTTCTCAGGTGCCATTTAAGCATCGTCTGGAAATTTCAATTGATGTATTTACATACTGAGCATAAATGTAAATCCAATAATTGTTTACAAGAAAACATTGTTAATGTGAAAGTTTGCACTTACGAACATTTTAGTCGTACGAAGGTTAGTGAAACGGCCCCCTGGGTCCCGTTTCACGAACCTTCGTACGAATAAGAAATTCGTAAGAGCAAAATTGAAATCCACAATAATATGTGTTCTGACAATCGATTTTGGAAAACAGTTTTCGTGGATGTACTACATTTAATGGCATGAATCCGTAGGTACAAAATAATAGTAAATGTATTAGAAAAACACGTTAATGTGGGAAGCAAATTCATAGAAATCTTCGTACGAACAGTTTTGTCGTAAGAAGTTTAGTAAAACGGGCCCTACGGATTGTCTGCCAAGCAATTGACGCCACGTATTACTAATATATATACAGGGTGGCCAACACAACTTGGGACACGTTTTGTCTAGACACAAACCAGTTTCCGCACAGTCTGATCAGGGTATTCAATGTTTTCCATTCAGTCAGCGAAACCCATATGCGACACCTGATATGATTTTGTAACTACTTGTAAGAACATTTGCGATTTTCATTTATAGAACATATCGTAAACATTTGTTTTCATGATATATCAAGCATGTTCTTTGGTACCACCATCAACATCGCCATCACCACCATTCTCCCACTTTAGAGATTTGGGCAAAGTTATCAAGGAATTAGTTGACGTCTATTTCAGTCAGTAGCCGATTTCATCAACATTGCAAAGTATACTTATCTAGCAAAGTATACATTGAGGGAGTAATCATTTATTTTCCCAAAAATGCATTATTTCATATAGAACTAACCACTGCACATATTTGATAATTAAAAGTATGCAGAATTATTATACTGAATTTATTACATTATCACAGCCAAAATGGCTGTGATAATGTAATAAATTCAGTATAATAACAATTAATAAATTTATCCTTAAATTGAAAATGTCTCCCTCAAAGTATACTGTGCTAAATAAGTATACTTTGTAATGTTGGTGAAATAGGCTACAGAGTTCACAATGTTTTCACATGTGATGCAAAACAAATAACAGTGTCGATTGCCTACATCTGAATGAACCAATACCTAAATATAATGATGTTCATCCTTTATGTGCATATTAAAGTACATACCCACTCAGTAGGTTATACTATAGTGAGACAGATAGTTTTGTATATTCTGTACATATGACATTTTCTGGCAAACTAAACATTCATTCACCATTACCCCACGTACTAATTGGCATTATTATACATTTTATATCGGACATTACTATTTATTCTCTGTATTTATATTTTGACGTGCAATGAACATACTTCATAATCTGTCGAACAAAAATAATTCAGGTGACACATTTAAATAGTATAAATAATTAAAAAATATCATGCCTCATTTGCATATGAAAATAGCCTGATACCACCGCGAGTCACTATCAGTAAAATAAATATTACTAAATGATTATATGGTGAAATAGTGACACAATTATACACTTATTTAATTCCTATAAAGAACATGTTGTGCCTTTTTAGTGGGCATGTACCTTTAAATGAACAGCCGGCTGAAGAACGGTACATAGTCAACAACCCGGTATTCGACAACACTCGGTATTCGATTGACGATACTTTTTGACAATTTTGAAACACTGACATTTGCACAAAACAATTAGCATTTACAAAACAAGTTTTATGTCCCATCTAAAAAGATGTCCATGTGTTCAGTTACGTTTTAAATAAGGTCTTTATCTCCGAATTTTGAATTGCTTAACTGTTGCTGTGACTGGAGAAATTGGGCTTAAGGATTATGCGATCAGTGTAGCCCCAGATCAGCATGCGCATCCGCGCAGTCTGATCAGGCCCTACACTGTTCGGCATACAGAAAGTGAATCACATGTCCCGCTTCTAACAAACAGTATATATCCATATTGGACCGCAGGACTGTGCTAGAATATTAATTTAGGATCTAGAGCGACAGGAAAAGCCATCCATGAGTCCCATGTATTCAGTCAGAGCTGGAAACCAGTACATGTCGTCCTGTAATGTTTAACAATAATCCACGGTTCCACTCACGGTTATTTCCCTTCAAGAATGGCGTCTACAAGTTCCACGGAGCTGTCTCCCTCATCTGCCACAACCTCCACCTCACTGCCTCGCTTCAACACAAGGTCAAAGTGCATAAGGTCAAAACAGTGCGCGTCCGTGTCGTCTGCGCAGATCGTGGACGGTTCGACGACGAGATCCGAGTGTTCCGAGGAGCACGCGCCACAAGAATCGTTCTTTCCCAAATTTGAGTCGCTTTTAAAATACATCTGCGTCACTAGAATGTCGTAGCCCGGATGTTCCACCCTGAAGTGCACATGCGCGGGTCGGAACAGCCTCCTGGTAGGGTCTGTGGAATATTTTCCCGGGTGAATTGTCAAAAACGCGTAGTGTCCGCTTTTTCCGGCATTTAGAGACCCACGACAATTAGCACTGAACAAGTAATGACCGCCGTGATCCGCCTGCCAGACCTCCATCTTCGCGTTCACCAGAGGCTTGCAATTCTCGTTGAGCACCTGTCCTTCGATTAGCACGTGCTTTCGGGTCCGGAACGCTGGATCCCGGTCGCAAATATGCCGCCGCATTGGCGGGTGGGGGTAGTAGTATGGGCCCAGCACGTCGGGCGTTGTCGGGACGCAGTGTTCAGTGTCGTCTGGAGCCGCAGCATAATGTTCTCCTCGGGCGACAACTCCGAATGTAGAAATCACCAGAAGTTGAACTATGACAGGAATTCTGGACAGCATGTTCAATTTGTAGCTAGTAACTCCTGAGACTAAATAAATAGAGTGTCATGGTAACGTATTTCTGCCATCTGATTAACGTGATAACGTTGTAGCAAAGTCATTATACTACCTAAAAAGTCGTTTTAACTACATAATTGTCACGCCGAGACGATATAAATTCCCAGGTGTGGCATCGGTTTGAGTGAATTTTATGTCGTCTTGATCACTTAATATGTCGTAACGCAATAAGACGACTTACTAACTATAGTCTGTTTAAAATTTAAGAATGAGCCTTCTTTTTATTTCGTGAAATTTGGTAAAATATTGATTTTATTGCGAAAACAAAATTTCCCCATGTTAAATCCCATAGACAAATCAGTTTTTCGTAATAAAATCAATATTTTCCTTTAATTTAATATTATCGAAAATAATATTGTATTTGAATGTCTATATAGCCGTAAAATTTGGGCAGCTTTCGTGAAACACACTATAGCCCAGACAGGATTCTGTCGTATTAAGTCGGGTCATACTGTTTTAATTTGACGTCGATGTCACTAGTGGACAGTATCACGTTTTTGACGAGATTTCGTGTGATTTATCTCGTTCAGTTTATATAGTCTTGATCAGATAGTAAGTCGTCTTGACGCGATCATTATGTAGTTAAGAAGACTTATAGTGTATTGAGATGACTAAGCTACCATGTTATCACGTTATATAGATGGCAGAAATATGCCACCATAGTGTGTTTATTGGCTCACGAGTAAATCTACATCGACTAGACGTTAATATTCCCGAAATTAGTATAATAATGGCACTTTCATGCATATCTCCTTATTTTACCGATATTGATTTAAATTAATGGTCTAGTAGCATAAGGTCGTAACTGCTATGCTGTAGCATAGCAGTTACGACCTTATGTTACTAGACCATCGTTATGTTTTTCTTTATATGTTTTTAGAATGAAGTTGACATTTGGCATAATGTTCAAGCCGAATACGCGTGTGCTATGAATGTTTTACCACATTTCAACGTCATTTTCGGAATCTTTAGTACTCCGTGAAATATAGCATAATATAATATGTAATTCGATTGGTGATCTTTTTACTGTGCGCTCATTTGTTTGTATTTTTTTTTTTTTTTGTAATTGTTTCAACTAAAATCGAATCACAGCGGTAGCAAAAATAACGGTTTTCTGCAAAAACCCTTCGAATGTACGTGTCACGTAAGAACAACAAAGCACTTTCCCTTTTCGCTATCACAGTTCAAATCACACACAAATCACGGAGACGAAAACGGAAACCGACAGTCAATGTTGTCACCAACGAGATCATAGAAGCAGGAAGATGTTCCAACGTTCCGATTGGTTTCTTAAACCGGCGCACGAGAAAACGCGAGATTTCTTAACAACTGTGCGTCAACTCAACCAACAAATCTTTGGAATATCGTCAGTAACCTGGTAACCACTGACGGTTCAAATTGCTGGACGCAACATATGGCGTGTCTCATATTATGTATTCAAGATAATTATATTATAGCATTAGACGCCCGCCGAGGATTTTGGACAGTGAAGCATATGGAAAATTTAAAGCATTAAAAGATATAAAATTGAGACACGTCATGTGATTTTGTACCTAAAAACATGCGCGATTTTTTCATGAAAATATGATATATTCTGTAAATGACGTCGAAAGTTGACGAAATTTCATAGAAATTTCGTAATTTTTCGACGCCATTTACGTAACATATCGTAAATTCTGTAAATATTTTCATGAAATATCGCACATGTTCTTAGGTACAAACTCACATGACGTGTCCGTCCGTCCGCCCGTCCGTCGTCCGTCCACACTTTCAAACGTCTTCTTCCTCCGCTGGGCCAATGTTGGTCAAACTTTACAATGGATGATCTATGGGTAAACTTGGAGGTCGTCGCATAATCCAAGATGGCCGCCGTGGAAAAGTAGGTAAAATTCTTAAAAACATCTTCTCACGAACCGCCGGGCCCATTTCAACGGAAGTTGGCACGAATGATCGATAGTCAATGCTGAATGCTGTTTCAGATTTGTTAAAATGGTGGGACCGGGATCTTAAATTGGCGAGGTCGGGGGGGGGGGGTGTCAAGTAGGAGTATAATGTCTTGGCGAGGTCGGGGGGGGGGGGGGGGTCAAGTAGGAGTATAATGTTTTGGCGAGGTCGGGGGAGGGGGGTGTCAATGTCACAATTGACCCAATGTGATAATGTCGCATATCAAATCGAAGCTATCGATACGACGATCACTATAGGAGTATTTTTTTGTCGAAATCTATGATTACATCACCCAAAAGATGGTCGTCGAAAAAATGTCATCCTTTAATTAGAGAGTAGAATGTAAACCGCTTGGCCGATGCTGGTCAAACTTCACAGTTATGGTGAGTGGGTGAAGCTTTTCATATTTGTTAAAATGGAGGTCGTCGCATAATACAAGATGGCCGCCGTAAAAAAATAGTAAAATACTTAAAAAATCTTCTTCTCACGAACCACCAGGCCCATTTCAACGAATCTTGGCAGGAATGATCGATAGTCAATGTTCTTTCAGATTTGTTAAAATGATGACCTCAGGATCAAACATTGGTGGGGCCCAGGAGTCAAGTTGGGATCAAATTTCAAATTTGAGCAAATATGATCATTTCGTATTTCAAATCGAAGGCAACGAGAAGACAATCGGTCTGGAGCATTTTTTGTCGAATCAGACGTCAAACGTTCTTCTTATGAACCGCTTGGCCGATGCTTGTCAAACTTCACAGTTAGATGTATGGCGCGTGTGTGAGCATTTTTATATTTGTTAAAGTGGTGGTCATCGCATAATCCAAGATAGCCGCCATAGAAAATTAGGTCAACTTCTTAAAAAAAAATTCTTCTCACGAACTGCCAGACCGATTTCGACGAAACTTGGCAGGAATTATAGATATAATCATTGCTGTTTCAGATTCGTTAAGACGTTGACCCCAGGATTAAAAATGGGCGGGGCCCGGCGGGTCAAGTAGGGGTCAAATTTCATATTTGACCAAATACGGTTATGTCATATATCAAATCGAATGAATCGATGAGACGATCACTCTGCAGCATCTTTATTTGTCGAAATCGAATGATTACGTCATCCAAGATGGCCACCGAAAGGTCGATAAAATGTTTGATTGAACTTGGTATTATATCGTTTTTGATTTACTTTATAATAGGGATATTAATTTCAGGTGAGCGATACAGGCCCATTTGGGCATCTTGTTTTAATTTGATTGTATAATGCTACTCGTACATGTGTACGTGTCAATATGGTCCGATCTACTTACTGCATTGAGTTCATGGACATAACAAATAGTAAACCAGTTCAAACATTGTTTGGCAAAATTTACCGAAATTGAGACGTTTTTTGTTGTTTGCTTCTCTCAGAAACGTCTAAAATAAGTAAGGTCGGCAGCATATCACTAGGTAGGGTCGAGTTGCGCAAACCGCAATACTGTTTTAGACCTTAATGACTAAACCGGCCTCAAATACCATAAGGTTTCGTTTAACAACACATATTACACCTCAATATATCCCGCAGAAATAATCAGAAAGCAAAGCTAATGTCTGGAGTTGTCATAAAGTAGTTCCCTAGCAACCATTTCTAGGATTGTCTTCCACTCCAGAGGACAAATTCATCCGCCTCGAGAAAATTGGACAATTTGCCGATCGTTCAAATTTTCCGACCCGTCGAACGTCGTATCTTATCCGGCTTGAAAGCTAATAAGGGTTGTTGATTGAGAAAATATACTTTATGCGATGCTACATCAGTGTAAATCCCGATAAATTACGTATTCATACTTGGAATGATGGTTACATTGTATTATAAGTGTTGTAATCGTGGCTATTTGACTAACTGGCGAACAGCGTAGCCCCAGATCAGACTGCGCGGACGCGCAGGCTGATCTGGGGCTACACTGGCCGCAAAAACAAACACGCCTCTTTTTGACGCAAGGGCCCACACACAGACGCGTACAGCTCTATGAATATTAATGAGACGTTTTGTATGCACAGCGATGCCAAAATACGTCATTTGTATGGCAATCAACAAGCAGAATGTATTTAACTACACAATATGTTTATGTTAGGAAGAGTTAAAGACGAGCAACAGACAACATTTAAACGTTTCAGAAAATCCCTTGTATAAGGAAGCGTACATCGAGCGGCCACATATGTATTTGTTCAGTAGCTATCTTGCCGCGGCGAGTCAGTTATCTCGCCTCGTTATTTTAATATCGCGTCCATTGACACTCCAAACGTGGGCTGATAACATAAGTATGGACGGCCACCAGATGTATGTCTATATGAATTTCGCAGACAGAGATATATAGGCGGAAACGATTTTGATTGGTGGCCCTTTTGAATTTCAAGATGGCTACCTCAACCAAATGAACCAACTGTATTCATTATGATATTATGTATTATGTTCCTTGACCGTAAACATATCGGTATAGGCACCATAATTATGTATATAATGATACCTCCCTCGGAGGCTCTTTGTGGGGGTGGATGGGGTGCACAGGGGTTAATTTCAGCCCGTGGACTAGATCCGTAACTCGCTTCGATAATATTAAATTAAAGGAAAATTTAAGAATGAGCCTTCTTTTTATTTCGTGAAATTTGGTCAAATATTGATTTTATTGCGAAAAAACAATTTCCCGATGTTAAATCCCCATAGACATCTTCACTCTGTCTATGGGGATTTAACATGGGAACATTTTTTTCTTAGTTAGATCATTTCAAAGATATCTAGCCAGGTTTCGGAGTCAATTTCCAAATGTTTTCGTTTTTTTACTCCTCCCGGCCACAGCTCCTTTTCGTAATAAAAATAATATTTGACCGAATTTCACGAAATAAAAAGAAGGCTCATTATTAAATTTTCCTTTAATTTAATATTATCGAAACAAATATTGTTTTGGAATTGTTTATATAGCCGCACAATTTGGGCAGCTTTCGTGAAACAGACAGTAGACATAGTTTCTTATGAAATCAGTAAACCCGTTTAATAAATATCATATTAAATCATCACACGTGTAACATTTTCTAACTTGATGTTTTACAAATTATCCTTAAGATATTTAACTAGATCATTCATTGCGCGGATGCCAACTTTGAAAGGTATGGGGCCCGCGAAAAAAAATATCATCCCATGGAAGCCATCTTGGTAGTGAGCCAGGTGTACATCGACTCCCGCCTTTTTACACCGCTGGTAGTACATCAGTCCGTCGTCACGCAATACGTCATATCCGGCAGTTAACACATACGTCATCGGTAGATCCTTGAATTCTGATTCATCCGCCATTAAAGGCGCAAAGTATGGATCCAGAATCGTTTTCTCAACGATCTTCGACAGAGCTTCGTTTCCCGAATCCATTGGCTTTTCCATGTTCCTGAGATTTTCGCTGCGTATGAATTCGTTCATATACCACCGCGGCGAAACATAGTCCGCGTACTTTGACTTCTTTAAAGATGGCGATGTGTGCTGGTTGGAAAGAATTAGGTCCATGTGATCGTAGCTGATGCCGCCGTAATTCAACCAATAGGAAAGCATTGATTTATCGCAAAGCATCCCCGGAATGTAGTCCTTGTTTTCTATGTAAGATGGCGTCTGTAGATCAAACAGTTGCAGACAGGGGTAGATGGGGACCTGTATTCTTATCTTCTTTTTCAAGCGGAGGGATACGGCGGCGGTGAGTTGACCACCGGCGCTGTCACCGGAAACAGCCATCCGGGCCGGATCTATTTTCAGTTTCGCGGCGTGTTTGAGGATATATTCAGTCACCGCGAGGCAGTCGTTGAAGGGTATTGGGTGAGGGTGTTCCGGTGACTGGCGATACCTGGGTGGAATACAAATACATTGTAAAAGTTGTATTCTTATTTCATTTTTAACAATATGCACAAACATGATCACCGCTTAGTTGGTTTATTATAGGAATGAATGGCCTTTTTATGGAATTTATCGGGGTATAAACTTGGAAAAGTCGCGGGAATACTGGACTCTATAGATGCCATTTTCAACATTTAAAGTACTCTTTAGTAGCCGATTGCCCATCGTTTATAAAGTGGAAAATCGCGACGCGAAATAGAAAATTGAATAAAACAGTAGAGCGTGTCTGAGTTGAATATGATGGTGAAAATGATGGCCTGTATAATATATTCTTTTGAGATATCCATATGCATGCATTGTAAAACAAGTCATTTTGACATTTTGATGTTGATAATGTTTCGAATGAATTCTACTTGTGTGAGTATGCATACTGAACTGGATATACAAATGTTGCAAACGTCATACTGTCTCTTTAATGTAACCTTTTAGAATATAGCCATTCTCTTAACCCTATTATTTCACATGTGGCTTACAGTAACTCGTTGTGGAAATGTATCTATTCGTTGATCAAGAACCTTAAATGTCGTTCATTCGTTGTTAAACCGCGTGTAAACGAAACAATTTAACATTATAGTGTTCGCCTATACGCGGCGTAGAAAGGAATGAATGAAAGTTAACCCTTACACTGCTGAAGTAAATGTTGTCGTCTGCTGAATATTTTTTATTTTCTACTTTTCTCATCAAAAATATGGTTTGACAGCACTTTAGAATCATTTCCACTGGAAATGATTCTGATGACAAAAACAGACAAAATATAAATCGACAGCAGACGACAATTTGCGTTTCCCACATTCCGTTTCTAAGCCGCGTGTAAACGAAAATTAATAACCTTATAGGTTTCGTCTACGTGACATAGAAAGGAACGGATGAAAGTTAACCTTTTCACTGCTGAATTAAATTTCTTGTCTGCTGTTTATTTTTAATTTTCTATTTTTTTCTCATCAAAAATATGGCTTGACAGCACTTTTGAATCATTTCCAATAGAAATGATTCTAAAGTGCTGTCAAACCATGTTATTATTGACAAAAAAAAGACAAATCATAAATCGACAGCAGACGACAATTTACGTCCCCCGCAGTATAAGGGTTAAGAACCTTAAAACTGTTATTCGTTTCTAGGCCGCGTGTTAACGAAAATGAATAACCTTATTGTTTTCGTCTACGCGTCATAGAAACGAATTAATGAAAGTTGAGGTCCACAAAAAGGCACGGACACACCGTACCGACAGAGAGCCACGACCATCCACCCCCGTGGTAGTAGACGAGCACGGGGCGGGCAGACTCTGACGGGGCGGTGGGTTCGTACACCCGGCACGGCACCCCGTCAAACTCATCATCTCGGATCTATAATGGAAACGGTACAATTAAGACAGTAAAACTAGCGGCACCGGCCACAAATCGCAACAGAATGCATCATGCTGTAAATTGCTCCATAATCTGTTATCTTTACGCTTCCATATGCCGGTCCGAATTTGGATATGAATTCGTTGAATTCATAGCCAAATTCGGACTGGCATGTAGAATCGAACGGGCCGTAAGGTTCTTACACTCGACACTGGTCTGCATCCAATATCGGGTCTATAACGGAAAACGATAATTAAGATATGTACTAGAAATCATCTTTAGAGTCCAGTTAGACTATTGGCATCGCCATGAATCGCAACAGAATGCATTGTACTGTTAATTTATTCAGCTAGATTCGGACGGCGCGGTAAGTTCGTACACCCGACACGACACCCCATCAAACGCCTAATCTTCGATCTATGATGGAACCGGTAATACTAGCGACACCCGCCACAAATTGCAATAATAGGCATTGCACTTTTACTTTGTTAGCTGCGAGCCTCTCGCAGCTTATGTAGCCGGTTCTCAAAATACCGTGAGATATCACGGCACTATTTTTTCTTGTGGCGCGTATGTATACATCTTGTATCTAGGTCATTGTTAACGACTCGTTGTATGCTATTTACATTTCACATGCATTATAATGTATATCTTTGGTACATAATTAATGGAAGAAAAACTAATGGAACCTCAGATTTAGCCGTTCATTTTCCACAAATAAAACGGACTATTTTGTCGCGCATTAATGGTGTGTAAACCCGAATCACACCTGTCTGGATGTTTTCATTCACAACTACGGCGTGTACAAATTTGCATAAAACAACACTATAACCACATGTGTTTGAAGAGTGAATCCGGATATGGAATTACCACCCTTATCGCATCGCCGTATTTCGCCGATATTGATTTCGAAAATCAGTCATATTTGATAAAGATTTCAGAGCTGATGCGGATGTGTATGTAATGCATGAAAAACAAAGGCTAAGCCTTACTGGATTCTTCCTGTTTCTATACAGCTCCTTCCCCTCTCCACATACAAAATATGTCGAATGTTATAGTTTCCCATAACACAATTTACTACAATTACTCTATTTGAAATAGTTAAAGGAGAATATACTAAAACACTGTTTACCACCCATTTCAGTTGGGCTCGCAGCTCAGTACTTTCAGTACTTTGATTTTTATATCTAGATTCGGATGGTGTGGTTGGTTCACACACGCGACATGGCTCCTCGCCAAACTCGTCATCTCAAAGCATAATGGAACCGCTAATTATCGTCGTAGATTCGGACGGAGTGAACGTTCGTACACCACACATGGCATGTCTGATCAGGACCTGTGCTGTTGGCCGTTTTGTTACATGTACTAAATTAGCTAGAGATGCCGTGGTCAGCAAAACTACTAGACCGATAATAATATGGTACACGATCATCAGGATCTACAATTGTTCCGAAAGTCATAAGGTACTGGTGTCTTTTCTCACTTTATTTATTGAGATACTTTTCAGTCTCATTATTCTAGAAACAACATGAATGCGACCAGTAGCCGATTTCATCAAAATTGCAAAGTATACTTATCTAGCAAAGCATACTTTGAGGGAGTAATCATTTGTTTTTCCCGAAATGCATTATTTCATATAGAAATAACGACTGCATATAGTTCATGATTAAAAGTATGCAGAATTATTATACTGAATGTATTACATTATCACAGCCAAAATGGCTGTATGGCTGTGATAATGTAATAAATACAGTACAATAAAAATTAATAAATTTCTCCTTAAGTTGAAAATTTCTCCCTCAACGTATACTTTGCTAGATAAGTATACTTTGCCATGTTGGTGAAATAGGCTACAGTGCTGAAAGTGAAATAGTTGCGAACAATAGGTCTTGTAATGTACTCCCTTAACATCCGTAGCCATGGACGGTACGGGAGTAGATTGCAAGAGTTACTGTTCGCCACTACTGTCTGTTTCACGAAACCTGCCCACATTTTACGGATATATAAACAATGCAAAAACAATATTTTTTGATAATATTAAATGTTATCAAAAGAGTGAGCCTTCTTTTTATTTCTTGAAATTTGGTCAAATATTGATTTTATTGTTTCAGAAATAGTGTTGTTTGTAATAAAATAAACATTTGACCAATTTTCACGAAATAAAAAGAAGGCTCATTCTTAAATTTTGTAAAATTATTTTTGCATTGTTTATATGACCGTAACATTTGGGCAGGTTTCGTGAATGGAACACATACATTCAATTCCGGGTCCTCCCCCTTGCCGAAGGGATTGCCGGTGATCAGAGTGCCCAGTACGACATCAACCAGTTTCCGTGTGAGCCAACAACAGCCGCCCGTCCAGCCGAAATTATGAAGCTTCATTATCTGCAATAGAAACGTGGCATTAGTATTGTAATTTTCTTGCGATCACCACCTGCGGCCCGTTTCACTAAACTTCGTATGACTAAAATGTTCGTAAGCACAAATTTAGGATCGTCTAGAAATTTCAATTGATGGATTTACATTTATTGAGCATAGGCTGCATATGCAGCCTATGCTCATTAAATGTAAATCCAATAATTGTTTACAAGAAAACAGTGCTGATGTGAAATTTACAGACTATCATAAGTTTGCACTTACGAACATTTTAGTCGTACGAAGTTTAGTGAAACGGCCCCCAGGTCCCTGGAACCTCTGTAATAATATTGATTTGATGTATTGGTGTTTAACGTACTATCAACAGCTAAGGTCACTTAAGGCCGGCCCAACGGGTTCGATCCCGTATTTAAGGCTGATGCATTGGGGAGTGGGGTGGGAATCCCAAAACCAGAACGGAATATTTACAATGCACATCGAAAAACAAAAATACCTTCAGCCCTGAAATTAGAGCAACCTGACCTGGTGCCAGGTTCATACCACACCAAAGTCACTTGGCTCCTTCCCTAAAAGTAATAGGGTTACGAATAATCGTAATACCCACATAAGGGGTATAACCAGATTCAACTGCCACATACAATAATGCCAACGATGTACGTGAGAGCCAAACAAGGTCTCCGGTATGGTATGGATGAACCCCGATCGTTCAATTACCCATCGCATTCTCCCACCGAGATAAAGTGGTTCCGCCAACATATTGTATTAGCAATGGATCGCATAGTGGATTTGTTTGAAACTAGCCTAAATCTCAGGGTCCCAGACTAGCAGACGGCGTCCACAATGCGACCCCAGCGTGGGTCCGACTATTGTAATCAGCCCAATTCAGTGTATATCGTCAGCGAGCACTATATACACTGCCCACCATTCCAAATAGACGACTTTATAATTACCGTCGAACAGCTAAAATCAAGACACCAATACAAACCTGTGATTCATATTTTTGATGAGTTTCTTGGTCATTTATCTCAGGTGATAATGCCTGTTCGTGATCGCATAACACACAGCTATGATTCATAATGATTAAATACATACAGTGAAACCTCTCTAAGCCGGACACCCTAGGGACCTCCCAGGGTGTCCGGATTAGAGAAGTTTCACAGTACATTTTAATAAACGGGTATTCACCAGTACACAGCAGGTTAAACTGGTTTGCGGTGATATGCGATGTCTAACTATTGTTATGCACTCGGTGGCACTTGATAGAGCAGGCTATAAGGTTACAGTATCATACATGATTGCACAAACATTGGTTTCCTGATAACTTTTACAACAGCACCGCCTACACTAATGTTCCCAACATTTGTGAATTTATTTATTATAAAATACTTGAATATTGTGCTTGAAAGCAAACAGTTTGATTGGCTGAGACTGAGCTGTTGCACAGCTCAGTCTCAGCCAATGAAACTGTTTGATTGAAAACATTATGTTCAAGTATTTTGAAGAAAGAAAGCATGATACATGTTGGCAAGATTAACGCAAGCGGTGTGGTACCTACCACTTTGCCATTGAAGCGTAGAGCCGTGTCGAGAATTCGGGCGCTCCAAACTTCCGTGACGCCCTCGGGAATCTCCGTGTGCATGTACTGGACAAGGATGAAGGCAACAACCAGGGTTATAGACACCGTAAGCAACGTAGGTAGGACGCCCAGGTAGGTCAGTCCGCTCTATGATTGGAATAGGACATTTTATGATAAAAAACCAGCATCGGCCAAGCGGTTCATGAGAAAAAGACATTGGGATCTTAGATGACATCTTAGATGACATCTTAGATGACGTAATCAACTGAATTTTGACAGAAAATACTCCAGAGTGATCGTCTAATCGATACCTACTTGAGACCACCCCCCCCCCCCCGTGCCCCGCCCATTCTTGATCCCGGGGTCATCATTTGAACAAATCAGGAAGAGCATAAATAATCGATCATTCCTGCCAAGTTTCGTCGAAATCGGTCAGGCGGTTCGTGAGAAGAAGACTTTTTAAAAACTTTTCTACGGCCATTTTGAATTGCGATGACGTCCATTTTGACAAATCTGAATAGGAGTAACAGATAGACCATTCATGTGAAGTTTAGTCAACATCGGCCCAGCGGTTTAGAAGAAGATGTCGGAAAAGTGTTCACGGACGACGAACGACGGACGGATGAAAAGTGGTAATCAAGTAATCTAAAAAGGCTACGCAACGACTGTAGCAAGTCCTCGCAGTCCAGGGATGCTAACATATCGGTGATTCAGCACGACTTTCACATAGACAGGTGTGCACATTCTTTTCATATTCATTGGTATTGTGCGTAAGGAGCCCCGCAGTGGACATGGATTTTTTTTATTAATTCGTTCCCACGAAATAACAATTCGTTCCCTCAATTTAACAATTCGTTCCCTCGAATTAACAATTCGTTCCCACGAAATGGCAATTTCGTTCCCTCAATTTAACAATTCGTTCCCTCGAATTAACAATTCGTTTCCACGATATATCAATTCGTTCCCACGAATTAACAATTCGTTCCCGTGGGAACGAATTGTTATTTCGTGGGAACGAATTGTTAAATTGAGGGAACGAATTGTGGGAATGAATTGTTAAATTGAGTGAACGAATTGTTATTTCGTGGGAACGAATTAATAAAACAAATAATTCTACGTCCCCTGCGGGGCTCCGTATGTCCGTCATGAATCTTGCGTTCAGTATTAGTGACTGTGGCATTGGCCCGTAGCCGATTTCACAATAATTGCTAAGCATACTTATCCAGCTAAGTATTATCCAGCTAAGTATTATCCAGCTAAGTATACTAGAGGGAGTAATCTTTTATTTTCCCGATATTGCGTTATTTCATATAGAACTAACGACTGCATATATGTGATGATTAAAGGTATGCAGAATTATTATGCTGAATTTATTACATTATCACAACCAAAATAGTTGTGATGATGTAATAAATTCAGTAAACTAAATATTAATAAATTTATCCTTGAATTGAAAATGTCTCCCTCTAAGTATACTTTGCTAGATAAGTATGCTTTGCAATTTTGGTAAAATATAGGCTACAGAGCACAAATGAGCACTATTCCACCAGTTCTAAAGATTACGAGTGGCCGCTATACAGGTATAATCATTTAGTAATATATATTTTGCTGATAGAGACGCGCGTTGGTATCAGGCTATTTTCATATGCAAATGGGGCATAGTATTTTTTATTTATTTATACTAATAACATGATTCACCCAAAAAGATAATATTTTCGACAGATTATAAAATATGATAATTGCACATCAAACAATAAATACAGAGTATAAATGTAATGTCCGTTAACATTTTAAGGAAACACGGTTATCGCCCCTGATATCAGTGTGTACATTTACGTCTGATATAAAATGTGTAATAATGCCAATCAATACGTTTGGTAATGGTGAATGAATGTTGAATGTTTATTTTGCCAGAAAATGTCTCGGATGATGTCTCTGATGTAAAGAACATTGTGTGCCTACTGAGTGGGCATGCACCTTTAATATGTATATGGGTATAATTCCAGCACAAAAATATTTACACAATTCCCTAACATTTGATTGGTCCGTAGCAAGTCTCTGTCCAAAATCTATATCCCAGTAAACTCCCATGCCGAACTACTTTCCATAACCGTGAGGCGCAGTTAAAATAATTCTTAATAAAACGGAAAATAAACACATTTTCTTGATGAATTTACTTCAAATGCTGGAATTATAAGGAATAAATGGCATTTTTGTGGAATTTATCGGAGATATAAACTTGGAAAAGTCGCGGGAATACTGGACGAGGCCTTCCGGCCTTCGTCCAGTATTCCCGCGACTTTTCCAAGTTTATACCCCGATAAATTCCACAAAAAGGCCATTCATTCCTATAATATTTCTGTTAGTCGTGTTCGACGATTATCATGGATCTCTTGACTTTGTGTTATAATTTGAAAGTTTTGCAATATGGTTTGTCGCGCATATGAGGCAACTCATTTGATTTTCTACCTAAGAAGATGGGGGGGGGGGGGGCGGATTTTCCTGAAAATTATTTACAGAAACTGTGATATTTTCTGTAAATGACGTCGAAAGTGGACTAAATTTTCATAGCAAATGAGGAATATCGCAGTTTCTGAAAACACTTTACATAAAAAATCGCACATCTATTTTTGTTTATAAAGTTGGTCTTTATTACTATAAATTTATATTATTATACATTTTATATCACACGTAACTTTCCACATTGATGTCAAGGGCGATAACCGTGTTTCCTTAAAATGTTAACGGACGTTACTATTTATAGCTAGAATAGCTAGCTGACCTAACCGTAGCATGTACAACCCGGTGAGTGTCGTAAATTACAATTCTAAAGGCGCCATGATTGATACTTACCAAATACAGTAAACATATCAAAGACGCTTTCCAGTTTTCTGTAGTTTTATAGAGCAAATACGACAGCACGGACATAGCATAAATAAGAGCCATTTTGTCTGTATATTAACGCGCCTGGTAACAAAGACTCCGCTATATCTAAGTATGACCCAAACGTTCTATAGTTGTGATCTTTACTGGAGAAATGGGGGATTATGGGATTTGTGACCATTGTAGATCTTGATCAAATAACTTATGTAGCCTGATAACGATATATATTTCTTGTTAGAAGAATGACGGGTGTTTCGTTCATGGAATGGAGAACAGTGCAGATCCTGATCAGACCGTGCGGATGCACGGGCTGATCTGGACCTACACTGGTCTCAAATATATTTCTTCAGTCACATTTCTCAAATTCGCGATGTGTAATCTATCCGAATAAAAGCAACGCCAGAGAATCCACGTGATCAAGAAAGTAGGTCACACGTCAGAGGCCCGTTTCATTAAACTTCGTATGAATTTGCTTCTCAAATTAACATGGTTCTCGAATGCTATACCACCGCATGCGTGAATCTCGCAAATTTGTCACTGTTTTATAAAAACAATACTTGAATATTGTGTTTGAAAGAAAGTAGCTTGATTGGCTGAGCCTGAGCTGTGCTAAAGCTCAGGCACAGCCAATCAAACCGCTTGATGGTGAGCTGATATTGCCAATTGATGTTTAGAAACGTTGACATCGTTGCAAGATTAACACAGGAGGTGGTGTCCTATTGTCCACATGCATGTATTCATTAATACGGTTTCCTGTTAGGCATGATGTCCTGTTAGGGCCATGCTATAATCTCGACCTATACACGAGATCGCAAAAACGCGAGGCGAAATCGCTAGATTGTGAGATCGCGAAAACGCGAGGCGATGATGCGAAAACGCGAGATCGTGATGCAAAAACGCGAGATTCTGTTATATATTCAATCTTTCGTTTTCGATCTCGCGTTTTCATCTCGCGATCTCGCGTTGTCGTTTCGCATTTACCCGATCTCGTAATCTCCCCTTCCGCTTTTGGAATACGTTTTGCGCATGCGCGTGTAGAAAGCATGCGTGTTGGAATTGAGTTTTGCGCTTGCGTGTGTGAAGAGCACAATTCCAACACGAACGCTTTCTACACGCGCATGTACAAAAAGGATTTCCAAAAAGCTGAAGGCGAGATCGCGTGAAACGCGAGGCGAAAAAACGCGTGATCGATTGCAAGATCGCGAGGCGAAAACTAGAGGAGAAAACGCGAGATTCAATATAATAGGATCTCGCGTTTTCGTGATCTCACGATCTCGTGTATAGGTTGGGATCGCGAAAACGTGACATTGTAAAATGCCCCTATAACAGGACACTGTACATGTTTTCAGCATGAATGGCCCTGTGTAAAATGGAATATTGAAGATATATGACGATACTAGGACTGCTGGGTTCTTTCAATTTTCACCGATATCGGTACACAAGTATCAGGTTTTTTTATCTTGTTGAAAGCAATCATATATCTTCAATTAAACCACTTTACGCATGGCCATGATGGAAACACCTTTTTATCTTTCATAGTATTTTTAAAAAAAATCCAGATATGTACCTTTAAACTAACATATTATAGTCCAGTCCAGTTATTTAAAGGTACATGCCCACTCAGTAGGCACAACATGTTCTTTATATCAGAGACATCATCTGAGATATTTTCTGGCAAAATAAACATTAATTCACCATTTCCCCACGTATTGATTGGCATTATTATACAGATTTTATATCAGACATGCCTTTCCACACTGATATCAGGGGTGATAACCGTGTTTCCTTAAAATGCTAACGGACATTACTTTTTATCCTCTGTATTATTTGTTCATGTGCAATGATCATACTTTATAATCTGTCGAAAATATTATTTGTCAGGTGACGCATTTAATTAGTATAAATAATTAAAAAACATCATGCCTCATTTGCCTGATACCACCGCGCGTCACTATTATAGGAATAAATGGCCTTTTTGTGGAATTTATCGGGGCATAAACTTGGAAAAGTCGCGGGAATACTGGACGAAGGCCTTCTAAATAATTACAATTTTCGAAAAAAAAATTTTTTTCTAAAATTGTAATTTTTTGGAAGGCCTCGTCCAGTATTCCCGCGACTTTTCCAAGTTTATATCCCCGATAAATTCCACAAAAAGGCCATTCATTCCTTATAATTCCAGCATTTGAAATAAATTCATCAAGAAATTGTGTTTATTTTCCGTTTTCTTAAGAATTATTTTAACTGCGCTTCACAAGTAGTTCGGCGTGGGAGTTTACTGGGACATACATTTTGGACAGAGACTTGCTACGGGCCAATCAAATGTTAGGGAATTGTGTAAATATTTTTGTGCTGGAATTATAAGTGAAATAAATATTACTAATAGTAAATGATTATATCTGTATAGCAGGCACTTGTAATTTTTTGAACTGGTGACACAATTATACACTTATGTAATTCCCATAAAGAACATTTGATCATGGAATAGCGAACAGTGCAGATCCTGATCAGACTGTGCGGATGCCCATTTCTCCAGTCACAGACATCTATCCAGTAGCCCAATACCGATCTTTATTACATAAAATAGACGTTCACAGTATAATTACACGGTGTAATAAAAATCATAATGCACTAGTGTAGTAATATGCAAATGAGGCCGGTACAGAAAATGTGCCAGGTGGCCATTACAGCTTCATTGTGTTATGCTTATGCAACTAGAAAAAGAAAAAGTGTGCAGGGGCTCACGTATATATACCTCGGCGGTCGCCGCCTGACCGACAAATAATGTTTTAACGCAAATATTAAAAAAATAAATACTCTAACGCAAATTTCTTATTTGACCTTCAACTAGAAAATGAAGGCCGCATGGGTGTGGTATGGAATGAAAATATGGATGATGATAAGGAAGTATATGAAGTTTGAAGTCAATCCGACTTACCGTTGCAGAGATAATGGGTACCCGAATTTGGCCGAAAACTTTAACGCAAATCTTACGGGCGCAAATGTCTAAGTAATTTGACCTTGATCTTGGACACGAAGGCCGCATGAGTGTGGTATGGAATGAAAACATGGATGATGATAAGGAAGTATTTGAAGTTTGAGGTCAATCAGACTTACCGTTGCAGAGACAATGAGTACCAAAACACGTTTAACGCGGACGGACCGACGGACGGACGAACGGACGGAAGGAAGGAAGGACGGACGGACGGACGGACGGACGGACGGAATTACGAAAACTATATATCCCTCGACACACTTCGTATGCCGGGGGTATAATAAATAAAACTCGTTGACTGATTCCATAAGAAACTCGGCATAGCCTCGTTTCTTATGAAATCAGTAAACTCGTTTAATAAATATCATATTAAATATTCACTCATGTAAGATCCTCTATATGTTGCCTGTCAGAAGCATGACGTGTGTTTCATTGATGGAAAGGCGAACTGTGCAGATCCTGATCAGAATGTGCGGATGCACAGGCTGATTTGGATATACACAGGTCGCAAAACCCATAAGCCCCATTTCCCCTGTCACAGCCACTCTACTGCAGTATATCGTTTTTAGCTTTTATTGTTCAGTATCTGAATTTTATCTATTATTGATTTTGTTTTAGTCAATAGATATAAGGCCATAATTATAGACGCGTCCTGGTGCAAATACGAAAATATATTTATCTTCAAATTAGGAGATATTAACTCCTAATTAGGAGATAATATCTCATAATTAGGATATAGTAACTCCTAATTAGGAGATAGTACCAGCTAATAGGAGTTAGTATCTCCTAATTATGACTTACTATCTTCTAATTAGGACTTAGTATCTCCTAATTATGTCTTAGCATATCCTAATTAGGAGTTAGTATCTCCTAATTAGGAGATACAAAATAGCATTGGCAAAGATTGTATGTCCTAATTATGAGATAGTAAGTCTTAATTAGGAGATACAAATAGTTCAGCATTGGCACCAGGACGCTTCCATACATTTATAAGTAAGCTCTGTCTGGCCCCTAGCTATGGAAGGTAATATCCGCCATAATTCTATGTGACTTGATGCTTGCGTGCTGATGACATTACCACTTATATTCATGTTATTGCATTCGTCATTTGTATTTATTACATTTGAAATCTGCTTGTTGTAATCGTATTTGTCTTTCTTACATGTCCATTCTACTGAGTGCTTTGTTCATTCGTCTTATTTACATTACAATTATTGATACCGTCCTTATTCGTGTCCCTTTTTTATTGCACTAAGCATTTGCAAAAGAAAGTAAGAACAAAGCACTTAGCACTTTGAATAAGGCCGAAAGCAGTAAGGACAAAGCCGCAGGAAGCAAGCATCAAGCCACAGTCCGAAAGCGGAAAGCCGCAAGCAGAAAGCATCAAGTCACAAGCCGAATGATGCAAGCAATATTGTTGGTATAGTGCCTCATTATGACGCCAGATGGCACTGCTGTCAATGTTAGGGATCCTCCGACGAATAAATAATAGTACGAGATGTGATTGGCTGTTTGAGGCACACCTCCAATGCCGGTGTTGATGTAAGATTTCACCCACAAATTATGACAGTATAGGTTAGAAGACACCAAATAGTTTTACTATATACTGTAACCGAATCCCATCCAATAAGGCCAGTCTGTCCTACTTTCACTATTCGTATGGATGTTGTGGGACCTACTTGTACATGACCTGCAGCCGGTCTGTACTGGTTCTGCATGAATTAAACAATAGGTTTACTTACTCCTAAGAAAGAAAAATCCAACCTCGTCATGTCCCCCAATATTGTTTACATTTTGTTTTGGCCACGGAAACTCTGTTTGCATCACATGACCAACATGTTCCTCAAGTGAACCTGGGTAGTAATGGATCAAGATTTGCAAGCAAACTGTGTCAGTGACCTCAAAACACACCCGCACGATTTTGTTCATACCGGACTACTTTTACCCTCTTGACGATTTCGCATCATTTGTTTATTCTCTAACCTATATTAACTAAATTGCATATGTATGTATGTATGGTGTTTGCCTTACTTATGTGTTTTATACATACAGTATCCTCATAATTAAATTACATATGTACGTAATTGAAAACAATCACATTTTATAGTAAGTTACACATATGGTAACTTACACAGGTTGCCTGTCAAACTGGCCTGTTACCGATGCAAACCAATAACCGTCCGGGATCAAACTAAGGTGGGTCACCACCATTGATTTTCGCTAAAAAAAACTAACCCGTTACCACACATTTTGCTATTCTCTGCTACTTTCATTTTGCTTATGGATGTTGTGGGACCTAATTTCCAATAACCTGCACACATTCTGCTCTGGATCTTGACTAATTAAAATATAGATTTAAGTATTGTTGAAGCTGGGGTCCCGTCTAGTAGGTACAATCTTTTCTTCATGGAATTTAAAATAAGTGTATAATTGCAACTAGTCCACCACTTTTAAAAATTACGAGTGCCAGCTACACAGATATAATTATTTAGTAATCTTTAATGTACTCATAGAGACTCGTGGTGGTATCAAGCTAGTTCCATATGCAAATGATGCAATTTTTTAAATTATGTATATCAACTAAATGCTGAATAACTATTTTTATTGACATATAATAACGTATGATATTGCACATCAAAAAATAAATAAATGGAATAAATAGTTGCTTCCGTTATCATTTTAAGCAAACCCGGTTACCGCCCCTGATATCAAACTGGCATTTCGCGTTTGATATAAAAAATATAATAATGTCAATTAGTACGTCAATGTTCATTCTGCCAGAAAAATGTCAGATTGAAAGAATAAAGAAAAACATGTCTACCTATATTATAACCTGGCATGTAGCACACTAGGTTTAAGGTTAGACTATGTGGTTATCCTTGGTCTTTATCTGATAAGGGAGGTAATATAAATACTACTAATGTCCCTCATTGAATATGCAAACGTAGTCCAGCATAAACAATAGTCCTGGTTTTTTAAGATCACAGACACAGTTTGCTTGCAAACCTTGATCCATTACTACCCAGTTGTTGGGGTGTTTTTAACACCAGTTTTCAGCATATTTGAAGCATTTAAAAGAAAACACTGAGCCTGTTGGTCACATGATGTAAACAGAGTTTCCGTGACCGAATAATGTAAACAATATTGGGAGACATGACGAGGTTGGTCCCACAACATCCATACGAATAGTGAAAGTAGGAAAGACTGGCTGGGATTCGGTTAAATTATACAGTAAAACTATTTGGTGTCTTTTAACCTAAACATGGCGCAACAGAAAAGGCGGCATCAACCTACATCAACACCGTTAGGGACATGGAACCAATTTAGAGAGCAACGCATTGTAGGAGGACGGGTACCAGCATATTAAATCATTTTAGGAGAACTATTTTAAGTTTTAGCAGCGCACCTGGCGTCATAATGGTTGTTCCCAAATTACTGTTGCAATTGTTGTTGTCAAGGGGCGTGGCTTAGCGAGGTAACACACCGCTTGGCAAAAACAGCGATGCAATAATCAATAATGGAACTCGGGATGTCACTAAGACTGAAGCATCAAGCTACTTAGAATGTAATCAACACAAACGCATTGAAACAGTGCGAATGAATAAAGCATCAAGCCAAATGCACATGCAATTTAGACTACAACGAAGAAGATTTCAAATGTCATAACCACGAATGACGAATACAATAGCATGAAAGTAAGTTGTAATGGCACCAGTCAGCAAGCATCAAGCCACATATAATTGTAATAAGACGGATAGAACTTAGAATGTCATCAGCAAGCAGGCATCAAGCCTAATATAATTATGGCGGATATTACCTTCCATAAAATGCACATGCAATTTAGAAGATTTCAAATGTCACAAACACGAATGACGAATACAATAACATGAAAGTAAGTTGTAATAGCACCAGTCAGCAAGCATCAAGCCACATAGAATTGTAACAAGACGGATAGAACTTAGAATGTCATCAGCAAGCAAGCATCAAGCCTAATATAATTATGGCGGATATTACCTTCCATACCTAGCGTGTTGGTCGTTGCGAACAGTAACTCTTGCAATCAAATCCCGTATCGCTGGATGAAATGGGAAGTGTCATTTATGTATTTATTTACCTAACAATGAATAAAAAGACAGTTATTCACGGTGACTTTCTATCGATATTATGGCAAACTGACGTGAGTTTGATAAAAATTCGCGTTGAACACCTTGTGTGTAAATGGTTTACTTCAGATTTTTCTTTAAAATCTGGCTGACCATTAGTTGAATAGAAATATATTGTTTGTATAGAATTTATCGGCGCGTATTCTACATTATCAGGCTGACGTTTAACTACGGATAGTGCATTGTAACTCATGCACATCTAGTCACGCTTCTAACAAATTAGTCTTTGAATCCGGGATCGAGTATCCGGGAACGATAATTAATTAATAATTCAGGAACGCACTATAATCTCACACCACGTTAATTCCCAGCCTTTTGATTAGGCACAGGAAAACATAGTTTAATTGTAGAGTTGAATAGTATTAGTGGAAGCTCGGTTGAGCATAACAATAATTCCGTGTCATTTGCAAACTCTCACTTGTTGTATTTTTTTTCGATAATATTAAGTTTATCAAACTTTGAACCTTCTTTTTATTTCGTGAAATTTGATCCAATATTAATTTTTATTGTGATTTTGTTTAAGATGTCTATGGGGATTTAACATGTGGAATTTGTTCGAATTTCAGTGGCTAATTTTCAAAATGTAACTTGTTAAGATAGTTTCGAAGCTATCTAGCCATATTTCCGAGTCAATTTCCAAAAACTGTTGTTGTTTCGCTCCTCCAATTTTCAAAATGTAACTTGTTAAGATTGTTTCGAAGCTATCTAGCCATATTTCGGAGTCAATTTCCAAAAACTTTTGTTGTTTCGCTCCTCCACCGCCCCCCCCCCCCCCATGTTAAATTCCCATAGACAAATCAAATTTTCGCAATGAAATCAATATTTGATCAAATATCACGAACTAAAAATAAGGCTTCTTCTTAAATGTTGATATCATTTAACAATACCGAAAAAAAGATTGTTTTTCCATTGTTTATATGGCCGTACAATTTGGGCAGGTTCGTTAAACAGACAGTATAGACCGGTGGTTAATTTATATAGGGCTGCTAGAAATGAGTTTAGGGAGGCCGGCGTGTTACAAGCTGGAAACAATGCTTATGTTGTTCAGTAAACCCTGCTGATCAAGGTTTGGCCTGTTTCCAAGATGAAATTTGCATATCATGCATATTAATGAGGTCAAAGGTCATTGAGTGCGTTTTTATTGAAGTCGGTACGAAAGACGTAACTTTTTGTATTGCCATGCAATTATGTTTTTTCTTCCTGATTTTGGTATAAATTGATGAATTAATGCATATTTATTAGAATATAGCCTTTAAATGCATCTTTCAGTCATAGTAAATAAAATCAAAGTACTAAAAGTAGTGAAATTTTGTGATATTTGTTCTGCGAAAAGTGTATACATCTGCCGTTACCGCAGAATAATTAGCAAAATTATTGTAAAGCATTTAAAATGATAATCTTAGAGTCCAATCATCTTAAAACAACAATAATTCCAGCACAAAAATATTTACACACTTCCCTAACATTTGATTGGTCCGTAGCAAGCCTCTGTCCAAAATTTATATTCCACTAAACTCCCACGCCGAACTACTTTCCGTAACCGTAAGGCGCAGATAAAAACTTAAGAAAACGGAAAATAAACACATTTTCTTGATGAATGTATTGCAAATGCTGGAATTATAAGGAATGAATGGCCTTTTTGTGGAATTTATCGGGGATATAAAGAAAAGTCGCGGGAATACTGGACGAGGCCTTCCGGCCTTCGTCCAGTATTCCCGCGACTTTTCCAAGTTTATACCCCGATAAATTCCACAAAAAAAACCATTCATTCCTATACTATATTCTCTATACAGATAGTCAATGAGATACCTGGGCTAGAATAATGTATAGTTGATATCATATTTGTTACACGTACAATATCACGCACCGTACTTTATGACGTATATTCCTGACATACCAAGAGTTGTTCATTTCAGGATTTTCAGGAAAGTGTTTGTACAATCAGTTTATGTGTGGTGGTGGTGGTGATGGTTATGCATACGAGATGTTGGCAGAGAAAGGGAATCTTACGGCATTTGTAACTTTGACATATATAGTTCCTTTTGCACGTTCACTCAGTATGATTAGAAACTAATTGCTTTGCCGATGTCATCAATGCTTCTTCTTAACACAATAGTGAATAGCATGACCTGAATATACTAGACATTTGTTTATTAATGGTAAATCAAGCAAAATAATGTATACAATAAATTACTTTCCGACTTTTTTTCAGATAAAATAGTGTAAAAAATGGATCCGGTAGACGTAGTAGGGTCATCAAAAGTACAGACAACAGATCGAATCACTGATTGGACTAGATGTGTTGTTTGTCAAGCCACATGCACACAAACTAAATACAGTATATTAGGGCCGCAGGGCCGGCTTAGACTTGTAAATGCATGTGCAGAACGATTGTACACGGTATGTCGAATGGTTAAGTAAACGAGACACACCAATTGATCCCGAATTGAATGACAACGTAGAATGTCTAGCCAAAATGATTACAGAGAAATAACAGGTTGACCCAATAGCCGACAAGTTTATCTCAATTAAACTACTGCTGTGCAATACACACATGCCAGACCTTACGGAAGAGTTGCAGTCACAGCGATCACCAACTGTACGATATTGGCAACAGTACATGGCTATGGTATCAATCCTCTTGCGATTCGTCCGGGCAGAACGAGACGGTGATTGGTTATTATCATTGGTTATTACACTTGTCGGCGTTGGCTTCTATGCTACCGTGGTTTGCCATCTATGATCACACAAATTACACTCGCTGGGGTACTGTATACCTAGCAGATATGCATCAGTTGGAGTTCACACATCCAGATGTGTACTTGTAATTCATGGCTGGAAACTTTGTTGTGAAGCAGACTAAGCACAAATTCAACCAACTGTCAACTGACCAGGCCCTTGAACATGTGAACAAAATCAGCAAACTATCTGGAGGGCTTATCGGTATCACACGTCAGGACAGTGCACGAGACAGGTGGTGTTTAACCAAAGAAGTGAAATTTCAGCGAATACGTACGAAATGTTTGATGTCCAAGACCGTGATGAAGAGTACTCTGTATGGGAGACAAAAGAGGCCACTGCAAGACGGCTTGCTCGAGATGAACGCGATGTACAACATGTGAAGAACCAGTTTGATCGCTTCAATGTATTCAGCCCTGACTGGTTAGTCTGTCAACCCACGATGTTGTTCCCGAAGACATAGCATCAGAACTACTTACTGCTGAACATAGAGGGCAGCATAAACTAAATACATTTGTCATTAACAGACTAGTCGAAAGTCCATCAACATTTCACGAAGCGCTTGCAAAGAACAAATCCCCAACAATTTCAACCATGTATACTGTAAATGTACAAAGATCAACCACTGAAATGAAAGACATTAAAGGTGGTCGCAACCTCTTTCAGAGATTGTTAGTTGCTAAAGAATATGGCCGTAACATTAATCTTGAGATGCTTCTTAGCAACTAACTCTTAAATACACCAATATCTCTATCTGATACTGCCGGCAACCTTCGGCAATGCGCCAACAAGTCTGACCTGTGTCATATATTGGATGTAAATGCAACTTTTGAGGCACTTCCGGCTTCATCATTGAAAACTGCTACACTGGTCGACGGACACTCACTAGTGCAAGCAATAGGCCGCCCATCTAATGGAAATACATTTGGAGATTTAGCAGATGTCTTCATTGATTCAGTCAATAGAAGCATTGGGTCTAGAGTAGATGTTGTGTTTGATAGATACCAAGAGGAGTCAATCAAAGGTGGAACTAGAGATAGGAGAACTGGAACCAAAAGTAGACCAATTCGACGTCTTATTGACAGTCGTGAGGTACCATTGCCTGTAAACTGGAAGAGATTTATTGATTCCCCAGCAAATAAAGCCATATAGAACGAACAACTGCATATATTTGATTATTGAAAATATGCAGAATTATTATACTGAATTTATTACATTATCACAGCCAAAATGGCTGTGATAATGTAATAAATTCAGTATAATAAAAATTAATAAATTTATCCTAAAATTGAAAATTTCTCCGTCAAAGTATACTTTGCTAGAAAAGTATACTTTGCAATGTTGGTGAAATCGACTACAGATCAGACTGCGTGGAAGCAACGCTGTCTGCTGTTTCACGAAACCGGCCTAAATGTCACGGCTATGTAAACAATGCAACAATGTGGTTTTCGATAATTAGGTTTGAGGCGGCTTTCAGCTTCGCCGAAAACCTATTGTATTCGTTGGTTTTTTTTTTTTTTTTTTTTTTTTTTTTTTTTTTTTATTCAGCCCTTCAGTCTACAGCCCAAACCGCTGGTCGGATCGACTTCAAATTTTGTATACCGATTCGCATCAACAGTGAGACGAGAATAACGCAATTTTCAGAATTCTCATGACGTCACTTTTACGAAACCGGAAGTGACGTCATATATCATATAATTCCCTATAACTTCCTTATTTTCCAACCGATTTCAAAAATTCTTTTTGAATTGTAAAGCTGCGAGAATTCTCTATCTTCGCTTCGCTGACAATGTTTGGCTATCTGCTCAAATGAGAGAGCTATAGACATGTGAAATTGAGAAAAATGAAAAAAATAAATCAACAATTTCAGATTTTTATTTTATTTTAACGGGTGGTCTTTGAAAACAGTTTCCAATTTGTACAGTAATCTCAGCAACATAATTTTTTGACAGCGTCACGCGGGACATTCATCCGCACAGAAGATGATATTTTTCAGAGCAATGGCTTGAATAGTTCTGATTCTATTGTCTTTCAAACTTGGACGTTTTTTTTCAATTTTTCAAATTTGAAATGGTCATAACTTTTTTATTATCTAACCGATTTCAAATATTTTTTTTTGCATTAAAAAGCCAACAAAATTCTCTATCTCCGATTCGCTGGTAGTTTTTGGCTATCTGCCCAAATGAGAGAGTTGTAGGCATTTGAAGTTTTTAAAAAAAAATTGAAATGGTCATAACTTCCTTATTATTCAACCGATTTCAAATATTTTTTTTGCATTAAAAAGCCAATAAAATTCTCTATCTCCGGTTCACTGGTAGTTTTTAGCTATCTGCTCAAATGCGCGAGCTACTACATGCATTTGAAGTTTTTTTTTTCAATTTTTCAAATTTGAAATGTTCATAACTTTGTTATTATCTAACCGATTTCAAATATTTTCTTTCCATTAAAAAGCCAACACAATTCTCTATCTCCGCTTCGCTGGTAGTTTTTGGCTATCTGCCCAAATGAGAGAGTTGTAGGCATTTGAAGTTTGGTTCTTTCATTTTTTTATTTTCTTTGTCGTTCAACATAATCATGATAATTATACCGATGAAAGCCGAAACAGGCCGAATGCCTGTGGCTGCGGCTAAATCTAACGGGTGGTCTTTGAAAACAGTTTCCAATTTGTACAGTAATCTCAGCAACATAATTTTTTGACAGCGTCACGCGGGACATTCATCCGCACAGAAGTGATATTTTTCAGAGCAATGGCTTGAATAGTTCTGATTCTATTGTCTTTCAAACTTGGACGTTTTTTTTCAATTTTTCAAATTTGAAATGGTCATAACTTTTTTATTATCTAACCGATTTCAAATATTTTTTTTGCATTAAAAAGCCAACAAAATTCTCTATCTCTGGTAGTTTTTGGCTATCTGCCCAAATGAGAGAGTTGTAGGCATTTGAAGTTTTTAAAAAAAATTGAAATGGTCATAACTTTTTTATTATTCAACCGATTTCAAATATTTTGTTTCCATTAAAAAGGCAATAAAATTCTCTATCTCCGCATCACTGGTAGTTTTTAGCTATCTGCTCAAATAAGAGAGCTACATGCATTTGAATTTTTTTTTCTTCAATTTTTCAAATTTTAAATGTTCATAACTTTGTTATTATCTAACCGATTTCAAATATTTTTTTCCATTAAAAAGCCAACAAAATTCTCTATCTCCATTTCGCTGGTAGTTTTTGGCTATCTGCCCAAATGAGAGAGTTGTAGGCATTTGAAGTTTGATTCTTTCATGTTTTTAAATTTGAAATGGTCATAACTTTTTTATTATTCAACCGATTTCAAATATTTTTTTTCCATTAAAAAGGCAATAAAATTCTCTATCTCCGTATCGCTGGTAGTTTTTAGCTATCTGCTCAAATGAGAGAGCTACATGCATTTGAAGTTTGACAGCGTCACGTTAAATCACACAGTAACAATATAAACAATTTTCATTTTATATACGAACTGACATGCTGTGAGTGCTTTAGAATCGTCTCAACTTCAATGTCAGACTAGGGGGTTAACGGTACACATTTCGTAGAACGTTATATAATGAAAAATGCTTAGGATAGTCAAGCGATTCTGAAAATACAAAACTATTTTTTCAATTTCATTGCAATTGCATCAATTTTTTTGAGTTTCCTATGTTTTCGTCATTGGCAATGTCTTCTAATCACTTTGCCAGTGTACGTTTGTCACTTTTTTATTATTCAACCGATTTCAAATATTTTTTTTCCATTAAAAAGGCAATAAAATTCTCTATCTCGCATCGCTGGTAGTTTTTAGCTATCTGCTCAAATGAGAGAGCTACATGCATTTGAAGTTTGACAGCGTCACGTTAAATCACACAGTAACAATATAAACAATTTTTCATTTTATATACGAACTGACATGCTGTGAGTGCTTTAGAATCGTCTCAACTTCAATGTCAGACTAGGGGGTTAACGGTACACATTTCGTAGAACGTTATATAATGAAAAATGCTTAGGATAGTCAAGCGATTCTGAAAATACAAAACTATTTTTTCAATTTCATTGCAATTGCATCAATTTTTTTTGAGTTTCCTATGTTTTCGTCATTGGCAATGTCTTCTAATCACTTTGCCAGTGTACGTTTGTCTCTTTTTTATTATTCAACCGATTTCAAATATTTTTTTTCCATTAAAAAGGCAATAAAATTCTCTATCTCCGCATCGCTGGTAGTTTTTAGCTATCTGCTCAAATGAGAGAGCTACATGCATTTGAAGTTTGACAGCGTCACGTTAAATCACACAGTAACAATATAAACAATTTTCATTTTATATACGAACTGACATGCTGTGAGTGCTTTAGAATCGTCTCAACTTCAATGTCAGACTAGGGGGTTAACGGTACACATTTCGTAGAACGTTATATAATGAAAAATGCTTAGGATAGTCAAGCGATTCTGAAAATACAAAACTATTTTTTCAATTTCATTGCAATTGCATCAATTTTTTTTGAGTTTCATATGTTTTCGTCATTGGCAATGTCTTCTAATCACTTTGCCAGTGTACGTTTGTCAGTACATCAAGCCTCAAACCGTTGATGCAGCTTCAGCTGCTCTAGTATTATTTGTTTTCGTAAAATTTGGGGATCTGCAGTTGGAGCAGGAGTCGAGACATTTTGGAAATTGACTTTGAAACCTGCAGGCTATATATAGTTTGGAAATGATCTAACTAAGAAAACAAAAATTACATTTGAAAATCGGTCCTTTATTTTTGAAATTGGAAACAAAAAAAAATGCCCATCATGTTATGGGGATTATATATTTAACATGGGGATGTTTTCTCTCAATAAAGTCAATATTGGACCAAATTTCCCAAAAAAAACAACATCAATTTGTTTTATCGAAACAAACAGTAAGTATAAGATTGTCGGACAGCCTCTCTTGGAAATAATTGTATCATGATTCTGGGACCACAAATGCGTGTGACCCTTTGACCGCCCCTCCGTGTAGTAGTGATAAACGGTCTCTCCAGCAGTGCTGCGACAAATGTACATGTACAGGTGACCATTTCCCACGACTCCGCTTGTCATGAACTCTCAATATATAACCATGAAAACCCTATGGAACGCCAAATGTACATACACTCAAATACTTAATGCTAGCTCTAAATAATTTGAGCTAGAATTAAATATTAAATATCAGAAAGGTTTATATGGAACGCCAAATCTACATAAACTCAAACAAATATTGCTAGCTCTAAATAATTAGAGATAGCATTAACAATTTAGAGTTCGCATTAAATATTTAGAGCAAGAATTAATTATTTCAGTTTATGTATATTTGGCGTTATAACTATTGCTAAATCATTAGAGCTAGCATTAAATATTTAGAGCTATCTCCAAATAATTTAGAGAGCTCTTCAAATTATTTGGAGCTAGCTCTAAATATTTAATGCTAGCTCCAATTATTTACATCTAGCATTAATTATTTGAGTTTATGTAGATTTTTTCGTTCCATATAAACCTTTCTGATGAAGTTCATTTTGTCAACTGGCGGTACATATATTTTTAACCCTTTCACCCCTAAATAACTGGAATGGATTTTGACATGTTAATTTTGCAGCCAATCCAATTGTCACAAAATAATGTTCAGACTAGTCCATTTATGAAAAGGGGATGTTTTTTGTTTTCAAAAATATGAACATTACTTTCAAAGAGTGCAGATCCTGATGAGACGGCTCGTTACGAGCCGGCTCATCTGGATCTGCACTGTTTGCATAAACCGATATAGCGGGCTTTCGGGTTCAAAGGGTTAGGGGCATTGGTCATAGAAAGGTATATGTAGCTTCAATGATCATTGCTTCGTAAGAGTGATGTTATATATGAATATAAGATATGTGAATATTCTCTTGTTACTCTATACTATATGGTACATCGACTAAGCATAGTAGTTACGACCTTATGTTACTAGACCATCGATATATGACAGCAAAAACATTTGGTGCAATATATCATAGATATATATGACAACCGCGTGCTATAAATATTATGCCAGCCAACTATACAACAGGCGAGATATCTGAGTAGTTCTCCCTTCAATCTCAAAATAAATTCCAATGCGTAAACCTTTCAATCTGATGCACAGCCTAGTGTTAGTGTACGTGTTATCAAAGGTAAATCCGTATTTATTCGCATAGTAGGCAAGTAGACACAAGTGACAATTCACTCGGATAACTGCTTACATGTCACTGAATTTGATACAGTATGTATGGTAATACAGGTATATATCTACAGGTATGTGTATTTATCTTACTGTTACACAGCTATTACTGAATTCTCTCAGTGAATTTACCAACGGGTCAACAAACTCTTCAGAAATCAGACGTTTGTATATATGTGTGAGGAAAACAACGCATACGACGTTCTTCTTTAATGTTATTGGAACATATTTCACCGAATGTTATTAATATGTATGTCACATTATTTGTCGCATGTATCAAACGCCACAATAGGTAATACTGACTGATGGCGTGAACATTTCCCCAAGTTAAATCCCAATAGACTATGGGGATTTAACATGGTGAAATAGTTTTTTCGCAATATAATCGATATTGGACCAAATTACACAAACTAAAAGGAATGCTTTTTAGCTGACCTCTGACTATCCAGAGAATATGAGACAAAACATGCTAGTTTGTACCACAACAATCTCAAGCTAACTTTCTGTATCTTTTATTGCATGAATAAAGCATTTCAATGTATGTGTAACCGTACCTTTCTGCCAAGGGCTGTTGAGCCTGAAAATCAGCGGCTGGTATTCACGACATACAACAACAACAAAAATATTTACATTTTCAACAAGGGAGGCAATTCTAGAACATGACACACTTTAGTCCAACAACACATAAACAAAATAATAATATACGACTGTTTTCAACTAGATCTATCATTATATTTAGATTTTAACGTATGGTGTTGTCTTTAAAACTATGTAAATATAATGTATACAATAATTTAAATGCAATTATCGTTTTAAAAATCAAATAGCCATTCACTGAATAGAAAAATGTTATTTGTATAGAACTTATCAGCCGATATTCAACAGATCAGGAGGACGATTAACTATGGATAGTGCATTCAAACTCGTGCACATCTAGTCAAACTCTAACTAAAAAAGTCTTTGAATCCCTGGATAGATAATCTGGGGAAAATAAACAAATAAAGTAAATTTAATATCTGAACTATAACGTACTTATCGTTTACACAGCACAGTCACGAAGCTACGCTATACTAGTGTGTGATTGGCGGTGTGACACTAAGTGAACGCATGTGTAAATGGTTTGATTTAACGACGCACTGGCTCGATGACCTTGCATGTCGGGACCGACTATTTAAGTCCCCATCCGATAGGACTAGGCTAGCACGAAGTTGTCTTGCCATTCGGAGCGGGTCGAGGTGGGAATCGAACCAGCGGTCTCCCGATCCGCAGTCCGAAGCTGTACATACTGAGCGAATCCGGCCACCATATAACGCATGTGTGGGCTGTAATATGCTTTATTGTTCAACCAACTTTCTAAGCCAATCGCTGGGCCGCATTCTGCTCCACTTATTTCACATATTGCAACGTCTAACCCCAATAAGCCGTATACTGAGTACATTGCCCGTTTAATTATAGTATTAACCGTTCGACAGGAAATGGAAAATCAATACATTGATAGGACATTACATTGTACACTTGACTGAACTATAAATATGTTATTGTTCACATATTGATTTTTCAGGAACTAAATGCTGCGGTCCCTAACGCTCCCTCGCATTTAATTCCTTAAAAATCTACTATGTGAACAAATACTTTCGTCTCGAGAACTGATGACAACAAGGTATACAATCAGTTAAATATAACGCTGATCATTTAATGATTAGTTTAATACATATTGGCGAAAGCGCCGCAATATACGAGTAATTGAGACGAAATGCCCTTCTTCCATTGGTTGAGAAACTAAGGTAAACGATAAGATGTTACAATATTGTCTTTTCTCATCTTCCTTCTCCCACTTGTATGGTGTATGTGACAGAGAATTATGATCACACAATATAAGTTATTGTGATTCTACACAGGCTATATGGTGTAATATTGCCCGTCTGGAGGTATGTTCATCCGAGGCGATAGCCGATGGTGAACATACCTTCAGACGGGCAATATTATACCATATAGCATGTGTAGAATCACAATAACGTATTTGTCATACCGCAGATCCGTTATTTGGCCGTATAAACATATCTCTTCTTTTGATCTTTGCGTTTTTTCAGGAAGAAAAATAATCCTAGATTCGATTTTCTACCGTCAGTCTTAATATAAAGGCGTAATTTTTTTTATTAAACGAAAACAAACTAAATATGGAGTAAGAAATCCATCGAAAACGACTTTATGGCAGTTTTTTTATATCTGTAATTGAATTTATATTCCACTGCTCTATCGATCTGCTCTCCCTTTGGCGCCTCTAGAAGAATGCGACTGGTTCCCAAATATTCGCTGTCATTGCTACGCTGCGTTTCATGCGTGGAACCCATAGTTTATGACCTAAATATAGCCGTGTCGCGAAGCCAATTGTGTTGAGATTTGAAAACACTAAACGGGACAGTTTGTGGCATTTTTCGCTCATATTTTGATGAGCGAAGAATATTTATAGAAAAATAAACAATAAAGACTGGTTTTGAGTGTACATTTGTTACTTTTATTGATCAGTTCGGGGTTTTATTGTGTTTAGTGAGGAGTACAATTCGCAATCGGTAGACGCTTGCAAAATGTGTCTTCATTGGGCGCGAGGCGCCGGAGGGGAATCGCAATTCCTGTATGTTGGACGGCCTTGGCAGGTCATATAATATATATGACCAGGCAAGCTAGCCAATCAAAAGCCGAGAAACGTATCTGCGGTATGACAATATGTCACACATACCCACTCAGAAAAAAAACTGATGAAAAGATTGGTAAACAGTAATTTAATTGACAATGTGTATCGTATTTCTAAGCCCGACTGTACCAGTGAGTGGTCTAAACAAAATCATAAATCGTTGGCAATATGTATATCCAGTCAGAGTTACTTCCATTTCAATTTGATTTTTCGACCCAGCTACTTTTTGCCTGATGTTAAATTCTCATAGGGATTTTTTTTCGCAATGAAATCAATAATTGAGTCTTTATGGAATTTCATGAAATAAAAAAGTGTGACTTTAAATAGTCTTTTGAAAAATGTACTTAAATTAAATAGAGTAAGTGTTTAATAGTCAAAAGTAGGTCGTCATGAAAACCATTTTTTAAAGCGTTTTTACACAGATGCGAGCAACACGAACTGCAAATAATGGGCCACTGTCAATTCGACATTTTTTTTCAGAGTGACGCTCAAACGTAAAAGAAATACAAAACAAAAAGAAAAAAGAATCTTGACACAGAAATTAGGGCTCTGAATTTTGTCAACTTTCGAAAAGAGTTTTTTTAGAAATAAAATCAATATTTGTGAAATTTCATCAAGTATTGAAGCAACAAAAAATCAGGAGGGTTATTTTTGTTTTTGTTCTTCATGAAACAGTAAATATCTGTTAGACTTAATGTCTTTAATACTCAAAAGTTGGTCGGAAGAAAAATGTGGAACAAACATTGAAACAGTAATCTAAGTATGATGGTGGGCCGGTCTAGTTTTCGGGGTATTAACAAGTTCATCAACCAGCGGTATTTTATAAAACATAACATATTAGCTAACTTTTCAGTTCAATCCAATGGTAAACATTTCTTTCAATGATTCTTGCCTTCAAAATAAGATTGTTGCTAGATTAAAATTCGCGTGATTCGCCTGATCAACGTCGCCCACTCAAAAGTAAGTATTATTTGATATTTTCCTTAATATGCAACGGATTTTGGTGAAATATGGCGCAGCAAACGCGTCTTCATGAGCTGCATTTGGTGGTCCATGGAGTTTGGCACAGACTTATGTCAAGTTCGGAGACACGGAAATCGATTATTCGCAAAAACGACAGAAGTTTGGGCGCACATACAGAGACCACCAAATGCAACTTAACAAGACGCGTTTGATGCGCCATATTTCATCAAAATCCGTTACGTAATAAGGACACTATAAAAACATACGTACTTTGAGTCAGATAAATTCTGGAAAATTCAGTACATGTTGTTGTTGTTGTTAGTACCACGTGATCATACACATTGGTTTAGCAAACCAGGAATAAATATGCTAATTCGTCCCAAGTTTTTATTGGCTGTGTCTCTCGCAGATGAATGAGGCGCTGTGAAGGAAAACTTGAAATTTTTCTATTGTTTATGGTTTTAACCACATGCATTCGGCGTGTTTCGGCTTTCATCGGTATAACTCTATTATATATGAACAAGGCTTCCAACTTTGGTCGGACACAACATCGTATCATAACACATTCCGCGATTTTAGTAACGCTAATTAATGTGAATATTTTGGCAGAAAGTGCACATGTTCATTTGAGAACTATTGTTCCTTTTCCTAGGTCCGACACAACCTCGTATCATAACAAATGAAATAATATGTTTAATGCTCTAACGTCAATACTGTAGTGGCAAGTTCATATGATCATTTGAGAATTATCGATATCCTGCAGAAATGCATAGAAAATTACAATTTTAAACATGTCATTTTGTTACGATACGAGGTCGTGTCCGACCAAAATTAGACGCCTGCAATGGTTCATATTAAAATAGAGTTATACTGATGAAAGCCGAAACACGCCGAATGCCTGTGATTTTAATAATATTAAAGAGCAGATTAATGGCGGACGCAGAAAATCATGGTAGGTTCGTGAACAAAATGAGATAAATGGCAAAAATTACCAGTATTTAGTCCAAACACTGGATTTGGTGGCATTTTTAAAGGACTTAATATGTACGTCAAGTCATGCTTATTTTAATCACATGACGTAAAGCACATCGCGGCTGCAAACATGTCTATAAATTACGAAATATGTGAATACCCCGAAATCTCCAACTACCCCGAAAACTGGCGTCTCGACCATACTGTATTACTGATATTCGACAGTAAAATTCACAAATCCAACAAGTCTGTACTTTGAGAACAAACATGGGAGATAACTCTGACATTGTATTTTATACCAATAAAACACAATAAGTTACCTCAATATTGCACTTTTATTACATCAAATGTTTGAATAAAATTAGACATATTTCAGACCTCATCATTTTACATTGAATAAATAGTGAAAAATATTTAAATACATGTGTTTGTAGATATCGAATTTAAATACTAGTAACCATACGCTGAATAGAAACATAATGTATGAATTGAAATCGCCAGTCATTGTGCTTCCCCGCTTTGGAACTATTTTCAGGAAGTGGTGCGGTGTTATAAGTGATAGAACAAGACATAACAAAGTCTCTGTGCCTCATGTTTTCATGAAAACAATTCCAATAAGTTCAGCCGTGTTTAAATTTATGGTCAAAAATAGGTGGGTAGGGTAACTTTGTAAAACTAATTAAACACATATGATGCGGTTACTGCATTTGTATTGTGTCGCGCGATTTGTACTTCATTTGCGAATATTTTTCAATATTTGTCTCAAGAGCTCCTTAACTGATTGTGAGAGGCGGTGATTTTTATAAGTCACCCGCCGCCCTCAGAAAAGCAGTCAATTTTGGCTATTTTCAACCGTCCCGTGGTGCCTAAGCTGACGTTGCCCGCCGGAAGTTCAGCCCTACACATCCGCCGGAAATGGTGTACAATAAGGCTGTCAGAAATGGCTAATCTACCATCCCGAAATTAAAATGGCATGACGACTAGTAAAACAAGCCAAGTTGCCCAATGTAGACATATACTGAGTTGTAGTATACGTCTGCACCTTCTGATTTGGGTCTGAATCCCATTTACAAATATGGTGGTCAGTTGAAGTCAGAAAACCAAGAAAATGGTCAAATAGACCACCCCCTGAACTAAAATGGCATGACGGCTGATCACAAGTCCAGTTGCCCAATGTAGACACATACTGAAATGTAGGACTATGTCTCGAGTATGCGTCGGCACCGTCGGATTCGGGCTTGAATTCCCGTTTTCAAGTATGGTGGTCAATTGAAGTCAGAAATGCACGAAAATATCGACCACCCCCTACAACAAAATGCTATAATGAAATGCGTTAGAACGAATTGCAATGCGTTAGAACGAATTCGAATTCGTTAGAACGAAATAATTAATACGTTAGAACGCAATAATTGAATGCGTTAGAACGAATTGGAATGCGTTAGAACGAATTCGAATTCGTTACAACGCCATAATTGAATGCGTTAGATCAAATTGCAATGCGTTTAGAACGAATTCGAATTCGTTAGAACTAAATAATTGAAATCGTTAGAACGAATTTGAATACGTTAGAACGCAATAATTGAATGCGTTAGAACGAATTGCAATGCGTTAGAACGAATTCGAATTCGTTAGAACGAAATAATTGAAATCGCTAGAACGAATTTGAATGAGTCAGAACGCAATAATGGAATGCGTTAGAACGAATTGGAATGCGTTCTAAGGAAATAATTGAAATCGTTAGAACGAATTTGAATGCGTTAAAACACAATAATTTAATTGCGTTAGAACGAATTGCAATGCGTTAGAACGAATTGCAATGCGTTAGAACGAATTCGAATTCGTTAGAACGAAATAATTGAAATCGTTAGAACGAATTTGAATGCGTTAGCACGCAATAATTGAATGCGTTAGAACGAATTGCAATGCGTTAGAACGAATTGCAATGCGTTAGAACGAATTCGAATTCGTTAGAACGAAATAATTGAAATGGTTAGAACGAATTCAAATTCGCTAGAACGAAATAATTGAAATCGTTAGAACGAATTCGAATGTGTTAGAACGAATTGGAATGCGTTCTAACGAAATAATCAAATTTGTCAGAACATTTTTTTTCTATTCTCATGTCCCTTATAAGGCTCCGTATTTAACAGTATGTTAAGCTAACAGAGGTTTTGAGCAACTGGGCCCAGCCAGTTAAATATAAGGGTATCAATTGCCTTCCTGCCGGGTGCCTGGCATAAAGGATAGGGATTGGGAAGTACTGATTGTTCGATAGAGTGTCTCATAAGTCAAACATGACTGGCCCTTTCAATCGGGGTGGCACTATAATAAACAAACTTTCCTTTACTATAATGCGTTTGCGCATGACGGATGTTTTTTCTGATGGAATGACGAACAGTGCAGATCCTGATCAGACTGTGCGGATACACAGGCTGATCTGGATCTACACTGGTCGCATAGTGACATATGCTCCATTTCTCCAATCACAGCCACATGTCAACACAGGCGTGTGTAGTGGTGCCGAAAATAATGGCACGGCGGACTTTTGAGCCGGGTGTAAGAAAAAATATTCAACACGAACCTTCAAAATGGAGTTTCCAACGTTCTACAGCCAACATCAGAGCAATATACAACACAGATGTTTGAACAGATGGTCAGAATGTTGGTTTCATATGGGTATGTGTGTGCATTTTGTGTATATTTGGGTGGATTTCGTTGGTTTTGGGTAATTTACATAGTTTTGTGCAACTACTAATGCTCAATCATTACACACGACAGAAATGGTTAATTATCCACACATTCACCATTCCGAACGTTCGGGCCCCTGTTATACCGTCAAAATACCCAGAAAGTAAATTACCGTACTTATACATGTAACTCGCGGGAGGTGACGTAAATTGTATGCTGGTAACAATGCACCCAAACCACAGGCATTCGGCGTGTTCCGGCTTTCATCGGCATAATTACATATGAATAACAAGGCTTACAACTTTGGTCGGACACGACCTCGAATCATAACATATTCCGCGACTTAATGTAAATATTTTGGCGGAAAGTGCACATGTTCATTTGAGAATTAGTGTTATCTTGCTGAAATAGCAAAGCATATCGAATTACACCTGGTTATCCTTGGTCGGACACGACCTCGTATCATAACAAATGAAATAATGTGTATACGGCTCTAATGTCAATATTGTAGTGGAAAGTTCATGTGTTCATTTGAGAATTACCATTATCCTGCAGAAATACATAGAATGCATATAGGCAATTACAAGTTTAAACATGTTATTTTGTTATGATACTATTCATATGTAGTTATACCGATGAAAGCCGAAACACGCCGAATGCCTGTGACCCAAACCACCGAAATAACCATAAAACACCGAAATATGAACCGTTCTCCAAGAACCAGTAACAAAACAGAAAGAAAACACTGAAAAAAAGAAACACCACAGGTGGGTGGAAGACTCGGACCTAGGACCCAATTCTTGGCTCATTTGAAAAACGTTACCCCACCCACCCATGTCCATACACTTTACCTTACAGCCTTTCTGTAAAGGCTGTAAGGTATAGTGTATGGAAATGGGTGGGTGGGGGTAATGTTTTTCAAATGAGCCAAGTATTGGGTCACAGGCATGACAGGACGGTTGAAAATAGCCAAAATTGACTGCTTTTCTGAGGGCGGCGGGTGACTTATAAAAATAACCGCCTCTCACAATCACTTAAGGAAGGAGGCTCTTGCGACAAATATTGAACAATACTCGCAAATGAAGTACAAATCGCGCGCCACAATAAAAATGCAGTAACCGCATCAGATGTGTTTAATTAATTGTTTACAAAGTTACCCCACCCACCTATTTTTGGCCAGAAATTTAAACACGACTGAATTTGTTGGAATTGTTTTCATGAAAACATGAGGCACAGAGACTTTGTTATGTCTTGTTCTATCACTTGTAACACCACACCATTTCCTGAAAAGGATTCCAGAGCGGGTTCATAACCACCTCAAATTTTCGATACAAATGTCCGAAACATACCTTAAATTCTGACGCGAAACCGTACCGGCGAGACAGCACAGCATGCGCCATTTTCCAAGATGTCAAAATCAACCGGAGCTAACATTCAGTTTCGTATAAGTATGAAATACTCTAAAAATATAGACCTAGTCAAGCCTCCCAAAGTCAAGAAATATTCATAAACCTATTTTTCTAGACACACTGGTGTAACTTGCAGGGTCGGTAGTGAAGTATATAGAAAAGCTAGCCGCCCACTGTCCCGTGAGACCGTAGGTCCGAGTCTTCCGCATGTGAGTGCCACGTCGCGTCGTGGCTGCCGTGATGGTGTATTCTGTGAACGGCGATTTATGTCATAAGCCGTTTCTAACGCGGTACTTTTGAGAAGACTGTAACGCGTTAGAAATGTATGAATTATATAATTACAGTAAAATACGTGTTATTTCTCAAAAGTAACGTGTTGGGAGACTGATGAAGCAAACAAGGGGAGGAACGAGTTAGAAACTGCCAGTAACTCGTTAAAACTCGCAACATGTACAATGTTTACATGTACAGTGAAACCTCTCTAAACCGGACACCCTGGGAGGGTGTCCGGCTTAGAGAGGTGTCACTGTCCCCAGCGTGTGAGGCTTAGAGCGGTTTCACTGTAATTCAGGCATTTGATCATTCTGAGCCATTGTTGTGTGCTATGCAATCACGAACAGACATCATCACCTGAGATAAATGACCAAGAAAACCATCAAAACAATGATCACACATGTTTCTTGTTGTCCGGTTTAGAGAGGTTCCACTGTATAAATCGATCGCAATATTATTTTGATGACATTTACAAAAACAACATTGTGTTATATTCGAAGTTCGTACTATCAGAAACTGTGATAAACAGGGGAGATATAGAGAATAGTAGGTTAGTGCCGTGAATGGGAAAAAATATCTGGCAAGGCTCAGGAAACGGATTGGGCGAGGCTCTGCCGAGCACATCCCGTTTCCGTGCCGCGCCAGATATGTTTTCACATGCACGGCACTAACCTACTATTCTATTTATCCCGTCAACACCTACAAATGGCTGTAAAATGCAAAAATTGTATTGAATGGATATCAAAAATGTTTCACGGCACCGTGTTTCACGGCACATACGCACTGTGTTGACGGGATAAAAGTTGGTTTGGCATAATTGGTATTTTCACTTTAATGTAGAGGCGCCTACCTGTGTTTGAACCAGAATGTGCGCAGCCGCTAGATATTGAACCGGAAATGACGTTGTACCACTATAAGTACTACGTCAGCTAGCAACGACGTTACGTTGCTAGATTTGCCGAGCGCGCTCCATAGCAGCAAGCAGCAAACTTTATGTAGGTAGTTTTACGGAGATATTAATATAATAATGCCCAAAAGGTGTAAATCAACACCAAAGAAGTCAGCCGACCCGTTAGCCGCCACACGACAACACAACCGTTCTGGATTCCTGCGCTGGCTGGCCAAGCGAATGTTCCGCGGTGACCATTACGGTAGTGTGGGCGGCGGACAGACGACGGCAGCAGACGACACAAAATCCATTAGCGTTCCTGAAAGGTCCCCGGCTGGTGACCATGGATACAGATCTACACAGGCGAAGCAGACGACAAAGGTATATATTATTCAGGGACATAGTAACACTAGCACCCATCCAACCCTCACTCTATCAAACATAAAACTTAACTAACCATGACTCTGTCTAACCCCAAACCTGACTAAATCTTACTCTGTCCTAATCATAACTAACCATAATTATATCCAAACCCAAAATCAACTAACAATAATTCTATATACACATAATCCTCACTAACCCTAACTCTGCCTGACCCCAATTCTAACTAAACCTAACTCTATCCGACAGCAATCACAACTAACCCTCACTGTATCTGACCCCAATCCTCACTAACCCTAGCTCTATCCGACCCCAACCCTAAGTAATCCAAACTCTATATGTCTGACCCCATTCCTAACTAACCCTAACTCTATCTGACCCCAATCCTAACTAATCCTAACTCTATCCATAGACATAGAATATGTCTATGCTCTATCTGACCCCAATCCTAACTAACCCTAACTCTATCTGACCCCAATCCTAACTAATCCTAACTCTATCCATAGACATAGAATATGTCTATGCTCTATCTGACCCCAATCCTAACTAACCCTAACTCTATCTGACCCAATCCTAACTAACCCTAACTCTATCCATAGACGTAGAATATGTCTATGCTCTATCTGACCCCAATCCTAACTAACCCTAACTTTATCTGACCCCCATCCTAACTAACCCTAACTGTATCCATAGATATCATGTACATATAATATGTATATGTCTATGCTCTATCTGACCTCAATCCTAACTAACCATAACTCTATCAGTCCCCCATTCTAACTAAACATCATTCTAGAAACCCCAAACCTAACACTAACTCCATCCAACCCCAATAATGACAAACCTAGAGTTGTCGATTCCCAATCATAACTAACCCTCACTCTATCTGACACTAGTCCTAACTAACACTCAATCTATCTAACCCCAATCCTCACTAACTCTCACTCAATCTAACCCAATCCTAACTAACGCTCACTCTACCTAACCCCAATACTAACTAACCCGAACTCTATCTAACCCCAATCCTCACAAACACTCGCTCTATCTGACCCTTAGTCATAGCTAACCCCTCACTCTATATAACCCCAATCCTAACTAACTCTCACTCAATCTAACCCAATCCTAACTAACGCTCACTCTATCTAACCCCAATACTAACTAACCCGAACTCTATCTAACCCCAATCCTCACAAACACTCGCTCTATCTGACCCTAGTCCTAGCTAACCCTCACTCTATATAACCCCAATCCTAACTAACTCTCACTCTATCTAACCCCAATACTCACAAACTCTCACTCTACTGACCCTAGTCATAACTAACTCTCACCCTATCTGACCCTAGTCATAACTAACCATCACCCTATCTGACCCTTGTCCTAACTAACCCTCACTCTATATAACCCCAATCCTAACTAACTCTCACTCTATCTAACCCCAATCTTAACTAACCCTCACTCTATAAAACCCCAATCCTAACTAACTCTCACTCTATATAACCCCAATCCTTACTAACCCTAACTCTATCTAACCCCAATCCTCACTAACGCTCACTCTATATAACCCCAATCCTCACTAACCTAAATATATCTAACCCCCATCATAACTAACCCGAACTCTCTCTAACCCCAATCCTCACTAGCCCTCACTCTATTTCACCCCAATCTTCACTAACCCTCATTCTATATAACCCCAATCCTCACTAACCCTCACTCTATCTAACCCCAATCCTAGTCATAACTAACCCGAACTCTATATAACCGCAATCCTCACAATCCCTCACTCTTCCTAACCCCAATCATAACTAACTCGAACTCTATCTAAACCCAATCCTCACTAACCCAAACTCTGTATAACCCCAATCCTCACTAACCCTCACTCTATGTAACCCCAATCCTAACTAACCCTCGCTCTATCTAACCCAAATCATAACTAACCCTCACTCTATATAACCCCAATCCTAACTAACACTCACTCTATCTAACACTATAGCTGACCCTAGTCCTAACTAACCCTCACTCTATCTAACCCCAATCTAACCCTAACCCTAACCCTAACCCTAACCCTAACCCATTTTAGAATTTTTTAGCAATTCTTGGCCGAGTGTGCACTTCCGCAAGTTTTTTTCTCAGATATCCTCTTCATATATTCACAGAGGCTGTTTGCTGTATACACCTGTTACATTATATGTCAAGAAACTTTAGTAGCTACACAAATCAAATTGGCATACAGCTAAGAGCATTTATAATGTGTGAAAGTTAGCATGTGGTGGTCAATTTCTGCACTTATTCCGTCATGGCCGCTGGACTAAAGGCGCCAGAAAGCTATGTGACGTGCGGAGTTTGCACCAACAAATAATGTGTGAATCAAGTCTACATGTATACCTGCCCACACTGATCATAGTCTGTACTGGTACTGAGTGTTTTGTTTTCGAGCCACAAACCTCTGTTTCAGACTGTTAAAATGGCGCCCCAAACAACAAACACACATTTCGAGCGGAAGATACGTACAATTTTAATCTGAATATGCTCACTAAATGGCCCAGATCACAGTTTGGCACATAATTTTACAAATACTTGCTTTTGTCAGCTGAAAATAGCATAGGATGGGGAGTATTTAATTTTAAGTCACATTCAATCGCCACAGACAGGCAGTTTTGGAATATTCAGTAAAAAGCCCATAGGCAAACTACGAAACTAAGCCTTTTTTTCAGGTGGACTGGTACCTTAAGATTTTTTTTTCCATAAAATTGTATACACTAATCTGCTTTTCACAGAGAGTGTATTCAGTTTGAAGCAAAACTATGCAAAAACTATACCGTCTGGAGAACTATCAGACACACAGCGGTCATTTTCATTCGAGACACTAATGCGGCCGAAATGACTCCTTACTGCATTTTCTCCGTTCTGCGACTCCTTGTAAACAGGATCAATCACACAGCACATGTGTGAAGTACAGAGTCACTTTAGTTTGTGCCTACCTAATACACTATACCTGGTGCAGCAGTCCAACCCATAGCAGCGATTCTACTGGACAGTGAGTGGTGATTTACTCTGTACAGCACTCGCTCGACTCGGACGACAAGATTTCCCGCGGGTCGAAACGCACAATTCTAGGCTCCAACTTCACACCGGGTTCCGCTTGTCGGTTAACTGCAATGAACAAAATAGATACGCGTGTTGGTATTTAGCAAGAAAAGATTGGTTAGCGGTCATTATAAGCAACATCGACAGTTTACACGATCAACATGTGGGCCGAAAGCATAGCGCTCGAAATCGGCTTTATGCACAATTACAGGAAACGTGAAAATATGTCAACAATTTATGGGAAATGGCCTATATTTAAATAAAAAGTAGGCCATTATTTATTGCAATAACACAGTTTACTTAAACATCAGTGACGTGTGGCTGCTCCAAGCGTATGTATGTTAGGTATCCGACGAACAAGTGCAGATGTGGACGACATACGCTATGCCGAAAGCTACAGCTCCCTGCCTGACCCTCGGGTGACCGTATATTTTAGAATACCCAGCCTAGCACATTCACACGGCAGCGGTTGTAGAGAGAAAGAAGTGTCATTTGGAATACTGCATTGACTCGCGCAAACAAAACTGTACCAACGCACACAATAAAGTGAAATTCGACATTGCAGCGCGCAAAATCAATACGTCGATTTCGCCAACTGACGACTATATCCCGATAAAACGATCGCTTACGGAGAGGCGGCAAGACTTTCTCATGAAATGGGACAACATTTGAAGCGCCACAGGGTCATCAAACACTTTCCAAGAACAATAAACACTCCTTTAGATAGTAATAATAAATAAACCTGTTTTCTGCTTAGGTACCAGTCCACCAAGATTTTAGAATTTTTTAGCAATTCTTGGCCGAGTGAGCACTTCCGCAAGTTTTTTTCTCAGATATCCTCTTCATATATTCACAGAGGCTGTTTGCTGTATACACCTGTTACATTTATATGTCAAGAAACTTTAGTAGCTACACAAATCAAATTGGCATACAGCTAAGAGCATTTATAATGTGTGAAAGTTAGCATGTGGTGGTCAATTTCTGCACTTATTCCGTCATGGCCGCTGGACTAAAGGCGCCAGAAAGCTATGTGACGTGCGGAGTTTGCACCAACAAATAATGTGTGAATCAAGTCTACATGTATACCTGCCCACACTGATCATAGTCTGTACTGGTACTGAGTGTTTTGTTTTCGAGCCACAAACCTCTGTTTCAGACTGTTAAAATGGCGCCCCAAACAACAAACACACATTTCGAGCGGAAGATACGTACAATTTTAATCTGAATATGCTCACTAAATGGCCCAGATCACAGTTTGGCACATAATTTTACAAATACTTGCTTTTGTCAGCTGAAAATAGCATAGGATGGGGAGTATTTAATTTTAAGTCACATTCAATCGCCACAGACAGGCAGTTTTGGAATATTCAGTAAAAAGCCCATAGGCAAACTACGAAACTAAGCCTTTTTCAGGTGGACTGGTACCTTAAGATTTTTTTTCCATAAAATTGTATACACTAATCTGCTTTTCACAGAGAGTGTATTCAGTTTGAAGCAAAACTATGCAAAAACTATACCGTCTGGAGAACTATCAGACACACAGCGGTCATTTTCATTCGAGACACTAGTGCGGCCGAAATGACTCCTTACTGCATTTTCTCCGTTCTGCGACTCCTTGTAAACAGGGATCAATCACACAGCACATGTGTGAAGTGCAGAGTCACTTTAGTTTGTGCTACCTAATACACTATACCTGGTGCAGCAGTCCAACCCAATAGCAGCGATTCTACTGGACAGTGAGTGGTGATTTACTCTGTACAGCACTCGCTCGACTCGGACGACAAGATTTCCCGCGGGTCGAAACGCACAATTCTAGGCTCCAACTTCACACCGGGTTCCCGCTTGTCGGTTAACTGCAATGAACAAAATAGATACGCGTGTTGGTATTTAGCAAGAAAAGATTGGTTAGCGGTCATTATAAGCAACATCGACAGTTTACACGATCAACATGTGGGCCGAAAGCATAGCGCTCGAAATCGGCTTTATGCACAATACAGGAAACGTGAAAATATGTCAACAATTTATGGGAAATGGCCTATATTTAAATAAAAGTAGGCCATATTTATTGCATAACACAGTTTACTTAAACATCAGTGACGTGTGGCTGCTCCAAGATGATGTATGTTAGGTATCCGACGAACAAGTGCAGATGTGGACGACATACGCTATGCCGAAAGCTACAGCTCCCTGCTGACCCTGCGGGTGACCGTATATTTTAGAATACCCAGCCTAGCACATTCACACGGCAGCGGTGTAGAGAGAAAGAAGTGTCATTTGGAATACTGCATTGACTCGCGCAAACAAAATGTACCAACGCACACAATAAAGTGAAATTCGACATTGCAGCGCGCAAAAATCAATACGTCGATTTCGCCAACTGACGACTATATCCCGATAAAACGATCGCTTACGGAGAGGCGGCAAGACTTTCTCATGAAATGGGACAACATTTGAAGCGCCACAGGGTCATCAAACACTTTCCAAGAACAATAAACACTCCTTTAGATAGTAATAATAAACCTGTTTTCTGCTTAAGGTACCAGTCCACCAAGATTTTAGAATTTTTAGCAATTCTTGGCCGAGTGAGCACTTCCGCAAGTTTTTTTTCTCAGATATCCTCTTCATATATTCACAGAGGCTGTTTGCTGTATACACCTGTTACATTATATGTCAAGAACTTTAGTAGCTACACAAATCAAATTGGCATACAGCTAAGAGCATTTATAATGTGTGAAAGTTAGCATGTGGTGGTCAATTTCTGCACTTATTCCGTCATGGCCGCTGGACTAAAGGCGCCAGAAAGCTATGTGACGTGCGGAGTTTCAAGCACAATAAATGTGTGAATCAAGTCTACATGTATACCTGCCCACACTGATCATAGTCTGTACTGGTACTGAGTGTTTTGTTTTCGAGCACAAACCTCTGTTTCAGACTGTTAAAATGGCGCCCAAACAACAAACACACATTTCGAGCGGAAGATACGTACAATTTTAATCTGAATATGCTCACTAAATGGCCCAGATCACAGTTTGGCACATAATTTTACAAATACTTGCTTTTGTCAGCTGAAAATAGCATAGGATGGGGAGTATTTAATTTTAAGTCACATTCAATCGCCACAGACAGGCAGTTTTGGAATATTCAGTAAAAAGCCCATAGGCAAACTACGAAACTAAGCCTTTTTCAGGTGGACTGGTACCTAACTCTCACTCTATCTGACCCTAGTCATAACTAACTCCCACTCTATCTGACCCTAGTCATAACTAACTCCCACTCTATCTGACCCTAGTCATAACTAACCCTCACTCTATCTAACCCCAATCCTAACTAACCCTTACTCTATCTAACCCCAATCCTCATTAACCCTAACTCTATCTAACCCCAATCCTAACTAACCCTCACTCTATCTAACCCCAATCCTAACTAACCCTCACTATATCTAACCCCAATCCTTACTAGCACTATAGCTAACCCCAATCCTTACTAACCCTAACTCTATTTAACCCCAATCCTGGCTAACACTCGCTCTATTTAACCTCAATCCTCACTAAACCTCACACTATCTAACCCCAATCCTAACTAGCCCTACCTCTATCTAACCCCAATCCTCACTAACCCTCACACAATCTAACCTCAATCCTAACTAAGTCTCACTTTATCTAACCCCAATCCTCACTAACCCTAGGCATCACGGGACGGTTGAAAATAGCCAAAATTGACTGCTTTTCTGAGGGCGGCGGGTGACTTATAAAAATCACCGCCTCTCACAATCAGTTAAGGAGGCTCTTGCGACAAGTATTGAAAAATACTCGCAAATGAAGTACAAATCGCGCGCCACAATAAAAATTCAGTAACCGCATCAGATGTGTTCAATTAATTTTTTACAAAGTTACCCCACCCACCTATTTTTGGCCAAAAGTTTCAACACGACTGAATTTATCAGAATTGTTTTCATGAAAATATGAGGCACCGATACTTTGTTATGTCTTGTTCTATCACTTGTACCACCACACCATTTTCTGAAAATGATTTCAAAGCGGGGTCATAACCAGCTCAAATTTTCGCTACAAATGCCCGAAAAATACCTTAAATTCTGACGCGAAACCGTACCGGCGAGACAGCATAGCAGGCGACATTTTCCAAGATGTCAAAATCAACTGGAGCTAACATTCAGTTTCGTAGAATTATGAAATACTCTAAAAAATACACCTTGTCAAGCCTCCCAAAGTCAAGAAATATTCATAAACCTATTTTTCTAGACACACTGGTGTAATTTACAGGGTCGGTAGTGAAGTATTTAGAAAATCGTCCACCCCCTTTTAAAGCTAGCTGCCCACTGTCCCGTGAGACCTAACTCTATCTCACCCCAATCCTAATTAACCCTAACTCTGACCCAAATCCTAACTAACCGTAAAACTAGTCGACCCTAATCCAACTATCTCTAATTCTATCCGACCCCAATACTAATTTACCACACTCTATCTCTCCAATCCTAATTAACCATAACTCTGACCCCAATCCTAATTAACCATAGTTGCGAAGAAAATTCTTGCAATCTACTCCCGTACCGTCCGTAGGCAGAGTTACGATTCCACTCATAGGATTTCTCTGCATAATAGCGAATCAGATCTGATTCGCACTTTAGAAGTTAATTGTGACATATTTCAGATATTTTCCATGTGAAAAAAATATTATTATTATTAAAGTAATACAAAGCAATTATTCTGAAACAATTTTTACCATTGTAGAAGGTTTAGAAAATTATTGTTTGCATTTACAGAAAATGGACCCCATCTTAACTTTTACATGTTGAATTTGGCTGCCACTGACCGAGTCATTTGTTGATTCTAGCTAATTTACTTTTTCATGTCCTCTACATATGTAAATTTATGTCATAATTACTTGAAATGTTATTTTCATAATATTAACACTCATTTCAGTTAAAAAATATAGAACATCCTTCACAATTAACTGCTAAAATGCGAATCAGATCTGATTCGCTATTCTGCAGAGGAATCCTATGAGTGGAATCGTAACTCTGCCTACGACGGTACGGGAGCACATTGACATAGTTACCGTTCGCAACTAAATTAACTCTACCTCTATCAGGCCCCACCTAATGAAAGCTAACTCTATCCGATCCTAATCCAAACAATCTCCAACTCTATCCGACCCCAATCATAACTAACCCTAACTATATCTGACCCCAATCATAACTATCCCTAACTCTATCTGACCCAAATCCTAACTAACCATAACTCTATCCGACCACAAACCTAACTAACTTTTACTCTATCTAACCCTAATCATAACTAATCCTCACTATATCAGACCTCAATTCTAATTAACCCTAACTCTATCTGACCCAATCCTAATTAACCCCAACTCTATCTGACCCCAAGCATAATTAACCCTAACTATATATGACCACAATCCTAATTAACTAGAACTCCATCTCACCCCAATCCTAATTAACCCTAACTCTATCTGACCCCAATTCTAGACAAACCTCATTCTAGAAACCCCAATCATAAATAACGCTAACTCTATCCGACCTCAATAATAACATACCCTGACGATATCGATCCCCAATCATAACCAACCCTCATTCTATCTGACCCCAATCCTAACTATCCCTAACTTTATCTGAACCCAATCCTGGTTAATCCTAACTCTATCCGACCCCAATCCTAACTAACATTAGCTTTATCTGACACCAATCCTAACTAACCATAACTCTATCTGACCTCAATCCTAATTAGTCCTAACTCTATCTGATCTTAATCCTAATTAACCATCACTATATCTGACCCCAATCCTAATTAACCTCACTCTATCTGACCACAATCCTAATTAACCCTCGCTATATCTAACCCCAATCATAATTAACCATAGCTCAATCTGACCCCAATCCTAATTAACCATAACTCTATCTGACCCCAATCATAATTAACCTCACTCTATCTGACCACAATCCTAATTAACCCTCGCTATATCTAACCCCAATCATAATTAACCATAGCTCAATCTGACCCCAATCCTAATTAACCATAACTCTATCTGACCCCAATCATAATTAACCATAACCCAATCTGACCCCAATCCTAATTAACTATAGCTCTATCTGACCCCAATCCTAATTAACCATAACTCTATCTGACCTCATTAATAACATACTCTGACAATATCAATCCACAATGATAACCAACCTTCATTCTATCTGACCCCAATCATAACTACCGGTATCCCTAACTCTATCTGAACCAAATCCGGATTAATACTAACTCTATCTGACCCCAATCCTAATTAACCCTAACTCTATCCGACCCTAATCCGAACGATCTATCCGACCCTAATCCGAACGATCTCTAACTCTATCCTACCCTAATCCGAATGATAGCTAACTCTATCCTACCCTAACCGACCTAACAGATATCGACTGTAAACTCTATCCGACCCCCAACCAATCCTAACTAAACCACTAAACTTATGTCCGACCCCTCAAACCCTAACTAAACCCTCACTCTATCGAAAGTTTTCCATAATTTCCTAAACTAACCCTCACTCTAAACCCAATTGACACGGGCCTTACATGAAACATTAGCTGTTGTTATAGACCGTTAAACCCCTAACAAAACAAACAAACCAAAACATTTATCAATACCTCAATCTTAAATAATCAACTAGCTTCCATCTAAACCCAAAACATAAATAAATATCTTACTTTGTGTCTAAACCTTAATTCTAACTAACCTAAACCCAATCATAACTAAACACAAACACATATCTGACCCCAACCACTCTTTACCAACAATTAACCTTCTCTTTATCTTTATCCTCTTTAACCTCACATCAATTAATTATATCCACTCCTAAAATCTAATCTGGTGCAAACCTTAACCATTCACTATTAGCAGCTTCGGAATTAATTTTATAAGAAACTTTTTGCCACTTTCCTTATTCCGTCAATACATTCAAATTACTATTTAAATGATGTATATATGGCACATTGTGCTTATTCAAAATGGCAAACAATTATATTGTTTAAACCCAAAACAAATCAATTGTAGACGACAACCACACAAACACTTCAGGGGTTTTAATAACTAGCCAATGTACATGTCCCATGTTTCCAGATTACAGATTCAGGACATTATAACTGGCTTCGAATTCAAATATCCAGGCTGTAACTGGAGAAAAATAGGTTCTTCAACTGGGATTTCGGGATTGACCAGTGTCAGCGCAGATTCCACGATCTGACTGTGCAGGATGCACTAGGCTGATCTGGATATACACTGGTCACTAAAACCTATAAGCCCTATTCTCCTTAATGACATCCACACATATCAGTAAGTGCCTTGCCCTTTTCTAAGCAGAATGTTCAACTACTGTGTCCCCTACACGTTTGCCATTCTTCATCTAGTTATGCAACGTTTGTTTGTTCCGTTTACTTTTCAGAAACAGTCAATTCGTTAACATGCCATCCCAAAGCCCTGAAGATCCTTGAGACGAATGCTGTGTGTGGGCTTTAAGGATTCTCAGACGCCCAGGAGCGTAATTTCCTCGTCAAAACGTGCTGGCCGTGTTAAGAACCAGGCCCGGGGATTGGTTGTCTGAGTTCCATGGTTGCTTACTAAACTTCAACAACCTCCGCAGCATGGAAGGACGTGGGGGTAGCCAGCAACCCTCGTGAATAGTAACCAGCAAAGACACCGCCGTCGCCGATATCGCCACTTCCCCACCGCGGAAGTTTAAATCCTGAGGGGGCGGCCATACGCCCCTTAACCACATCCGGGAGCAGTTTAAAGGGCCAGTTTCGGGCAAAGCCAGTAGGTAGTGTTTGCCCTTTTCAGGTAAAGCCTAAAGCTCAGTTGAGCAAGCATTTAGCTCCTAGCAGCTGTAAAGCAGTTATGCCAGTTAAAGGCAGTGGAAGATAAGTAAAGAAGTGTGCAAGCCCAGAAGCTAGATAAGCCCATAGGCCCTGATTAAAGCATCGATAATAAAGGTAGAGTGAGAGGTAAGCCGTAGCAGTAGCTAACGCCAGAGCAGTTTTATCGCAGCAGTTTAAGGCGAGCCCAGAAGCAGGTAGTCCCCCGTTTTAGTTTCAAATTGTTAGCAGTTAGAGCAGCCGAAGCCAGTTAAAAGCAGTTTAGGAGGCAGTTTAAGCCCCAAGTTAGGGGTCGGTGCCATGGGGTGGTTTTTTCAGTTAACCAAATGCCGGGCAGGAAAATTGTTCGCTAACTTGCGTAAAGGAATGTTCACAAGATTGACATGAACCCGAGTTCACTGCTAAAGGACCCCTGAAAAGGCACTGCAACATTGTGCGAGCCCTCGGTTCCCTAAAGGGTGGAAATTCCCTCAAAAATGGATCTTGTTTGACACAGAATACTTTTCTCCTGTTCGGTGCAGTGACCGAGATGCCGACCAAATAACACCGCATTGTCCGAAGGAATCCTAAAAGGCTTGTCAATATGTGCTTCACAAGGGAATCGCACCATCATTGACATTAAGCTGGAAAATATTCTAGGTAACCAAAGCCGGTGCCAAGCCAAAGATCGCTAGATTTAGGGTTGTTATCTGACACGGTTCCAAAACCGATGCAGGTTGAGGCTGGTCAACGTTGCACGGATTTTTCTGGGCACACTTCCATATATGGCTCCCGAGCTCCTGCCGACTGCAGCAACAATCGACTCCGGGGTGTGTTGGATGCCAATCCCATTCGACATTCTGGGCGTAGGGTGGCTTGCCTCGTCTACGAGATCTGACGAAACGAAAGAAATTTCCATTCTGGGCAAACGACACCGTCAAGGCGGAACTCAGTTCCACCATTAGGGGCGGATGTGCGTCTCTGGACTGACGGTACCTGGCGGACGTGGAGGCAGGAGATGTGGGGCCACCACTGCCCCCGACCGAAGGCCGAAGGCTGGTGGCCCCTTGTTTTCCACGGTCGGTACAAGAAAAATTGCTGCTGATCACTACCGGGCCAGCCGTCCGAGTGCCCGGCACGTAATTTCGTCCCGCACTTACTTTCTGCTCGCTCGCGCATGCGGCAACCTCGTGGCTTCGCGCATAAAGTTTGTTTTTGAAATTACAGAAGGATACTTAATATGGTCAACAAAGTAATTACCAACACGAAAACATACCACCAAGTAAAACCAAAGGAAGATTGAGATACCTTGACTGGCAAATCAAACTGTAAATGTGAATGCAAAGCCACTCGACAAAAGTGAGCTAAACATGATATGCCGCCTCCCTCAGATTCAGACATAAATTAGAAAAGCTAATGGAATCCTCTCATGCAAGGGAGACAAACTATTTGCTTTATTTGTTTTATATTTAAAAGCGGAATTTGTGAATTACCGTAGATAGCATTCGCACACAATACCGGTAAAAGAAGAGTTGAGCCATTATATACTATGCACTAGCAGCCGGAGATCCAGGAAATGGTGCAGCAAAAATACGATTAGTTATACATGTACCTACATATCCATAGAAATGAAAATGGGAAATGGAATTGAAATGGAAAGCACTACACATAATCGACAAGAGACAAACTGTATAGCTTCGGAAGCATAAATGTGAACAACAGACATTAAACCCATTTCACCATCTAAGTAACTGGAATGGATTTTATATGTTAATTTCTGAACCAATACCAATCGGCCTCCCCTACAAAAATGATTTTCTGACTTTATTCCATTTAAGTAAAAACAGGGGGTGCTTTTGTTAAAAAAATGGGAATGGGAAAATAAATGCAAAAAGTGCAGAACCTGACGGAGGTCGGCTCGTGGACGAGCAGCTCATCTGGAATTTTCTTACACTATTTTGGCCCAATACCGACTATACAGGTCTGTGGGTTGTGGAAAGGGTGAACAGAACGTTTATAAATATAATAGTATTTCGGTGTTGTTTTAGTTTTGAAATTCTAAGAGGCGTGAAAACGCCCATTTCCTGCAGTATCAGCAAGCTTGTGGACGAGAAATATGTGCTTTGTTATTACAGTATTATTGAGGGGATAGACCCAGGCCTCCCCACCCACTCCCAATTGCACTTTCCTCCCTCCTCCTCGGGGGGTCCGCGCGGGCCCCCCTTGCCCCCGCCCTCCCCCACCCCCTACTTCCGCCGCCCTTGAAGCTGGTAAATATGAATTGAAACCACCATGCATACAGGCGACAACGACTTTGTATATTGTCAGAATATAAATAAATCATAACGGGACAGGTGAATAAAAGGGCCCCTCGCATTAGATGGACAAAATACGGCCAGCTGTGAACCCTTGGATTCCATTAACAGAAGTGGACATTGGAATGAAAGGCAGGTCACGCTGGTGGATTAAAAGACACTGAATCAATCTTGACTCATTATCTGTATGGACAAATAGACTGCGAGTATGAAAGGTTGACTATTCATATTGACACGCAAATATGTATGGACTCTCGGATTCTGGATCAGAAACCATCATGTTAACAGTGTAGCACAGAGATGAGAATGAATTCATAGCATTGAAACTGTACTAATAGTTATTAACTGAAGGCATACGAGACACCACCATGCAATGTTTGTACCTATGAATATATGCGATATCTTTAATTAATCAAAAATATTTATTTACAAAAACTTTCACGTTATGTTTTCTGTAAATAACGTTCCAAGATGACCACAATTTTCATTAGCAAATGCGGAATTTACAGTATTCCGCAATTTTGCTGCATGAAACATGTTGTCATCGTTTCGGACGTCAATTTACAGAAAATATCACATTTTCTGTATTAAATTAAAATATATTTCATGACCCAAATTAAAAAAAAATAAATCACATGGCCTGTCCTCATATTGCTTTGTCTTTGGTACATGGTATCTATTATTCCCTGCACTCATTGACAAAATGAAAATGGTGACTTTTTGAACTGAAACTCGTTTCGGTAAGCATATAAAATTTACAAGATTAAAATAAACGATTTCTATTATTGTTTCCATCTTATATAGACTTGAACCCTAAGGCCATACCATATCTTTTCTACCGTATGTTAAGCGTCCACCCAGTTGTGACCCAGTAACGTACCCTACGTATCCGGTAAAAAGGTAAAAAACAAATAAGGCCTTCAAAGGTTTTTTATATTTTATGGTTAAAAACTTTGTCAACACTTTGCAGGGTTGAGGGAAGATTTTTATTCATTAAATTTTAAATTTCCATCCAGAAAAAATAAATAAGAAAAAATACTATTATTAAACTTATTCAGTGGGACATTCAATAAACGGATTTAATACTTGGGACAATCAGTTTTCATTATTCCCAGTAAATAGTGTAATAGCTGATACCAATGTTTTTTTTTTCTCAGGAACCATTTTTCAAAACCTACCCATACACGGACGCTTAACAGAGAAAGAAATTGCTATGGCCTAATATCAATTTGTGAGGTTGAGACAAATGGGTGAATGGCTGGGCAAATTAACTTGTACATTATACATGTGCGACCAGTGCAGTGCCAGATCAGCATGTGAATGCCCTATTCTGATTGGTAAGCAGTGATTGAAGCAGTTGTATGCAGCCTGGTATAGCTGTGGCATTTTGACCCTTTCACCCCCAAGTAACTGGAATGGATTTTGATATGTTAATTTTGCAACCAATCCAATTGTCACAAAATGATATTCAGACTACTCCAATTGTGAACTAGATGTGTCAGTAAGCGAGGCTTACGGAATACCCCCCGTGTGGGCCCAGGTACCCCTAAATATGTAGTTATAACATATTTCTCTGCTGTTAACTTTAGAGACAGACGGATGGACACACACACGGACGGACGGACAGACGGACAGACAACCTGACTCCAGTACACCCCTACAACCTGTGGAAAAAAGGGGTGTTTTGGTCTCAAAAATATGAAAATTACTTGCAAAAAGTGCAGATCCTGATGAGACGGCTCGTCACGAGCCGGCTCATCTGGATGTACACTTTTTTGCCAATACCACTATACAGGCCTGTAGTGTTGAAAGGGTTAATATTCAACAGGAATGTTTCCACAACCCAACTGTGGCTGTGACAGGAGAAATGGGGCTTATTGGTTGTAGCTCCTGACCAAATAGCACACGCATGTAGCGCGATAATTATCTATATTGCTTGGTAGAAATATAGCTGGGGCGCGCTAAACTTTGTACGACTAAAATGTTCGTAAGTGGAAATTTAGTGTCGTCTGCATGCGAATTTCAATTGATGGATTTACATTTATTGAACATAGGTTGCATATGCAGCCAATGCTCAATAAATGTAAATCCAATAAATGTTTACAAGAAACATTGTAAATGTGAAATTTACAGTCTATCATAATTTTGCACTTACGAACATTTTAGTCGTACAAAGTTTAGTGAAATGTTTTATTGATGGAATGGCGAACAATGCAGATCCTGATCAGACTGTGCAGATGTGCTGAACTTGATGTACACTGGTCGCAAAAGCCACACGACCCATTCCTCCAGTCACAATTAAGAGAGGACAGTACTGGTTACAAACTCTACAAGCCCATTTTTCTTGTGGTATGTCACAAATGAGACGAGCCATGTGAGTTTGTCCCTAAGAAGATTGAGATATTTACGAAATTTACCATATTTTCTGTAAAATGATGTCGAAAGTTGACGAAAAGTATGTCAACTTTCAACATCATTTACTATAAGTACCACAGTCTATGTAAATATTTTCCATGACAAATCGTACATATTCTGGAGTACAAAATCACATGGCTATTCTCATATATAGTGATCAGTGACAGCCAGCTTATGAAAAATTATATTACAAAACAATAGTGTCTGTAAATGACGTCGAATGTGAAGGTGAAAGGGTTTAACTTCCCACCAACAGCTAAGGTCATATAGAGACGGGACCACAGTTTAAAGTCTCACCCGACAGACCAGTGGGATGGAAACACTATGAAAGTATTTTTTATGCCAAAGGCGAGGTTTGAACCCACAACCTCTGGATTGGAAGTCAGGTGTCCTAACCACTAGGCTTACAACCCATCCCTACAAATGACGTCAAAAGTTTACGAAAATTTTACAGCAAATGCGGGACTCGTCAACTTCTGACGTCCTTACAGAAAGTATCATTGTTTCTGTATAAAGTATATTTTCATGAAAAATCGCTCATCTTTTAAGGTACAAAATCACATGGCTCGTCTCATATAATAAACACAATGACAGCCAGTTTTGTAGGACTTTCCTAGGATTAATTTTGTTGACATTTGGACATAGAGAGAATACGTCTATTTGAGCTTAGTTTGACAAAATGTATTGTAATGGTGGTGCAAAACTTGTCAGAATGAGAAAACGTGTCCTGTTGGCACAAAAATGCCCCGCTATGCAGGTCCAGCCAAAAAAAGCAACAGCTGAAGATAGAAGCAGATACATATACACCATTTTATCTGTTATACCATTTAGACATAATTCATATCAACACAATATATCACAAAACATTTACAATTAGACAATATTAACCGTTTTAACCCTTTCACCCCTAAGAATGGAACCTTCCATGTTAGTCTATTCCCACTAGACATTATGTTTGTAAAACATGGAAATGCCGCCCTGGCATACTGGGGGCCATTTCACTAAACTTCGTACAACTAAAATGTTCGTAAGTGCGAATTTAGAATAGTCTGTAAATTTCAATTGATGGATTTACATTTATTGAGCATATGCTCAATAAATGTAAATTCAACAATTGTTTACAAGAACACATTGTTAATTTGAAATTCACAGACTTATCATAATTTTGCACTTACGAACATTTTAGTCGTACGAAGTTTAGTGAAACGGCCCCCTGGCCCCCTGGAGAAACCCATAAAAACTTTTTGACATAAATGTACACGGACGGATGGACGGACATACGGAACCTCAAGAGCAACGCAATATGCCCCCTTGCTATCGCATAAGGGGCATAATTAATCGGAAAAGGTAAGTTTGTACAAATTCATAAAATATTCATGAATCCTGTAGTTGCTGGCGAGACTGCTTGATTAGAGCCAGTACATTTCGAATTATACTGTTTGCACAAATCAAATAGCACACTCCCGTAGCCTGATAATGATATATAATGTCGCTGTCGCTGTGGCCTAGTGGATAAGACACCCGTCTTGCAACTGGGAGGTCGAAGGTTCGAGCCTCACTCGGAACGATGTGGCCGGTTGGTGAGCCGCCAGGGCCCGGTTGCACAAAGCTTCTGTCAGCTAGTTAAATATAAGGGTATCAATTGCCTTCCTGCCGGGTGCCTGGCATAAAGGATAGGGATTGGGAAGTACTGATTGTTCGATAGAGTGTCTCATAAGTCAAATATGACTGGCCCTTTCAATCGGGGTGACACTATAATAAACAAACTTTACTTTACTATAATGCGTGTTCGCATGACGGATGTTTTTCTGATGGAATGACGAACAGTGCATATCCTGATCAGGCTGTGCGGATGCACAGGCTAATCTGGATCTACACTGGTCGCATAGTGCCATATGCCCCATTTCTCCAGTCACAGCCACATGTGTTCAACACAGGCGCGTGTAGTGGTGCCGAAAATAATGGCACGGTTTGAGCCGGGTGTAAGAAAAAATATTCAACACGAACCTTCAAAATGGCGTTTCCAACGTTCTACAGCCAACATCAGAGCAATATACAAAACAGATGTTTGAACAGATGGTCAGAATGTTGGTTTCATATGGGTATTTGTGTGCATTTTGGGTATATTTGGGTGGATTTCGTTGGTTTTGGGAAATTTATATATTTTTTGAAACTACTAATGCTCAATTAGACAGAAATCGTCAATTATCCACACATTCACCATTCCGAACTTTCGGGCCCCTTTTATACTGTCAAAATACCCAGAAAGTAAATTACCGTACTTATACATGTAACTCGCGGGAGGTGACGTAAATTGTATGCTGGTAACAATGCACCCAAACCACAGGCATCAGATGTGTTTAATTTTTTACACAGTTACCCCACCCACCTATTTTTGGCCAGACATTTAAACACAACTGAATTTGTTGGAATTGTTTTAATGAAAACATGAGGCACAGAGACTTTGTTATGTCTTGTTCTAACACTGGTAACACCACACCATTTCTTGAAAATGATTCCAAAGCGGGGTCATAACCACCTCAAATTTTCGCTACAAATGCCCGAAAAATACCTTAAATTCTGACGCGAAACCGTACCGGCGAGACAGCACAGCATGCGCCATTTTCCAAGATGTCAAAATCTACAGGAGCTAACATTCAGTTTCGTATAATTATGAAATACTATAACAAATACACCTAGTCAAGCCTCCCAAAGTCAAGAAATATTCATAAACCTATTTGTCTAGACACACTGGTGTAACTTGCAGTCGGTAGTGAAGTATATAGAAAATCGCCCACCCCCTTTTTAAAGCTAGCCGCCCACTGTCCCGTGAGACCGTAGGTCCGAGTCTTCCGCATGTGAGTGCCACGTCGCGTCGTGGCTGCCGTGATGGTGTATTCTGTGAACGGCGATTCATGTCATAAGCCGTTTCTAACGCGGTACTTTTGAGAAGACTGTAACGCGTTAGAAATGTATGAATTATATAATTACAGTAAAATACGTGTTATTTCTCAAAAGTAACGTGTTGGGAGACTGATGAAGCAAACAAGGGGAGGAACGAGTTAGAAACTGCCAGTAACTCGTTAAAACTCGCAACATGTACAATGTTTACATGTACAGTGAAACCTCTCTAAACCGGACACCCTGGGAGGGTGTCCGGCTTAGAGAGGTGTCACTGTCCCCAGCGTGTGAGGCTTAGAGAGGTTTCACTGTAATTCAGGCATTTGATCATTCTGAGCCATTGTTGTGTGCTATGCAATCACGAACAGACATCATCACCTGAGATAAATGACCAAGAAAACCATCAAAACAATGATCACACATGTTTCTTGTTGTCCGGTTTAGAGAGGTTCCACTGTATAAATCCATCAGAAACTGTGATAAACAGGGGAGATATAGAGAATAGTAGGTTAGTGCCGTGAATGGGAAAAAATATCTGGCAAGGCTCAGGAAACGGATTGGGCGAGGCTCTGCCGAGCACATCCCGTTTCCGTGCCGCGCCAGATATGTTTTCACATGCACGGCACTAACCTACTATTCTATTTATCCCGTCAACACCTACAAATGGCTGTAAAATGCAAAAATTGTATTGAATGGATATCAAAAATGTTTCACGGCACCGTGTTTCACGGCACATACGCACTGTGTTGACGGGATAAAAGTTGGTTTGGCATAATTGGTATTTTCACTTTAATGTAGAGGCGCCTACCTGTGTTTGAACCAGAATGTGCGCAGCCGCTAGATATTGAACCGGAAATGACATTGTACCACTATAAGTACTACGTCAGCTAGCAACGACGTTACGTTGCTAGATTTGCCGAGCGCGCTCCATAGCAGCAAGCAGCAAACTTTATGTAGGTAGTTTTACGGAGATATTAATATAATAATGCCCAAAAGGTGTAAATCAACACCAAAGAAGTCAGCCCGACCGTTAGCCGCCACACGACAACACAACCGTTCTGGATTCCTGCGCTGGCTGGCCAAGCGAATGTTCCGCGGTGACCATTACGGTAGTGTGGGCGGCGGACAGACGACGGCAGCAGACGACACAAAATAAAATCCATTAGCGTTCCTGAAAGGTCCCCGGCTGGTGACCATGGATACAGATCTACACAGGCGAAGCAGACGACAAAGGTATATATTATTCAGGGACATAGTAACACTAGCACCCATCCAACCCTCACTCTATCAAACATAAAACTTAACTAACCATGACTCTGTCTAACCCCAAACCTGACTAAATCTTACTCTGTCCTAATCATAACTAACCATAATTATATCCAAACCCAAAATCAACTAACAATAATTCTATATACACATAATCCTAACTAAACCTAACTCTATCCGACAGCAATCACAACTAACCCTCACTGTATCTGACCCCAATCCTCACTAACCCTAGCTCTATCCGACCCCAACCCTAAGTAATCCAACTCTATATGTCTGACCCCATTCCTAACTAACCCTAACTCTATCTGACCCCAATCCTAACTAATCCTAACTCTATTCATAGACATAGAATATGTATATGCTCTATCTGACCCCAATCCTAACTAACCCTAACTCTATCTGACCCCAATCCTAACTAATCCTAACTCTATCCATAGACATAGAATATGTCTATGCTCTATCTGACCCCAATCCTAACTAACCCTAACTCTATCTGACCCAATCCTAACTAACCCTAACTCTATCCATAGACGTAGAATATGTCTATGCTCTATCTGACCCCAATCCTAACTAACCCTAACTTTATCTGACCCCATCCTAACTAACCCTAACTGTATCCATAGACATCATGTACATATAATATGTATATGTCTATGCTCTATCTGACCTCAATCCTAACTAACCATAACTCTATCAGTCCCCCATTCTAACTAAACATCATTCTAGAAACCCCAAACCTAACACTAACTCCATCCAACCCCAATAATGACAAACCTAGAGTTGTCGATTCCCAATCATAACTAACCCTCACTCTATCTGACACTAGTCCTAACTAACACTCAATATATCTAACCCCAATCCTCACTAACTCTCACTCAATCTAACCCAATCCTAACTAACGCTCACTCTATCTAACCCCAATACTAACTAACCCGAACACTATCTAACCCCAATCCTCACAAACACTCGCTCTATCTGACCCTAGTCCTAGCTAACCCTCACTCTATATAACCCCAATCCTAACTAACTCTCACTCAATCTAACCCAATCCTAACTAACGCTCACTCTATCTAACCCCAATACTAACTAACCCGAACTCTATCTAACCCCAATCCTCACAAACACTCGCTCTATCTGACCCTAGTCCTAGCTAACCCTCACTCTATATAACCCCAATCCTAACTAACTCTCACTCTATCTAACCCCAATACTCACAAACTCTCACTCTATCTGACCCTAGTCATAACTAACTCTCACCCTATCTGACCCTAGTCATAACTAACCATCACCCTATCTGACCCTTGTCCTAACTAACCCTCACTCTATATAACCCCAATCCTAACTAACTCTCACTCTATCTAACCCCAATCTTAACTAACCCTCACTCTATAAAACCCCAATCCTAACTAACTCTCACTCTATATAACCCCAATCCTTACTAACCCTAACTCTATCTAACCCCAATCCTCACTAACGCTCACTCTATATAACCCCAATCCTCACTAACCTAAATATATCTAACCCCCATCATAACTAACCCGAACTCTCTCTAACCCCAATCCTCACTAGCCCTCACTCTATTTCACCCCAATCCTCACAAACCCTCATTCTATATAACCCCAATCCTCACTAACCCTCACTCTATCTAACCCCAATCCTAGTCATAACTAACCCGAACTCTATATAACCGCAATCCTCACAATCCCTCACTCTTCCTAACCCCAATCATAACTAACTCGAACTCTATCTAAACCCAATCCTCACTAACCCAAACTCTGTATAACCCCAATCCTCACTAACCCTCACTCTATGTAACCCCAATCCTAACTAACCCTCGCTCTATCTAACCCAAATCAAAACTAACCCTCACTCTATATAACCCCAATCCTAACTAACACTCACTCTATCTAACACTATAGCTGACCCTAGTCCTAACTAACCCTCACTCTATCTAACCCCAATCCTCACTAACTCTCACTCTATCTGACCCTAGTCATAACTAACTCCCACTCTATCTGACCCTAGTCATAACTAACTCCCACTCTATCTGACCCTAGTCATAACTAACCCTCACTCTATCTAACCCCAATCCTAACTAACCCTTACTCTATCTAACCCCAATCCTCATTAACCCTAACTCTATCTAACCCCAATCCTAACTAACCCTAACTCTATCCATAGACGTAGAATATGTATATGCTCTATCTGACCCCAATCCTAACTAACCCTAACTTTATCTGACCCCCATCCTAACTAACCCTAACTGTATCCATAGACATCATGTACATATAATATGTATATGTCTATGCTCTATCTGACCTCAATCCTAACTAACCATAACTCTATCAGTCCCCCATTCTAACTAAACATCATTCTAGAAACGCCAAACCTAACACTAACTCCATCCAACCCCAATAATGACAAACCTAGAGTTGTCGATTCCCAATCATAACTAACCCTCACTCTATCTGACACTAGTCCTAACTAACACTCAATCTATCTAACCCCAATCCTCACTAACTCTCACTCAATCTAACCCAATCCTAACTAACGCTCACTCTATCTAACCCCAATACTAACTAACCCGAACACAATCTAACCCCAATCCTCACAAACACTCGCTCTATCTGACCCCTAGTCTAGCTAACCCTCTCACTCTATATAACCCCAATCCTAACTAACTCTCACTCAATCTAACCCAATCATACTAAACGCTCACTCTATCTAAACCCCAATACTAACTAACCCGAACTCTATCTAACCCCAATCCTCACAAACACTCGCTCTATCTGACCCTAGTCCTAGCTAACCCTCACTCTATATAACCCCAATCCTAACTAACTCTCACTCTATCTAACCCCAATACTCACAAACTCTCACTCATCTGACCCTAGTCATAACTAACTCTCACCCTATCTGACCCTAGTCATAACTAACCTCACCCTATCTGACCCTGTACTAACTAACCCTCACTCTATATAACCCAAAGAAAATCCTAACTAACTCTCACTCTATCTAACCCCAATTCTTAACTAACCCCTCACTCTATAAAACCCCAATCCTAACTAACTCTCACTCTATATAACCCCAAATCCTTACTAACCCTAACTCTATCTAACCCCAATCCTCACTAACGCTTCACTCTATATAAACCCCAATCCTCACTAACCTAAATATATCTAACCCCCATCATAACTAACCCGAACTCTCTCTAACCCCAATCCTCACTAGCCCTCACTCTATTCACCCCAAATCCTCACTAACCCTCATTTCTATATAACCCCAATCCTCACTAAACCTCACTCTATCTAACCCCAATCCTTGTCATAACTAACCCGAACTCTATAATAACCGCAATCCTCACAATCCCTCACTCTTCCTAACCCCCAATCATAACTAACCTCTAACTCTATCTAAACCAATCCTCACTAACCCAAACTCTGTATAACCCCAATCCTCACTAACCCTCACTCTATGTAACCCCAATCCTAACTAACCCTCGCTCTATCTAACCCAAATCATAACTAACCCTCACTCTATATAACCCCAATCCTAACTAACACTCACTCTATCTAACACTATAGCTGACCCTAGTCCTAACTAACCCTCACTCTATCTAACCCCAATCCTCACTAACTCTCACTCTATATGACCCTAGTCATAACTAACTCCCACTCTATCTGACCCTAGTCATAACTAACTCCCACTCTATCTGACCCTAGTCATAACTAACCCTCACTCTATCTAACCCCAATCCTAACTAACCCTTACTCTATCTAACCCCAATCCTCATTAACCCTAACTCTATCTAACCCTAATCCTAACTAACCCTCACTCTATCTAACCCCAATCCTAACTAACCCTCACTCTATCTAACCCAAATCCTTACTAGCACTATAGCTAACCCCAATCCTTACTAACCCTAACTCTATTTAACCCCAATCCTGGCTAACACTCGCTCTATCTAACCTCAATCCTCACTAATCCTCACACTATCTAACCCCAATCCTAACTAGCCCTACCTCTATCTAACCCCAATCCTCACTAACCCTCACACTATCTAACCCCAATCCTAACTAAGTCTCACTTTATCTAACCCCAATCCTCACTAACCCTAGGCATCACGGGACGGTTGAAAATAGCCAAAATTGACTGCTTTTCTGAGGGCGGCGGGTGACTTATAAAAATCACCGCCTCTCACAATCAGTTAAGGAGGCTCTTGCGACAAGTATTGAAAAATACTCGCAAATGAAGTACAAATCGCGCGCCACAATAACAATTCAGTAACCGCATCAGATGTGTTCAATTAATTTTTCACAAAGTTACCCCACCCACCTATTTTTGGCCAAAAGTTTCAAAACGACTGAATTTATCAGAATTGTTTTCATGAAAATATGAGGCACAGATACTTTGTTATGTCTTGTTCTATCACTGTAAACCACACCATTTTCTGTAATATTTGATTTCAGCAAGGTGGGGTCATAACCAGCCTCAAATTTTCGCTACAAATGCCCGCTAAAAAAATACCTTAAATTCTGACGCGAAACTGTACCGGCGAGACAGCATAGCAGGCGACATTTTCCAAGATGTCAAAATCAACTGGAGTTAACATTCAGTTTCGTAGAATTATGAAATACTGTAAAAAATACACCTAGTCAAGCCTCCCAAAGTCAAGAAATATTCATAAACCTATTTTTCTAGACACACTGGTGTAACTTACAGAGTCGGTAGTGAAGTATATAGAAAATCGTCCACCCCCTTTTTAAAGCTAGCTGCCCACTGTCCCGTGAGACCCTAACTCTATCTAAACCCAATCATAACTAACCCAACTATATCTGAACCCAATCCTAACTAACCCTAACTTTATCTGACCCCAATCCCAAGTAACCTTAATGTTATCTGACCCTAATCCTAACTAACCCACACTCTATCTAATCCCAATCCTAGCTAACACTCACTCTATCTGACCCCAATATATATGTGTCCATAACTCAATCCGACTACAATACCAACTAAACCTAAGGCATCACGGGACGGTTGAAAATAGCCAAAATTGACTGCTTTTCTGAGGGCGGCGGGTGACTTATAAAAATCACTGCCTCTCACAATCAGTTAAGGAGGCTCTTGCGGACAGTATTGAAAAATACTCGCAAATGAAGTACAAATCGCGCGCCACAATAAAAATTCAGTAACCGCATCAGATGTGTTCAATTAATTTTTTACAAAGTTACCCCACCCACCTATTTTTGGCCAAAAGTTTCAACACGACTGAATTTATCAGAATTGTTTTCATGAAAATATGAGGCACCGATACTTTGTTATGTCTTGTTCTATCACTTGTACCACCACACCATTTTCTGAAAATGATTTCAAAGCGGGGTCATAACCAGCTCAAATTTTCGCTACAAATGGAGCTAACATTCAGTTTCGTAGAATTATGAAATACTCTAAAAAATACACCTTGTCAAGCCTCCCAAAGTCAAGAAATATTCATAAACCTATTTTTCTAGACACACTGGTGTAATTTAGGAGTCGGTAGTGAAGTATTTTAGAAAATCGTCACCCCCTTTGTTTTAAAGCTAGCTGCCCCCACTGTCCGTGAGACCTAACTCTATCTCACCCCAATCCTAATTAACCCTAACTCTGACCCAAATCCTAACTAACCGTAAAACTAGTCGACCCTGATCCAACTATCTCTAATTCTACCGACCCTCCCCAATACTAACTTACCACACTCTATCTCTCCAATCCTATTTAAACCATAACTCTGACCCCAATCCATAATTAACCATAGTTGCGAAGAAAATTCTTGGCAATTACTCCCGTACCGTCCGTAGGCAGAGTTACGATTCCACTCATAGGATTTTCTCTGCATAATAGCGAATCAGATCTGATTCGCACTTTAGAAGTTAATTGTGAACATATTTCAGATATTTTCATGTGAAAAAAATAAAATATTATTATTAAAGTAATATCAAAGCAATTATTCTGAAACAATTTTTACCATTGTAGAAGGTTTAGAAAATTATTGCTTTTGCATTTACAGAAAAATGGACCCCATCTTAACTTTTACATGTTGAATTTGACTGCCACTGACCGAGTCATTTGTTGATTCTAGCTAATTTACTTTTTCATGTCCTCTACATATGTAAATTTATGTCATAATTACTTGAAATGTTATTTTCATAATATTAACACTCATTTCAGTTAAAAAATATAGAACATCCTTCACAATTAACTGCTAAAATGCGAATCAGATCTGATTCGCTATTCTGCAGAGGAATCCTATGAGTGGAATCGTAACTGCCTACGACGGTACGGGAGCACATTGACATAGTTACCGTTCGCAACTAAATTAACTCTACCTCTATCAGGCCCCACCTAATGAAAGTTAACTCTATCCGATCCTAATCCAAACAATCTCCAACTCTATCCGACCCCAATCATAACTAACCCTAATTATATCTGACCCCAATCATAACTATCCCTAACTCTATCTGACCCAAATCCTAACTAACCATAACTCTATCCGACCCCAAACCTAACTAACTTTTACTCTATCTAACCCTAATCATAACTAATCCTCACTATATCAGACCTCAATCCTAATTAACCCTAACTCTATCTGACCCAATCCTAATTAACCCCAACTCTATCTGACCCCAAGCATAATTAACCCTAACTATATACATGTATGACCACAATCCTAGATAAACCTCATTCTAGAAACCCCAATCATAACTAACGCTAACTCTATCCGACCCCAATAATAACATACCCTGACAATATCGATCCCCAATCATAACCAACCCTCATTCTATCTGACCCCAATCATAACTATCTCTAACTCTATCTGAACCCAATCCTGGTTAATCCTAACTCTATCCGACCCCAATCCTAACTAACATTAGCTTTATCTGACCCCAATCCTAACTAACCATAACTCTATCTGACCTCAATCCTAATTAGTCCTAACTCTATCTGACCTTAATCCTAATTAAACCTCACTATATCTGACCCCAATCCTAATTAACCTTCACTCTATCTGACCTCAATCCTAATTAACCTCACTCTATCTGACCACAATCCTAATTAACCCTCGCTATATCTAACCTCAATCATAATTAACCATAGCTCAATCTGACCCCAATCCTAATTAACCATAACTCTATCTGACCCCAATCTAATTAACATAACTCTATGACCCAATAATAATTAACCCATAACCCTTCCTGACCCCAATCCTAATTAACCATAGCTCTATCTGACCCCAATCATAATTAACCATAACTCAATCTGACCCCAATCCTAATTAACCATAGCTCTATCTGACCTCATTAATAACATACCCTGACAATATCGATCCACAATGATAACCAACCTTCATTCTATCTGACCCCAATCATAACTACCGGTATCCCTAACTCTATCTGAACCAAATCCGGATTAATCCTAACTCTATCTGACCCCAATCCTAATTAACCCTAACTCTATCCGACCCTAATCCGAACGATCTATCCGACCCTAATCCGAACGATCTCTAACTCTATCCTACCCTAATCCGAATGATAGCTAACTCTATCCTACCCTAACCGACCTAACAGATATCCGACTGTAACTCTATCCGACCCCAATCCTAACTAACACTAACTCTGTCCGACTCCAAACCTAACTAACCCTCACTCTATCGAACCTCAATCCTAACTAACCCTCACTCTAAACCCATTGACACGGCCTTACATGACATTAGCTGTTGTTAGACCGTTAAACCCCAACAAACAAACAAACAAACATTTATCAAACCTCAATCTTAAATAACACTAGCTCCATCTAACCCAAACATAAATAAATCTTACTTTGTCTAAACCTAATTCTAACTAACCCTAAACCCAATCATAACTAACACACACACTATCTGACCCCAATACCAACTAACCTTCACTTTATCTATCCTCAATCATAATTATCCATAAATCTATCTGGTGAAACCTTAACCATTCATACAGCTTCGGTATTATATAAGAAATTTTTTCATTTATCCTCAATCATCAAATACTATTAAATGTGTATATATGGCATGTGCTTATTCAAATGCAACAATATATTGTTTAAACCAAACCAAATCAATTGTAGACGGCACACACACTTATATACTAGCCAATGCCACATGTCCCATGTTTCCAGTTACAGATCAGGACATATACTGGCTTCGAATTCAAATCAGGCTGTAACTGGAGAAATAGGTCTTATGGGATTCGTCAGCGCAGATCCCGATCAGACTGTGCGGATGCACAGGCTGATCTGGATATACACTGGTCACAAAACCTATAAGCCTATTCTCTAATGACATCCACACATATCAGAATGTGCCCTTTTCTAAGCAGACTGTTCAACTACTGTGTCCCCTACACGTTTGCCATTCTTCATCTAGTTATGCAACGTGTGTTCCGTTTACTTTCAGACAGTCAACGTTACATGCATCCAAGCCCAGAAGATCCTTGAGACGAATGCTCTGTGTGGCTTTAAGGATCTCAGACGCCCAGACGTAATTTCCTCGTCAAAACGTGCTGGCCGTGTTAAGAACCCGGATTGGTTGTCTGAGTTCCATGGTTACTACAACTACACACCTCCGCAGCTGGAAGACGTGGGGGAGCCAGCAACCCTCGTGAAGTACCAGCAAGACACCGCCGTCGCCGATATCGCCACTCCACCGCGGAAGTTTAACCTCGAGGCGGCCATACGCCCCTACCACATCCGGGAGCAGTTAGGGGTCGGGAGCCATGGTGTGGTTTTTTCAGTAACCAAAGCGGGCCAGAAATTTGTCGCTAAACTTGCCAGTAAAGGAATGTTCACAAAGATGACCATGAACGAGTTCATCCTGATAAAGGACCTGAGGCACTGCAACATTGTGCGAGCCCTCGGTCCCCTAAAGGGTGGATTCCTCATGGAATCTGTTGACACAGATCTTTTCTCCCTGTTCCAGTGCAGTGACCCGAGCAGCGACCAAAAGCACCGCATTGTGAAAGGAATCCTAAAAGGCTTGTCATATGTGCATTCACAAGGAATCGCACATCTTGACATTAAGCTGGAAAATATTCTAGTAACAAAGCGGTGCAAGCCAAAGATCGCTGATTTCGGGTTATCTGCACGGTTCCAAACCCGAACAGGTGAGGCTGTCAAGTTGCACGGATTTCTGGGCACACTTCCATATATGGCTCCCGAGCTCCTGCGACTGCAGCACAATCGCTCCCGGGGTGTGTTGATGCCACCCCTCGACATCTGGGCGTGTGGCTGCCTCGTCTACGAGATCCTGACGAAAGAACTTCCATTCGGCAACGACACCGTCAAGGCGACACAGTTCCACCATAGGCGGATGTGCGTCTCTGGACTGACGGTACCGGCGGACGTGGAGGCAGAGATGTGGGACAGCGAGAAGGCGGTGGTGTTATTCACGGTCGTACAGAAAATGCTGCAGATACTACCGGGCCAGCGTCCGAGTGCCGCACATATCGTCCGCACTTACTTCTGCTGATATCGGCATGTAATGATAAAGTTTATGAAATACAGAAGGATACTTAATACTGGTCAACAAAGATACCAACAGAAACATACACCAGTAAACAAAGGAGATTGAGATACCTTGACTGGCAAATCAAACTGAAATGTGAATGCAAGCCACTCGCAAAAGTGAGCAAACAGATATGCGCCTACCCTCAGATTCAGACATAAATTAGAAAAGCAAATGGAATCTCTCATGCAAGGAGACAAACTATTTGCATTTGTTTTATATTAAAGCGGAATTGTGAATACCGTAGATAGCATTCGCACACATACCGGTAAACAAGAGTTAGCCATATATACTAGCACTAGCAGCCGGAGATCCAGAAATGGAGCAGCAAAAATACATTAGTAATACATGTACCTACATATCCATAGATGAAATGGAAATGTGAATGAAAGGCACTCACACATATCGACAAGAGACAAATGTATAGCTTCGGAAGCACAAATGTGAACAACAGACATTAACCCTTTCACCTCTAAGTAACTGGAATGGATTTTATATGTTAATTTCTGAACCAATCCAATCGACACAAAATGATTTTCTGACTATTCCATTTAAGAAAAGGGGGTGCTTTTGTTAAAAAAAATGGGAAAATAAATGCAAAAAGTGCAGAACCTGACGAGTCGGCTCGTGACGAGCCAGCTCATCTGGATCTACACTATTTGCCAATACCACTATACAGGTCTGTGGTGTTGAAAGGGTGAACAGAAGTTTATAAATATAAAGTATTAGTGTGTAGTTTTGAAATCTAAGAGGCGTGAAACGCCATTTCCTGCAGTATCAGCAAGCTTGAGGACGAGAATATGTGCTTTATTACAGAATTATTGAGGAGACCAGGCCTCCCCAACATAATTATTGGGGGGCCATGCCCCCGCCCTCCCCCACCCCCTACTTCCGCCGCCCTTGAAGCTGAAATATGAATGAACCACATGCATACAGGCGACAACGACTTTCGTATATTGTCAGATATATACATAAACGGGACAGGTGAATAAAAGGCCCTCGCATAGATGGACAAAAGCCAGCTGTGAACCCTTGGATCCATAACAGAAGTGGACATTGGAATGAAAGGCAGTCACACAGGTGGATAAAAGACACTGAATCATGTTAACAGTGTAGCACAGAGATGAGAATGAGATGAGAATGAATCATAGCATGAACTGTACAATAGTTATAACTGAAGGCATACGAGACACACCATGCAATGTTGTACCTATGAATATATGCGATATCTTATAATCAAAAAATATTTACAAAATTCACGATATTTTCTGTAAATAACGTTCAAAGATGACACAATTTTCATAGCAAATGCGGAATAGTATTCCGCATTTGCTATGAACATGTTGTCATCTTTCGACGTCATTTACAGAAAATATCACATTTTCTGTATTAAAATATATTTCATGACAAATCACATGGCCTGTCTCATATATGCTTTGTCAGGTATCTATTATTCCCTGCACTCATGACAAATGAAAATGTGACTTTTGAACTGAAACTCGTTTGAACATATAAAATACAAGATATAAACGATTCTATTATTGTTTCCTCATTATATAGACTTGACCCTAAGGCCATACCATATCTTTTCTACTGTATGTTAAGCGTCCACCCAGTTGACCAGAACGTACCTACGTATCCGGTAAAAACAAATAAGGCCTTCAAAGGTATATTTATGTTAAAAACTTTGTCAACACTTTGCAGGGTTGAGGAAGATTTTATCATAAATTTAAATTTCATCCAGCAAAAATAAGAAAAAATACTATTATTAAACTTATTCAGTGGACATTCAATAACGGATTTAATACTTGGACAATCAGTTTTCATATTCACCAGTAAATAGTGTAATAGCATATACAATGTTTTTTTTTCACAGAACCATTTTCAAAACCTACCCACACACGGACGCTTAACAGAGAAAGAAATTGCTATGGCCTAATATCAATTTGTGAGGTTGAGACAAATGGGTGAATGGCTGGGCAAATTAACTTGTACATTATACATGTGCGACCAGTGCAGTGCCAGATCAGCATGTGAATGCCCTATTCTGATTGGTAAGCAGTGATTGAAGCAGTTGTATGCAGCCTGGTATAGCTGTGGCATTTTGACCCTTTCACCCCCAAGTAACTGGAATGGATTTTGATATGTTAATTTTGCAACCAATCCAATTGTCACAAAATGATATTCAGACTACTCCAATTGTGAACTAGATGTGTCAGTAAGCGAGGCTTACGGAATACCCCCCGTGTGGGCCCAGGTACCCCTAAATATGTAGTTATAACATATTTCTCTGCTGTTAACTTTAGAGACAGACGGATGGACACACACACGGACGGACGGACAGACGGACAGACAACCTGACTCCAGTACACCCCTACAACCTGTGGAAAAAAGGGGTGTTTTGGTCTCAAAAATATGAAAATTACTTGCAAAAAGTGCAGATCCTGATGAGACGGCTCGTCACGAGCCGGCTCATCTGGATGTACACTTTTTTGCCAATACCACTATACAGGCCTGTGGTGTTGAAAGGGTTAATATTCAACAGGAATGTTTCCACAACCCAACTGTGGCTGTGACAGGAGAAATGGGGCTTATTGGTTGTGTGCCCAGTGTAGCTCCTGACCAAATAGCACACGCATGTAGCGTGATAATTATCTATATCGCTTGGTAGAAATATAGCTGGGGCACGTTTCACTAAACTTCGTACAACTAAAATGTTCGTAAGTGGAAATTTAGTGTCGTCTGCATGGGAATTTCAATTGATGGATTTACATTTATTGAACATAGGTTGCATATGCAGCCAATGCTCAATAAATGTAAATTCAATAAATGTTTACAATAAAACATTGTAAATGTGAAATTTACAGACTATCATAATTTTGCCCTTACGAACATTTTAGTCGTACGAAGTTTAGTGAAATGTTTTATTGATGGAATGGCGAACAATGCAGATCCTGATCAGACTGTGCAGATGTGCTGAACTTGATGTACACTGGTCGCAAAAGCCACAAGCCCCATTTCTCCAGTCACAATTAAGAGAGGATAGTACTGGTTACAAACTCTACAAGCCCCTTTTTCTTGTGGTATGTCACAAATGAGACGAGCCATGTGAGTTTGTCCCTAAGAAGATTGAGATATTTACGAAATTTACCATATTTTCTGCAAAATGATGTCGAAAGTTGACGAAAAGTATGTCAACTTTCAACATCATTTACAAGTACCAGTCTATGTAAATATTTTCCATGAAAAATCGTACATATTCTGGAGTACAAAATCACATGGCTATTCTCATATATAGTGATCAGTGACAGCCAGCTTATGAAAAATTATATTACAAAACAATAGCGTCTGTAAATGAAGGTGAAAGGGTTTAATGTCCCACCAACAGCTAAGGTCATATAGAGACGGGACCACAGTTTAAAGTCTCACCCGACAGACCAGTGGGATAGAAACACTATGAAAGTATCTTTTATGCCAAAGGCGAGGTTTGAACCCAAAACCTCTGGATTGGAAGTCAGGTGTCCTAACCACTAGGCTTACAATCCATCCCTATAAATGACGTCAAAAGTTTACGAAAATTTTACAGCAAATGCGGGACTCGTCAACTTCTGACGTCCTTACATAAAGTATCATTGTTTCTGTATAAAGTATATTTTCATGAAAAATCGCTCATCTTTTAAGGTACAAAGTCACATGGCTCGTCTCATATAATAAACACAATGACAGCCAGTTTTGTAGGACTTTCCTAGGATTAATTTTGTTGACATTTGGACATAGAGAGAATACGTCTATTTGAGCTTAGTTTGACAAAATGTATTGTAATGGTGGTGCAAAACTTGTCAGAATGAGAAAACGTGTCCTGTTGGCACAAAAATACCCCGCTATGCAGGTCCAGCCAAAAAAAAACAACAGATGAAGATAGAAGCTGATACATATACACCATTTTATCTGTTATACAATTTAGACATAATTTATATCAACACAATATATCACAAAACATTTACAATATTAACTGTTTTAACCCTAAGAATGGAACCTTCCATGTTAGTCTATTCCAACTAGACATTATGTTGTGGCATACTGGGGGCCGTTTCACTAAACTTCGTACAACTAAAATGTTCGTAAGTGCAGATTTAGAATAGTCTGTAAATTTCAATTGATGGATTTACATTTATTGAGCATAGGCTGCATATACAGCCTATGCTCAATAAATGAAAATCCAATAATTGTTTACAAGAACACATCGTTAATTTGAAATTTACAGACTATCATAATTTTGCATTTTAGTCGTACAAAGTTTAGTGAAACGGCCCCCTGGACTCTAGCTGGAGAAACTCATACAAACTTTTTCGACTTTTCAACATAAATGTACACGGACGGATGTACGGACATACGGAACCTTAAGAGCAACGCAATATGCCCCCCTTGAGATTACATAGGGGGCATAATTAATCGGAAAAGGTAAGTTTGTACAAATTCATACAATATTCATGAATCCTGTAGTTGCTCACGAGACTACTTGATTAGAGCCAGTACATTTGGAATTATACTGTTTGCCAAGTTTAACAGTATAATCTGTATGGCATACTTGTCTCGAGAGCACTCATGATCATCAGAATTACAGTGGCGCCTATCTAAACTGGACACTGTTTTACGAGGTGTTCAAGTATTTCACCAACAGGAAAAGTCTCCAAATCCGGCTGCAGAATCTTTGGATTTTGTTTTCTTTTTCACTGGTTCTGAAGGAGTCTCTTGTTCTTGTACTGACCGCTTACTGAAGGTGGAAAATTGATAATAAAATCAATACGGTACATGATTTACATTTACTCCTCCATGCGAGAAAAAGTGAAAGTAAATGGGTTTAACGTCCCAACAACAGCTAAGGTCATATAGAGTTTGTTTATTAGTTGGGGTTTGACGGCCTATCAACAGCTATAAAGGTAATTTAAGGCCGGGTCATATAGAGACGGGACAACGGTTTAAAGTCTCATCCTACAGACCAGTGAGATGGAAATACTATGAAAGTATTTTTGATTCCCGAGGCGAGGTTTGAACCAACAACCTCCAGATTGGCAGTCAGGTGTTATGTTATGTATTAAGTGGCTGTGACTGGATAATGGGACATATGGGATTTGTGACAAGTGTCATCAAATAGCACTGTTCACTAGCCTGATAGCGATACACATTGCTTGTTAGAAGCATGGCGGGTGTTTCATTGATGGAATGGTGAATAGTGCAGATCCTGATCAGACCGTGCAGATGCACGGGCTGATCTGGATCTACACTGGTCACAAAACTCGTAAGCCCCATTTCTCCAGTTACAGCCACAACTATATCTGGTTTCAATCATTTCTCCATATGTTTAAATCAAATAAAAAAACACAAGCCTGGTATTCTATTTATCAGGTAACATTTTTGCACTACCAGCATGTAATGTTGTGTTCGCTGAAAAGGAACTTGGATTTACTTACGTTGCCATTATTTAGAATGGCCATGTGACTTTGTTTGACCAATGAAACAGCAGAGAAAGTAATTGTTGTAGGTATTACTGTTGGACAATTCAGTATTCCTTTAATTATTGGTGTTCAACGGCTTGTCAACAGCTAATGTCATTTCATGCCAGGTTAACAGGATCAAATCCCATATTTAACCTGCATGTTTGGTGGTTGTCGGGCGGGTCCAGTTGGGGGTGGGGGGATCACAAAATCAGAACTGAATATTTACAAAATATATATATATTCAGCCAGAAATGATAGAGGAAAGTGTAGAATATTATTCAATTTAGTCCATACAACACACAGCTACAAGATAATACTTACACACTGGGATTGATGTATTTCCCAACGCCGGACTTGAAGGCTACAGGTACCCCATCCTTCTCCTCTCGTCGACTTTTTGGTCGATTCTTGTCCGCGGCCTCCTTTGCCAATCTTGCTAGTTCGTCTTCTCTCTCCTTCACTAACTGGGGAATAATTCAGAGCTCCAGATAAGGTGCATATTGGCGTATTTTACACACTTATTTTAGTAGAAAACGCACTGATTATCAAAAGTGGTAGTACAAAATACTCACACCAATGTGAAAATGCGCATTGATTTTCAAATTGAGTAGTGAAAATACTGTAATAAAATTTAAAGTTACTCTAGTTGAGCTGCAAGAGAGTGCCGTGAGTCACAAAATACCGCAAGTCACAAAATACGCCCGTCGAATATGGGCCAGACAGCGAAGATGCAGAAATGTGAAGCTGTCACTAAGGCAAGGAACATTAATGAGAATTTGACAGTCTATAGCATTATTTCTTCATCTCGTTGTGCTAAACATGTATACTAATTTAGGCAGAGATAGAAAAGTAGAGTGTAAAGTAGAAATGATAGGGAATTGGATACAATAATGTATAAAAAATGGCTAAGTTAAAAAGGTGATATTTTTGTTAAAAAATATTTTTTCGGCATAAAAACACCAAAGTGCACATCTTCAATATGTGTAGAAGACGTCTGTATAGTTTCAGAACGATCTACTGAACGGTTTCGGAGGAGTTGTGTACACAAACTTTGTACCGTATATAGAATTGTATAGAAAAATGTAGAAAAAATGGCTAAGTTAAAAAGGTGATATTTTTGTTAAAAAATATTTTTTCGGCATAAAAACACCAAAGTGCACATCTTCAATATGTGTAGAAGACGTGTGTATAGTTTCAGAACGATCTACTGAAAGGTTTCGGAGGAGTTGTGTACACAAACTCTGTACCGTATATAGAATTGTATAGAAAAATGTAGAAAAAATGGCTAAAGTTAAAAAGGTGATATTTTTATTAAAAAATATTTTTCGGCATAAAAACAGTAAGGTGCACATCTTCAATATGTGTAGAAGACGTGTGTATAGTTTCAGAACGATCGACTGAACGGTTTCGGAGGAGTTGTGTACACAAACTCTGTACCGTATATAGAATTGTGTAGAAAAAATGGCTAAGTTAAAAAGGTGATATTTTTGTTAAAAAATATTTTTTTGGCATAAAAACAGCAAGGTGCACATCTTCAATATGTGTAGAAGACGTGTGTATAGTTTCAGAACGATCGACTGAAAGGTTTTGAGGAGTTGTGGACACAAACTCTGTACCGTATATGTATAGAAAAATGTAGAAACAAGAAACGAGAACTTGGATAACATAATTATACCCACTTTTTGTAGACTAGATGGCCGTGGCCTGCATGTCGCACCTTGGGGCGAGGCATGGACAGTAAAAAAATAGATATAGTAGATGGAAAAACTTTAACGAAAAAACTTTAACCGGACACACGGGCGTACGGACGTACGGACGGACGGATGTATGCCAAAATGCCGACGATATCGCGCTTTCCGCAAGCAGGTGCGACAATGATGATAAACACCCATGTGAAGTATCAAGGTAATGGGTGAAGCAGTTGCAGAGATATAGTACACAAAAACACTTTAACAAATAAATTCAAAGTAATTTGACCTTGACATTGCGCACAGGGGCCGCACGGTTGGGGGTTAGAATGAAAATATGTGATGGGCACCCCTTGATTATGAAGCTGTGAAAGTTTGGTTGTCCTAGGTGGTACAGTACCAAAGAAATGGACTTAAACACGAAAACTTAACATTGAAAACGCGAAAACTTAACATTGAAAATGGCTAAGTCGATTGCGCGGAAAAAATGGGTGAAGTTAAAAAAAAAGTAACATGTTGGATAGTGATATGTGGTGGGCACCCCTTGATTATGAAGCTGTGAAAGTTTGGTGGTCCTAGGTGGTACAGTACCAAATAAATGGACTTAAACACGAAAACTTAAAATTGAAAACGCGAAAACTTAACATTGAAAATGGCTAAGTCGATTGCGCGGAAAAAATGGGTGAAGTTAAAAAAAAAGTAACATGTTGGATAGTGATATGTGGTGGGCACCCCTTGATTATGAAGCTGTGAAAGTTTGGTGGTCCTAGGTGGTACAGTAACAAAGAAATGGACTCAAACACGAAAACTTAACATTGATTGTGGACGCCGCCCGCCTGCCCGCCCGCCCGCCCGGCTTTCGCCAATTTTTTCAAAAAACCTGGCTAAAAATGGCTAAGTTAAAAAGGTGATATTTTTGTTAAAAAATATTTTTTCGGCATAAAAACACCAATATGTGTAGAGGATGTGTGCATAGTTTCAGATCGATCGACTGAACGGTTTCGGAGGAGTTGTGTACACAAACTCTGTACCGTATATAGAACTGTGTAGAAAAATGTAGAAAAAATGGCTAAGTTAAAAAGGTGATATTTTTGTTAAACAATATTTTTTCGGCATAAAAACACCAAAGTGCACATCTTCAATATGTGTAGAAGACATGTGCATAGTTTCAGAACGATCGACTGAACTGTTTCGGAGGAGTTGTGTACACCAACTATGCGCGTTTTCTTCAGCCGCCCACCCACCCGCCCGCCCGCCGTGCGGTAAAACATAATACATACCGTTTTTAAAAACGGTCGTATAAAAATGAGGTGTTATGTTCTCAAAAATATGAGAATTACTTGCAAAAAGTGCAGATCCTGATGAGACGGCTCGTCATGGGCCAATTCATCTGGATCTACACTGTTTGCCAATACCATTATACATGCCTGTGGTGTTGAAAGGGTTAAACATAATCAAACTAAGTGACAAATATATTAACCTACCTCTTCGTCAGCTTCGTCATACGGATTAACAAACACGAAACCCGTCTCCACCTTTACCTCTTTCTGCAAGGAACAGCAGTGGCCATAAAGATGTAAGACTCAGATAGGGAAATGGGGCCAATCCCAGTAGCCTATTTCACCAACATTGCAAAGTATACTTTACTAGCAAAGTATACTTTGAGGGAGTAATCATTTATTTTTCCTGAAATGCATTATTTCATATAGAACTAACAAATGCATATATTTCATGATTAAAAGTATGCAGAATTATTATACTGAATTTATTACATTATCACAGCCAAATTGGCTGTGATAATGTAATAAATTCAGTATAATAACAATTAATAAATTTATCATAAAATTGAAAATTTCTCCCTCAAAGTATACTTTGCAATGTTGATGAAATAGGCTACAGAAATGGGGCTAATTTTTCCGAGAATGGGGGCTAATTCCGCACATAGGTCGTATTGACTTCGAACTTGAATGACATCAATGTTAGCAATGTAACATCACACTGTGGCCATATGCATTGAGTTTGAAGACGTTGGGTTTGCCTTCGAGCCATTTTTCCTAGTGTGCAATTTTACTGCCTTTTCCAGATCTTTGTCAGATTGGGATTGACATCACGTTTTTCGGCCCCCGTTCTGGGATTGGTCCCCGTTCACTAAACTTTGTACGACTAAAATGTTCACATTATGATAGTCTGTAAATTTCACATTAACATTGTTTTCTTTGTAAACACTTACTCAATAAATGTAAATCCATCAATTGGAATTTCCAGAATGCATTTTAATATAAATCAGAGATTAACACAGAGATTCGCATACCCAAATCCATAGTATTCAAGACCTCAAGATAAGAAATTGGGCAATGGAGACTATTACTCCATACTATTGAAATCATTTAAGTATTTCCAATGTTCAATTTGATAGTTTAACCTTTTCAACACGAGAGACCTCTTTCCTAACATTTGAAAACAGTGTAGATAATGATGAGCCGGCTCATAACAAGCCGTCTCATCAAGATCTGCACAATTTGTAAATATTTTTTAATTTTTACAAAAAGAAACCCTTTTCTGCATATTGAAAGTCTCAAACTATAGTATTTCCAAATACGAGGTACACCATGGGATTTTGCACCATCGGGTATCTGCGCAATTTCATGAAATACATTTACAAAATTGACAATATTTTCTATAAATGACGTCAGAAGTTGACACAAATTTCAGAGTACATGCAAAATTAAATTCCAAATGTACATACTTTGAAATTTTTGTCAACTTTTGAGTTCATTTATGAAACATATTATATATTTTATAAATGTATTTCATGAAATTACGCAGATGCCCGAAGGTACAAAATCCCATGGCGTGCCTCTTATTAGGAAAGAAGTCTCTGGTGTTGAGAGGGTTACCCAATGAATTACGTACCAACGGCCGGTCCTTCTTGTCCACTTCGAACCTCTCCACCTTATCCAGGGTTTCCAGGCCACCTACCACCCTGTAATTGTCAAATTCAAGGTCATGTTAAAGGTACACATGCACACTCAGTAGGCACAAAATGGTCTTTATATCAGAGACATCCGAGACACTTTCTGCCAAAATAAATAGTCATTCATCATTACACCAATTATTGATTGGCATTATTATACATTTTATATCAGACGCAAATTTTCTCACTGATATCAGGGGTGATAACCTTAAAATGTAAACGGACATTAATATTTATTTTCTGTATTTATTTTTTGATGTGCAATGATCATATCTTATAATCAGTCGAAAAGGTGACACATTTAATTGATATAAATAATTAAAAAATATCATGCCTCATTTGCATATGAAAATAGCCTGATACCACCGCGAGTCACTATTAGTAAAATATTGAGATATGTTTGTTCAAAATCGCTAAGCAGCCAAGCGTGTCTCCAAGTATTCATATGTCTGTTTTACAGTGGAACTTCTCTAAACCGGACACCATGGGGACCTCCCAGGGTGTCCGGTTTAGAGGGGTTCCACTGTAATACGACATGTAGATGGCAGCGGCCATCATATCACACCCACTGAGATGTTTGATGGTCCCAGTGAGTATGTATGTGGTGAGACATTGTGGAAATATTGGTTACTTAAAAAGTTCAACACAGATTTTACACAAACTTTAACGCAAAATTCAGAGACAAATTAAAACTGGAATTCGTGGACGAATTTGGCAGTGGAGTTTGTCAATTTACACGATGGGGAGGAAGTGTGCATCTGTGCCTGGTTTGTTCAGTAGAACAATGGTACGGTAAACCAGACGTTGAGGCTTTGAGTCCCACGTCAGGTGTGCATTTTCTCGCCCGTGACATAAAAACGCACAGCTACCAACCCTGATCTAAGGATTGTAAGTGAATGTTATACAGATACATGTAACTAGATGGCCGTGGCCCGCCTGTCGCGCCCGCCAAAACTTTGATGGCATACCAAAAAACTTTAATCAAAACTTTAACCAGGATGCACGTATGTAGTAAATACGTATGTATGCCAATGTGCCGACTATATCGCGCTGTCCGCAAGTGGGCGCGACAAAAAAACTTTAAGGCAATTTTTTAAAAGTAATTTGACCTTGACAGTGGGCACAGGGACCGCATGGGTGGGGCTTAGGATGACAATATGGATCATGATAAAACATCCATGCCAAAATACATTAACCAAAACACTTTACTAATCAAAACACTTTATTAATCAACAAGAAATGCGGATGCCACCTGCAGCATATTTGAGAAACTGTGACAAATTGGTTAACCGAAAAGTGTGACGGACGGACGGACGGACGGACGGACGGACGGACGGACGTTCTTACAAATGGATACTTATGTGGCTTATCACATGTTAAATATTAGCCACATAAAACGATTTTTGGCCACATAAAAGGATTTTTTAGGCGGCTAATTGTAACCAACCCTATCCTTTACTAAGTCCATAACCCTGTGGGGCTAGCCACATAAGTACCCTAATGTGTGCCCGGATGGACGGACGGACAGACGGACGGTCCAAACACTATATGCCACCCGTTTCTTCGAAACCCGGTGGCATAAAAACTTTAACCTCGGATGCACGTACATACGGACGTACGCCAATGTGCCAACTATATCGCGCAGTCCACAAGCGGGCGCGACAAAAATGTGCTAAAGGTAGGCTCTAACATACATTTACTCACGTACCTGCCAAATACAGTATGCTTGCCGTCCAAATGTTTAGCTGACCGAAATGTGATGAAGCTGAAATCAGAAAAACGGGAAATCCATACCAATTATTTTATAAATCAGTAGAACATTTATCATACATTGTTACATGACTGTGTTGTTCGACACCGCTCACAGCCGTGTTCTAACGTACAGCGTGTACTGTTTGACAATGGCTGAAGACAATGCTCATGTATCAAAGTACCGAAAGTATTACATATATGCTCAAATTACACGATATTTACGACGGAAATGTAACAATAACGTTTGACCATGTCCAGCCGTGGGTAAATGTTTGCCGTGGCACGAGGGAACTGTTTGAACCCGCGGCCTTGGGGTTCAAACAATTCCCTCGTGCCACGGTAAACGCTTACCCACGGCTGGACATGGTCAAATCATATAACTAACCATTACTCAACAAAACACAACGGAATAACTCAATCAGAGCACCCCAACACACAGACGAGCATTTGTTGGGTTTTGTGGACCCAACATATACATTTCCACTGTTATATAGAATAAGGGGCCACACAAAACAATCAAAGGATTCTTTTGTGTTAGGACGGACGGACGGACGGACGGACGGACACTTACAACTGTGATTTGTTGGTGTGAGGCCCGGAGTTTGCCATACTGAGTATACCGCGACCCGCGTGTAAGAGGTGGGGCTTACACTCGTCCTGAAACGGGGTTTTCCAGATAGAGTCGCCCCCGGTTCCCGTTCCTGTAGGGTCACCTCCTTGTATCTGAAACCAGGAACCATGATGATAAAACTTTTTGGAGTTCATATTTGACATACCATGTGATTTTGTACTTACAAACATTTGGTAATCGGTGCTCTGACTCGAGACCAGGTGAAAAATTTATATAAAATAAATATTTGTTGCCAAAAATGACTATTGTGACTTAATAGTTTACTTCAGCACGTTTTTCAATAGTATCAGTTAGTCTAGTCCTCCAAACCAATGTCACATTTTCAAGCTTGAGCACCAAGTACGTACTCCAAAAGTTATCTGTCTAGCCAAAGGCCTCCACTTAAATAACTTTATGAGCACATACTTCATTCACATACTTCATACTTTAGATAACAGGCCCATAGCGGTGAATAAAATAATGCTATGGCGGACCAAGATCTAGACTTAGACCCTCAAAATGGTGTTTCCTGCGTTCTAAATCTAAAATAGTGCCACGGCGCGCCATGGCTGCCGTGGTGGTGTCTACGGCCATGCATACTGGGTGATTAATTTAATAGATATTGGTGTCGCAATATGCGATTAATTGAGATGAAATGCTCTGCTTTCATTGGTCGAGAAATTAGGGCAAATAATAAAGCTGTGAAATGATGTTATTCCGCACTAATTTCACAAAAAAAAATAGCATTCGCAACACTAGTTAGTTTTTAGCATAACAATTTTTTTTTACAAATCCAGATTTTCTTTAGGTGACTCCGAGGTAAAACTGTGTTCTGAAATACGATATAAAACTATCATTAAATTATTTTTTACTATTAAATAATTCCATCAATTTCTGCACATATCTGATAACCAGTGTCTGTAAACAGTAACTTACCATAAAGTTCCGGACCAGTCTGTGGAACACTGTGTCGTCATAGTAACCACTTGAACACAGTTTCATGAAGTTTTCGCATGTTTTCGGGACAATATCACAGTGTAGTTCGAGGTTCAGGGCTCCATAGTTGGTCACCAGTCTCACGTAACCTTTCTTCTTAACACGCTTGTACCTCACAATGTCTTCATCCACCATCGCTGGACAATAGAGAACACAAGGCTAATGTCTTTTGCTATCATTATCAAGTTTATCAGGAAAGGCTAGGAAATGTGTAGGAATTCAGAGGTTCATCGAGGAATTCCTCCCGTTTCCGAACAGAGCCTGGTGAACTTGATATTTTTACATAGAGAATACGAGGCTGGAATCTTTTGATATAAAGTTTATCAGGTGAGGCTAGGAAATGTGAGGGAATTCCGAGGCTTGCCGACGAATTCCTTCTGTTTCCGAGCCGAACCTGATGAACTTGATATTTTAAAACAGAGAATAACAGGTTAGTGTATATTGATAAAGATCAAATTTATCAGGCCTTGAAACGTCTAGGAAACGTGTAGAAATTCTGAGGTCACCGAGGAATTCCTACTGTTTCTGTGCCGAGCCCGATATTTTTACATAGAAAATGCCAGACTAGTGTCTTTATATCAAGATTATCTGGCAGCAAGCCTCAGATCTGCATCAGAATTATGAGGCTAGCTAAGTCTGCTATTGAAATACACTAGCTGCTATTCTGTTTATCAGGTAAAGTTTTATGCCACCAGGATGAGCAAATATGTTTTTTCTTTGTTGAAAAGAACACGGACTTGATTATGTTGCGTCATTACAGTGATGACATCGGTAACATCATGTGACATTGTACGCCCAATGAACCATTTATAGCGAACATAGTTTTGAACCTGCTCATACAAAATATACATTCAGCCCTGAAATAAGAATAAACCGACCTGGTGCCTATTTCATCAACATTGCAAAGTACTAGCAAAGTATACTTTGAGGGAGAAATTTTCAATTTTTTGAAACATTTATTAATTTTTATTACACTGAATTTATTACATTATCACAGCCATTTAATGGCTGTGATAATGTAATAAATTCAGTATAATAATTCTGCATACTTTTAATCATGACATATATGCATTTGTTAGTTCTATATGAAATAATGTGTTTCAGGAAAAACAAATGATTACTCCCTCAAAGTATACTTTGCTAGAAAAGTATACTTTACAATGTTGGTGAAATCGGTTACTGGTGCCAAGTCCTAACTACACCATAATCACTTAGCCCCAGCTGCTAAAAGTAATAGTATTCACACTAGTCGTACTAATTTTATAATGGGTACAACTTTAAACGCACAAAAAGGATAAAAATGTTTAAAGACCAAACCAGTGATAACAGGATTGTGGTATGGATGTACTCCATACTCCCCACCTGCCGTCAAGTATACTTTAGTGAGAAAATGTCAATTCATGCCCAAATAATAATAATTACCATGCTCAATGTGTGTCTCTGGAGACATGGCTGTAGACGTGAAAGCAGCTGCCACTCTGCCAGTGGAGTAATGGGCCTGAAATATATATATATAGAAAATATAGCGCGATTGTCAAGACAGAAATTCCAGTTTTTAATTCAATAACTGCAAAAAACGCATGGTTTTATGGTTTCGTGACGAGCCGTCTCATCAGGATCTACACTTTTTACAAGTAATTTTCACATGTTTGAGAACAAAAACACCACCTTTACATAAATGGACTAGTCTGAAAATCATTTTGTGACAATTTGATTGGTACGGAAATTAACATATAAACAAGAAATGCGTCTGTCGAACGCGGATGCCACCTGCAGCATATTTGAGAAACTGTGACAAAGTGGTTAACCGAAAAGTGTGACGGACGGACGGACGGACGGACGGACGGACGGTCCAAACACTATATGCCACCCGTTTCTTCGAAACCCGATGGCATAAAAACAATTTCAGTTACTTAGGGGTGAAAGGGTTAACAGCCACAGTATGTGAACATGTTAGTTTGTAATAATTTACACTATCTTTGAGATAGTGGATGAAAAATATGGATACGGAGATATATTCAAAAGGTCAAGGTGAGAGTCTACTGAAGACATGTATTACACTGACATTGTGATATTTGAGACATACCATGGGATTTTGTGCCTATTAAAGAAGATATGCAATTTTTCATGAAAACTGTTTTAAAACAAAATTTATAATAATTTCTGTAAATGACGTCGAAATGTTCAGTTCAGAGCAAATGCAGAATAAAATTAAATTCTCCATTTCCTATGAAAATATCAACAACTTTTGATGTCATTTACAGAAAATATCACAGTTTCTATAAATATCTTTCATGAAAATGGCACATCTTCTCAGATACCAAATCACATGGCGTGTCTCGTGTGAATGAAACATGTGTTACCGCATTAAATCTGTCTGCAACTTTCTTTTCTTCAACTTTCTTTACCTGTAAAATAAATTATAAACATGAACATCATTTACTCACATTGTAATAATGTCAATATTCAACACAATCTTACTATATTATAGAGCGTATTTATTTCTCACTTCCGCAACCAAATATATATGAGGTTAGCCCTTTCAATACTATAGACCGCTATAGCGGTGTTTGCAAACAGTGTAGATCCAGATGAGCCGGCACGCAATGTAATTTTCATATTTTCTTAGAAACAAAACACCTGCTCTTTTAGTATCAGTGTGAAAATAAGTTTGTGTTTATTGGATTGGTAGAACGTATCGCAGTCTATTCCAGTTATTTAGGAATGAAAGGGTTAATAGTTGTTCATAATTATAAAGCACACAGACATTATGGGATTTGTGACCAATGTGACTCCTGATCAAATAACAAACTCATGTCACCTGATAATGATCTATATTGCTTGTTAGAAGCATGAGGGGTGTCTCATTGAAGGAATGGCGAACAGTGTAGATCATGATCAGACTGTGCGGATGCACAGGCTGATCTGGATCTACACTGGTCGCAAAACCCATAAGCCCCATTTCTCCAGTCACATCCTCGTATATGGAGAAACATGAGAGCGCTGTAAACTGTCGCTGCTCTACAGAATCAACTGATGTAATTCATCGTTTTCTATGTATAAATCACAGGTTCAATAGTTAAGAAAGCTAAGACAAGCCATGTGATTTTGTACCTAAGAAGATGTGAGATTTTTCATGAAATATATTTACTGAAACGGTGATATTTTATGTAACTGACGTTGAAAGGTGAGTAAATGTTCATAGCAAATGCAGATATTCTATTCCGCATTTGCTCTGCATATTTTGTCAACTTTTGACGTCATTTATGGAAAATATCGTAAATTTTGTAAATATTTTTCATGAAATACCGCACATCTTCTTAGGTACCATTACACAATCGCATGGCTTGTATAAGATTTGTAATCACATCGGCATACTTACCGGGGCTTTGTACTCACGATCCAGCTCATTGAGAATGTCCCGTGTCTCCGCATTTATCTTCTTCAGATGGTACTTAGGGTCCTTCCTCAATAGCTCCTCCTCTAAAGGTCAAAGAGAGTAAGAGGTCAAGGAGTGTCAGAGGTCAATGATAGTTCGAGGCCAATGATAGTCAGAGGTCAAGGATAGTCCGAGGTCAATGATAGTCAGAGGTCAAGGACAATATGAGGTTAAGGATAATCCGAGGTCAGGGGCAGCAGACTGAACTCCAGACAGAATTCCGTCACGAAGAGGTGTCGCGCCTGCCGAGGCATTTGAGCAGAACATGATCATGGACATGTGCTAAAGTAACCATCACAAAAACCGTCAGAGAAGCTAATGCTTAAAGACAAAAAAAGTGAAGTTTGAAGAATTTTTTTTACATAATAAATGGCTAAGTGTTTCCACAACCATGTGAATGTCAAAAAGGTCATGTTAATAGCGGCATGAGTGTGTTCCAAATGCTTACATGTGTGGCCGGGCGAGAAACATGCATATCCGACCCGAGGCTCGAACGGGGGACCTCTGGATTACCATACCATCGCTCTAACCGACTGAGCTGGCCGGGCACGAATACCCATCTTCTCCCCATAGTGAGCTACGTACCTTGATAAAGTTGCATGTATAAAAAAAAGTGTTCAAATATTGAAGCAATCCATCAATGTATATTAATGTTATACGATGATGAAGAAATTTGTACAAACCTTTTAAGGCAAAAAATGGCTATGTGTTTCTGCAAAAATGTGAAGGTAAAACAAGCGAAGGTCATGTCAATGGAGGCATGCGTGTGTTCCAAATGATTACATGTATCAAGTGTCCAAATATTGAAGCAATCCGTCAAGTAATATTAAAGTTATACCATGATGACGAAGCTTGTACAAACTTTTTGACATTTCGGACGACGGCGGAAAAAGCGGGGACTATAGTCGCGCCTTCTGCTATTAAAGCAAGCACGACAAAAACTAGAAAATATGGTCTGTTGACGCACTTAGTTAATTTGAGAAACTCTTCCAAAAATAAACAGACGGACAGACGGACGTTCTTACATTACTATACTATACCTATTTTTTAGGTGGCTAATTGTAACCAACCCTATCCTTTACCAAGTCCATAACCCTGTGGGGCTAGCCACATAAGTACCCTAATGTGTGCCCGAACAGACGGACAGACGGACAGACGGACGGACAGACAGGGTCACGTGTGTTTTCTTATAGACAGACAGGGCGAAACCTATAGAGTCCTAATTACCACGTTTTAGTGTCTTTTGATATAATGTTCATCAGGTAAGGCTAGGAAACGTGTAGGAATTCCTTCCACTTCCTAGCCGAGCACGATAAACTTGAACAAAATATTATTTATCAGATACCATTTAGTACAATAAAAGTATTACTTTTCATTGCAAGAATGTGGACTTCTCTATGTGGCGTCATCATACAGACGTAATTCGGTAAGTCACATATGATATCTCTCGACCAATGAAACGTCAGCAAAAGTTGTTTTAATATACAGATAGTCATACACTACCTTCCTCCCCCACTTTCAGCCCCTTCTGGATGTGGTAGAACTTTGTGATGTTAAACTTCTCCAGATTACTGGGATCCTGTAGCAGTGAATGAGAAAGAGTTATTGAAATCAGTTTACTAACAGACTATATTTGAGGCTGTGACTGGAGAAATGGGGCTTACAAGTTTTGTGACCAGTGTAGATCCAGATCAGCCTGTGCATCCGCACAGTCTGATCAGGATCTGCACAGTTCGTTATTCCATCAGTGAAACACCTGTCATGTTTCTAACAAGCAAAATAGATTGTTATGAGGCTACAGGAGTGTGCTATTTGATCAGGAGCTAGACTGGTCACATATCCCATAAGCCCCATTTCTCCAGTCACAGCCACATGTTATGAAGTGACAGAGAGAACGCTAGAGCAAATGAAGAGATATCAGGTGCATAAAAACTTCTAACGATAAATCTTTTGAACATGTAATTTCACCTTGACATTGGTCAAACAGGTGCCATGGGTGGGCTATAGAATACTACTGTCTGTTTCACGAAAGCTGCCCAAATTTTACGGCTATATAATCAATTCAAAAACAAGATTTCTTTTGATAATATTAAATTAAAGGAAAAATTAAGAATGAGCCTTCTTTTTATTTCGTGAAATTTGGTCAAATATTGATTTTATTGCGAAAAAACAATTTCCCCATGTTAAATCCCCATAGACATCTTCACGGAGTGAAGATGTCTATGGGGATTTAACATGGGGAAATTTTTTTGAATTTTAGAAATACTGGACCGATTTTCAAAATTTAACTTTTGTTTTCTGAGTTGGATCATTTCCAAGCTATCTAGTCAGGTTTCGGAGTCAATTTTCAAATGTTTTCGTTTTTTGACTCCTCCCACACTTCCTTACCACTTTTTCCCCCATGTTAAATTCCCATAGACAAATCAATTTTTCGTAATAAAATCAATATTTGACCGAATTTCACGAAATAAAAAGAAGGCTCATTCTTAAATTGTCCTTTAATTTAATATTATCGCAAATAATATTGTTTTTGAATTGTCTATAGAGCCGTAAAATTTGGGCAGATTTCGTGAAACAGACTATAATAGAGATGATGATAACAAGTGTATGTAGTCAGGCTTATGGTCACAGAGATGATATGCGAAACTATTAACAGAAATGCTACAGATGCACACACAGATTGAAAGCAGAAAACTGCAGATCCCTTGACTTGACATATGAGACACGCTATGTGATTTTGTACCAAAGATATTTCAATATTTACGATAGTTTCTGTAAATGATTCCGCATTTGCTATTTGCTAACCCAAATCATTTTTCGACATCATTTTACGGAATATCACAGTTTCTGTAAATATATTCCAAAGAAAAATCGCACATGTTCTCAGGTACAAATCACAGGGCATGTCTCATTACCGGTGTATAATTATTGCAGGTGGGAGGTATCTTTTAATTTCAGGTAAACTGACAAAGAAATATGAGACACGCCATGGGATTTTGTAACTTCGGACATCTGCGTATTTTCATTAAATATGTTCACAAAATTTACAATATTTTCCATACAAAATCACATGGCGTGTCTCATATAAGGTTCGACAATGTCCAACCGTGGGTAAAAGTTTGCCGTGGCACAAGGTAACTGTTTGAACCCCAAGGCCGCGGGTTCAAACAGTTCCCGAGTGCCACGACAAAAATATTACAATATTTTTCATTTTAAAGAAAATATTGTAAATTTTGTAAAAGTATTTCATGAAATTACACAGATGTACGAAGGTACAAAATCACATGGTGTGTCTCATATATGAAGAGTCAATCGTCCAAGTTCTCAATCATTGGTATTTACTGATATGCAGAAATTACCCAGCGATGTTTTTTTATATGAAATCCGGCAAATTATGTCCCAATTTAAGCAGTCACTACAGTATACCTGTACTGTAATCAAGTCCTTCCTGGCAAATGGTTCATCTGTGAGCAGATCCCTCCAGAAACTCGGCTTGATGTTCAATCTGTGCACAGCCTGGAGAAACAATATAGGAATGAATGGCCTTTTTGTGGAATTTATCGGGGTATAAACTTGGAAAAGTCGCGGGAATACTGGACGAAGGCCGGAAGGCCTCGTCCAGTATTCCCGCGACTTTTCCAAGTTTATATCCTCGATAAATTCCACAAAAATGCCATTCATTCCTTATAATTCCAGCATTTTAAATAAATTAATTAAGAAAATGTGTTTATTTTCCGTTTTCTTAAGAATTATTTTAACTGCGCCTGACGGTTACGGAAAGTTGTTCGGCATGGAGTTTACTGGGATATAAATTTTGGACGGAGACTTGCAACGGACCAATCAAATGCTAGGGAATTGTGTAAATATTTTTGTGCTGGAATTATAATACCATAACGTCCCTAAATATTCAAACACGATTAATTCTGGGAAACAACAAAGAGTATCCCAATATTTAGAGTTAGTATGGTTGTTCTGGTATATCACAATAACAACATATTTGGATTTTGTTTTGGGAAACCCTTATTTTTATAGGAGTTTCCTAAATTAAATGGCATTATTCAACTACCATTTTGAAAAACCGGATTTATTTCACGAGACATCTGGAAATCCGATGAATTAAACGAGTGGGGTGTAGTTTCATTGTCGGATTTACATGCTTTTCGAAAAATGTAAAAGTTCTTAGACCAGCATATAACAAATTGACAATTTTGACGTTAACGTATGAATTGTTCATTCGCCCGAAAAGACGTCAAACGTAACGTCAATTACGTTTCACGAATGTCAACGAGGAAATAACTCCTTCAAGTATGTATGCCAATGTGGCGACTAAATCGCGCTATCAGCAAGCGGGCGCGACAAAAATGAAAGGCTTTACTAATGCGCGCACGTAAGTATGCAGATACGTACATGGACTAGCTAAATGCCCTCTTGCCTATTGATGAGGGGATAAATATAAATTCACACAAGTGGCTCTGTCAAACCACAGAAATTTGTTCCTTCCTATTCTTCAATATTACGGTAAAAGACATCATTCAGTGCTAAACATAAGAACATACTCACTTGGCATACAGTACAATGTACACTTACAAAGTTTATAAACACACAGTGTACCTTGCCACAAATAAATGGACATGGGCACACGCATAGGGACATAAACATTACACCATATACTAGTACTTACGTCATATGCAAACACATTTCCTGTTTGTCTGACGGCAACAATATGAGTGTTCTCGTTAAACACCTTGAAGGTCACTGGACAGTGGTATTTACCTGTAAAACAGAAAATTCAGTTGTCTATTGGGCTCCCAGCGGAGAAAAGGGACCGTATTCCATATGTGACCACTGTAGGCCCAGATCAGACTGTGCGGACTGTCAGCGTGGATGCATCCGCAGTCTGATAAGGGTCTATGCTGTTTAGTCCCTGTAATAGCATTACGTCCGTGTGAGTGAAAATTGAAAGTGAATGGGTCATATAGAGATGGTACCTTGGTTTCAAGTCTCATCGGAAAGACCAGTGAGGTGGAAATACTAAGAAGTATTTTTTGTGCGAGGATTGAACACACATGCCCTAACCTCCATGCCACATCCCATCTCTCCACTCAAATTTTCTAACACTGTGACCATGACATAGGTATAACTGGGGTCATGGATTTGTCACACAACACAATGATCGAGAGCCATCAGAGGAATGCATGTGTGAAACAAGAAGCAGTTCTGTGAAAGGAAACAAATATTTATACTGTCCTTAAATTCATAATGGAAACGCCCCTTCAGACTACACGCACTTTAAACAGGACCAAATGTGTTTCATACCACAGTAAACGCAACAACCCATGGCTTTATTCCATAATTACATGTACTTCCAATGTTAAGTTTAGAGAAAAAATTAATTAGGTGACATTTGGCCTTTAGACTATAGTCTGTTTCACGAAAGCTGCCCAAATTTTACGGCCATATAAACAATTCAAAAACCATATTTTTTTCGATAATATGAAATTAAAGGAAAATTTAAGAAAGAGCCTTCTTTTTATTTCGTGCAATTTTGTCAAATATTGATTTTATTGCGAAAACAAAATTTCCCCATGTTAAATCCCCATAGACATCTTCACGGAGTGGAGTGAAGATGTCTATGGAGATTTAACATGGGGAAATATTTTAGAATTTCAGAAATACTGGACCGATTTTTAAAATTTAACTTTTGTTTTCTTAGTTAGATCATTTCCAAGGTTTCGGAGTCAATTTCCAAAATTTTAGTTTTTTTACTTCTCCCACAACTCCTCTACCTTTTTCCCCCATGTTAAATTCCCATAGACAAATCAATTTTTCGTAATAAAATCAATATTTGACCAAATTTCACGAAATAAAAAGAAGGCTCATTCTTAAATTGTCCTTTAATTTAATATTATCGAAAAAAATATGGTTTTTGAATTGTTTATATGGCCGTAAAATTTGGGAAGCTTTCGTGAAACAGACAGTAGTTAGGGTTAAATGGCCGTGGATTTGTCACAGCATGATAGATGATTGACATTGTTGACTGATTTGATAGGAAACACATTATAAATTTGTTATGAAATGAGCAGACTTGTTTAAATTAAAATATAAAATCATCACTGATCACTGCTCATGTACGATCCTCTATATAGAGAATAGTAGGTTAGTGCCGTGCCGTGAATGGGAAAAAATATCTGGCAAGGCTTTCTTTATTTCTCATCAAAAGTATATGTAGTGACCACCATTTGAACCGTCTTGCCGAGATGGTTCAAATGAGTGGTCACAACATATACTTTGGTTCAGAAATAAGGAAAATAGATAGAGAATAGTAGGTTAGTGCCGTGAAGGGGAAAAAATATCTGGCAAGGCTCAGGAAACGGGATGGGCGAGGCTCTGCCGAGCACATCCCGTTTCCGTGCCGCGCCAGATATTTTTTCCCATTCACGGCACTAACCTACTATTCTATTTATCCCGTCAACACCTACAAAATGTAAAATGCAAAAATAGTATTGACTGGATATCAAAAATGTTTCACGGCACCGTGTTTCACGGCACATACGCACTGTGTTGACGGGATAAATACATGTACATACCATCTGCATTGTTGTGGAACTTCAACCTAATTAATTCCTTTGCGCTTATTTTCTGCAACAAGAGAAAGACTATTATAAATACAAGAGGCATTGTTGAATGAAACCATACAGTATCGCTGTATCTACACCGTCAGCAAAAATACTTATTTATGTGAGCATGGCATGCATTGTATGTAACCTGCCAAAAAAGAGGCTTTATACCGAGTCTTTGATCAGAATATTTCCTTGTACACTATCTCTTTGCAACTGCATATTCTCCCATCATCCATGGCTAGGCTTAAAAAACAGAGCCAAACCTCAGATTTCCCAGGGTTTTCAATAGCCTCTAGAATTCAAGAGCCAAAATGGCATATGAAGAAAAATAGTTCAAGGGTCAAAATTCTCAAAAGGGTCACTATTGAAAACACCAGGGCTCCAGATAAGGAATTAGTAATTGGGTATTTCAAAATTTTAATTGGGTAAAATAAAATCACACTACTGTTTACACATCAGCAGACCGCACTTATTGAACAGTTTGCTTCTAAATGAAAACACATCTTGGTATTTCATTAGAATTGTCTCCTTGGAGACAATTCTAATGAAATACCAAGATGTGTTTTTATGGAAAAATAAGAAAATATGCTATATTTGTTTTCTGTAGCATGATAAAGATACCACAAATTTTTCATTGCTTTTTGATACCCACTACTTCTGATTTCAATTGGGTTTTTGGCAATTTTAATTGTTTTAACTGTTTTCCACACAGTTACAAGAAGTGTCCGATAAATTGGCCACAATGTGACAAAACGAGGCTTATTTAATTTCAAACCAGTATGGATTATGGTCGATCTGCGTATTCATATAGCCTTATGATCATCCAAATTGTGTACTGTGGATGAATTGTGGTCTTGAAGATCATATGTAGCTGTGACTGGAGAAATGGGGCTTATGGAATTTGTGTAGATCTAGGTCTGCTAGTTCACTCCTGTAGCCTAATAATGATCAATATTGTTTGTTAGAAGCATGGCGGGTGTTTCATTGACGGAATGGCGAACAGTGCAGATCCTGATCAGACTGTGGATGCACAGGCTGATCTGGATCTACACTGGCAGCAAAAACATATAGCCTCATTTCTCTAGTCATAGCCATATAATGCAAAACAGTGCAGATCATGATCAGACTGGATGGTTGCGCAGGCTGATATGGATCTACTCTGGTCGCAAATACCACAAGCCCCACTTCTCCTGTCACAGCCACATTGGTCAAACAGTGTAGAACCTGACCAGACTGCACATATGCACAGACCGGTCTGGGTCTACACAAATTTGGTGGCAAAAAAACAGCATACAAAATGACATTACTAAGTGTGGTATTTCCTAAGATCAACCACCTTGACATACCTCTCCAGTTGCAGGATTTATTCCAAACTTCTTCAGAAATGGCACTATACTCCTGCAAAAAAAGACTATGTCAGTAGCAGAACCTTATCAAAGCCAACAATTGCAAACACTGTAGATCCAGATGAGCTGGCTCGTAACGAGCCATCTCATCAGAATCTACAGTATTTGTCATTATTTTTAAGATTTTGAAACAATACCCCATTTTTGATTAATGGAATTGTCCAAAATTAGCATGGAATAGACCATGTTATATATTTAGGGGTCAAAATATAAATGTATACCCCACCTATCACTTTGATGGCAAAACAGCTTGGATTGAAAAATTTCCAAGTCTGAAAATGGGGATATGACAAAAAAATGAAATACACTCTGGACTTCCACACGCCATAAGAAGCACAAAAACTAGGCAAAATTGCAAAAAAAGACTATGTCAGTAGCAGAACCTTATCAAAGCCAACAATTGCAAACACTGTAGATCCAGATGAGCTGGCTCGTAACGAGCCATCTCATCAGAATCTACAGTATTTGTCATTATTTTTAAGATTTTGAAACAATACCACATTTTTGATTAATGGAATTGTCCAAAATTAGCATGGAATAGACCATGTTATATATTTAGGGGTCAAAATATAAATGTATACCCCACCTATCACTTTGATGGCAAAACAGCTTGGATTGAAAAATTTCCAAGTCTGAAAATGGGGATATGACAAAAAAATGAAATACACTCTGGACTTCCACACGCCATAAGAAGCACAAAAACTAGGCAAAATTGCAAAATAAATCAAACTCAATAAGGGGAGATAATCCATGACGCACAGGTTAAATTAAAACTCAAATTCACTTTCTGCATCTACACATCATAAGACAGATTGGATGTGGTGGAGAATTTGTTATACTCCACCACGTCCAATCTGCCTTATGATGTGTAGATAGAGAAAGTGAATTAAATTTTGTATTCATCCTCTGTGTCATGGATTATCTCCACTTTAAGGGGCTTTAACGGCGACCTCAGGCCACTGAACACTTGATCGTGTCGATTTCTGGATAATGTGATTTTATTTTTATACTCCAATCTGGACCTAACGATAATTCTTTACACTTTCAGTGAATAGGCATACAGTGTCGTAAGCCCTGATCAGACAGCCCGATTGTGGCTAGACAGTTACACAATAAGATTCCTTTCATCAATCAATTTGTCACCAATTTAAAAGAATGGTACCTGTACTTACATAAGATCAAATATAACGCCTTCTTTTGTACATAGTGGATTCTCAAATGGCTGCATAGACAACCTATAATGGACAAGGGAGATAATGCTGTGTGATAAGTACAATCTCATAGAAGACAAGCCATGTGATTTTGTACTTAAGAATATGTATATACGATATTTTCCGCAAATTACGTCGGAAGTTGAACAATTTTTCAGAGCAAATGCGGAATAGAATTCCGCATTTGCTATGTAATTTTGTCAACTCTAAATGTCATTCACAGGAAATACAGTTTACACTTGTTACTTCAAACTCTCTTAACCCTTTCACACCTAAGTAACTGGAATGTATTTTGATATGTTAATTTTGCAGCCAATCCAATCATCACAAAATGGTTTTCAGACTAGTCCATTTATGAAAAGGGGGGGGGGTGGGGGGGGGGGGGGGGGGGGGGGGGGGGGGAGTTGTTCTCAAAAATATGCAAATCACTTGCAAAAAGTGTAGATCCTGATGAGACGGCTCGTCTGGATCTACACTTTTTGCCAATGTCACTATACAGGCCTGTAGTGTTAAAAGGGTTAAGTCAAACTACTGATGACTCAAAGTCAACTTCTTGGTCCCAATTACATGTTTTGAATTTGTTTTCCTATAATATAACTCTCGTAAACTCAAATTTCGATAACTTAATTTTCCTCAGTACGCTGGGCTTTGAGTAAACGAGTGTTAACAGTATCAGTTTCTGTAAATAGTTTTCATGAAAAATCGCACACCCTCTTGGGTACAAAATGATCACATGGCTTGTCTCATGTGATATTAGCCTGAATATATCTTGGTGAGTAATCTATGTCACATGTACCTGCTATTTAGGCGCACTTCAATCCACAGGTGGAAGACTCGGACCTATGACACCAAAAAAATGCCTATTAAAAAAATGCCATTACCCCACCCACTTGGTCTTGTACAGTACCATATTCTATTTATAGAATATGGTACTGTACGAGACCAAGTGGGTGGGGTCATAGGTGTCATAGGTCCGAGTCTTCCACCTGTGCTTCAACCTAAAGTTTTGTAAAATGTGGCTGTGACTTAGAAAAATGGGGCTTATGGGATTTGTGACCAGAGTAGCTCCTAATCAAAGAGCACACTATTGTAGCCTGATAATTATCTAATGATAATGCTTGTTAAACTGTTAAAAGCAGGACGGATGTGTCATTGATGGAATGGCGAACAGTGCCGATTCTGATCAGGCTGATCTGGATCTACACTGGTCGCAAAACCCATAAACCCCATTTTTCCAGTCACAGCCACAAATAACTCAATCACTGGAGCAATTTGATGACATTTAACTGATACTGAGGCTGAGCTTAATTTTGACAATGTTAAAAGAAAATCACACACATGCACGGTACATGACACGCTGTTCTAGCCATCTCATACTTACGTGCAGCAGGAAAACGGGAGTCTGCGAAATTCAGGTTTCTTCTGAACACCCTTGTATCCGCCAAAGCTTTCCTTCCATTCTGTGGTTGTAAGCCATCTTAAATATATCAGAAAACGCCTAAACCCTTTCAGCCCCAAGTAACTGGAATGTATTTGTATATATTAATTTCAGGACCAATCCAATCGTTCCAAATGATCCATTTGTGACAGGTGGTGTTTTTTTTCCTTAAAATATGAAAATTACTTGCAAAAAGAGCAGATCCTGATGAGACGGATCCTCACGAGCAGGCTCATCTGTATCTACACATTTTGCCAATATCACTATACAAGCCTGTGCTGTTTGGTGCGAGACATTACAACTAATGGACCATTAGAAGAGGACATTGTAATCTTCACATATTGTGTGGAATATAATGAAAATATTTAAAATGGTTATACTAGCCAATTTCATCAAAATTGCAAAGTATACTTATCTAGCAAAGTATAATTTGAGGGAGTAATCATTTATTTTTCCCGAAATGCATCATTTCATATAGAACTAATGATTGCATATAGTTGATGATTAAAAGTATACAGAATTATTATACTGAATTTATTACATTATCACAGCCAAAATGGCTGTGATAATGTAATAAATTCAGTATAATAACAAGAAACGAGGCAAAGCCACGAAGGCCAGGTTTTTTCCAAGCATAGACACTTGGATAACATAATTATACCCACTTTTTGTAGACTAGATGGCCGTGGCCTGCATGTCGCGCCTTGGGGCGAGGCATGGACACTAAAAAAAGAGATATAGTAGATGAAAAAACTTTAACCAAAAAACTTTCTGAAATGTCTAAGTCAATTATTCTGAAAAGAAGTTCAAGGTAAAAAAAATAAATACATGTTGGGTAGTGGTATGTGAGGTGAGCACCCCTAGATTATGAAGTTGTGCAAGTATGTTGGTCATAGGTGATATAGTACGTGAAAAATAGAATTGTCAAGACGAAAAATAAACCTTGAAAAAGTAAATTAAGTGGAAAGAATAAGTCAACATAAAAAAAAAGTCACATGTTGGATAGTGGTATGAGGTGGGCACGACTTGGTTATGAAGCTGTTTGTTGGTCCTAGGTTGTACAGTAACAGAGAAATGTAAATAAACACAAAAAGTTAACGTTGAAAATGGCTACGTTAATTACGTAGAAATAATAGGTCAAGGTAAAACAAATGCTTACATGTTGGATAGTTGTATGTGGTGGGCACCCCTTGGTTATGAAGCTGTGAAAGTTTGGTGGTCCTATGTGGTACAGTACCAAAGAAATGGACATAAACACGAAAAGTTAACATTGTAAACGCGAAAAGTTAACATTGAAAATGGCTAAGTCGACTGCGCTGAAAAAATGGGTCAAGTTAAAAACAAGAAACGAGGCAAAGCCACAAAGGCCAGGTTTTTTCCAAGCATGGACACTTGGATAACATAATTATACCCACTTTTTGTAGACTAGATGGCCGTGGCCTGCATGTCGCGCCTTGGGGCGAGGCATGGACACTAAAAAAATAGATATAGTAGATGGAAAAACTTTAACCAAAAAACTTTAACCGGACACACACGAACGGACGGACGTATGCCAAAATGCCGACGATATCGCGCTTTCCGCAAGCAGGTGCGACAATGATGATAAACACCCATGTGAAGTATCAAGGTATTGGGTGAAGCAGTTGCAGAGATATAGTACACGAACAAACTTTAACAAAAAAATTCAAAGTAATTTGACCTTGACATTGGGCACAGGGGCCGCACGGTTGGGGGTTAGAATGAAAATATGGATGATGATAAACACCCATGTGAAGTTTCAAGGTAATGGGCGAAGCAGTTGCAGAGATATAGTATAACGAAAAAGTTTTAACCAAAAAACTTTAACCAGACGTATGTTAAAAAGTTAACGTTGAAAATGGCTAAGTCAATTACGTAGAAATAATAGGTGAAGGTAAAAAAATGGTCACATGTTGGATAGTTGTATGTGGTAGGCACCCCTTGGTTATGAAGCTGTGAAAGTTTGGTGGTCCTAGGTGGTACAGTACCAAAGAAATGGACTTAAATACGAAAACTTAACATTGTAAACGCGAAAACTTAACATTGAAAATGGCTAAGTCGACTACGCGGAAAAAATGGGTGAAGTTAAAAAAAAAGTAACATGTTGGATAGTGATATGTGGTGGATACCCCTTGATTATGAAGCTGTGAAAGTTTGGTGGTCCTAGGTGGTACAGTACCAAAGAAATGGACTTAAACACGAAAACTTAACATTGTAAACGCGAAAACTTAACATTGAAAATGGCTAAGTCGACTACGCGGAAAAAATGGGTGAAGTTTAAAAAAAAGTAACATGTTGGATAGTGATATGTGGTGGGCACCCCTTGATTATGAAGCTGTGAAAGTTCGGTGGTCCTAGGTGGTACAGTAACAAAGAAATGGACTCAAACACGAAAACTTAACATTGATTGTGGACGCCGCCCGCCCGGCTTTCGCCAATCCAATAGCCTGGATTTTTTTTAAAAAAACCTGGCTAAAAAGGTAACATGTTGGATAGTGATATGTGGTGGGCCCCCCTTGGTTATGAAGCTGTGAAAGTTTGTTGGTCCTATGTGGTACAGTATCAAAGAAATGGACTCAAACACAAAAACTTAACATTGTAAATGCGAAAACTTAACATTGAAAATGGCCAAGTCGACTGCGCGGAAAAAATGGGTCAAGTTAAAAAAAAAGGTAACATGTTGGATAGTGATATGTGGTGGGCACCCCTTGGTTATGAAGCTGTGAAAGTGTGTTGGTCCTATGTGGTACAGTAACAAAGAAATGGACTCAAACACGAAAACCTAACATTGATTGTGGACGCCGCCCGCCCGGCTTTCGCCAATCCAATAGCCTGGATTTTTTTCTCAAAAAAACTGGCTAAAAATTAATAAAATATTGAAAATTACTCCCTCAAAGGAATTTTTTGGAAGGTCCGAGAGGATATTCGTAAGAAAAACGGTAGAAATATGTGTTCGTTTCATACTAAACGACTTGTCACACCATGTGTAAATACTTGAATATGTCACCAAAAATTATCTATAAGACGATAATCAGAACGGGTTTAGCATCGCCACTAATGATGATCGCAATTTCAATTTTATCACTGGTCCGGTGGACTTTTTGCTTGTAAAATACAAAGGTCCGACATTAAAATTTGTAGGTCCAGGACCTCGGACCAGTGCTATTTTCAGGCCCTGTAGTATGAACAATTATGTCTGTTTAAATAATATTAGACATAGCACTATGGCTATACCGATACCTATAGATATCTATAGCAAAGTAAATAATAAATGATAAAAGTTAGATAATGAAAAATAGAAGCTAAACATGATATAGACACAGTAAATAATAAATGATAAGTCAGATAATGAAATATAGAAGCTAAACATGATATAGACATAGTAAATAATAAATGATAAGTCAGATAATGAAAAATAGAAGTTAAACATGATATAGACATAGTAAATAATAAAAGTCAGATAATGAAAAATAGAAGCTAAACATGATTTATCCCGCCAACACAGTGCGTATGTGCCGTGAAACACGGTGCCGTGAAACATTTTTGATATCCAGTAACTACTATTTTTGCATTTTACAGCCATTTGTAGGTGTTGACAGGATAAATAGAATAGTAGGTTAGTGCCGTGAATGGGAAAAAATATCTGGCGCGGCCTCGCCCATCCCGTTTCCTGAGCCTTGCCAGATATTTGTTCCCATTCACGGCACTAACCTACTATTCTCTATATATTTTCCTTATGTCTGAACCAAAATATATGTTGTGACCACTCATTTGAACCGTCTGGGCGAGACGGTTCAAATGAGTGGTCACTACATATACTTCTGATGAGAAATAAATAAATTCTTGAGCCTTGCCGGATATTTTTTCCCATGTTCAAGTCTAAAATAAAGTGTGCAAAATTTCGGAGAAACGGTTGATTTGTAACCACTGGTACTTCACTTCTGTCGGTGTCCTATTATTAATATATTTAGGAGACAATATTAGAATCGTCTCTGAGAGAGGTTCCAGTGGCGAAAACTGGACTACCACGAAAACTGCCATAATGACCATACAAATACGGGAAGAACTAACTGTCAGACCGCTTATTGTTATTTTTAAGCCACTTCACCATCTGTAACAAGAATGTTGGGGCTGCCTAACAAGAATAATATACAAAATATATGCTAAAATAACGTGAAAATATTACAATTTATCTTTTTGGTGTTGTTTCTTTCCCATTTTAATTATTTTAGCATCGACGTCGATATGACGCTTTGGAAACAGAGTAAAGCGTTTTGGTGATCATTCCGGGACAAGTTTAAATGGCGGCCTGGCCGCGAGTTCCGACTATGGCGGCCCTAGGTAGAATTGACGGGGTTGCATGTGGTCAAAGCGTAGGCCGCCGATAAACCAGGTGCGAAATACTATTTGGCCGTTTTATGGATGACTGTATACCAATTATATATAGGGGCTGCCAATAAGGGTGGTGCGAAATGTCTGGCCGTTTGATTTATGACTGTATATAAATTGTAGATAGGGGATTAGTGTCATGTAGGTAAAACAACTGCCAGCCTGATACTTTCACATACGCGCCACTCACTGCATCTCGCTAATATATGGGCAAATACAATACCGCCGTGTATTATCTTCTCTTTTTCTTTCGTCTTCAGAATGTGTGTAACAAATTGTCATCTAACCAAATAGCAACCGACAAAGGCCGCACCTAAACTCGAATAATAGCATCTATCCAACAGGTTTTTCTGTAGATAATGGCACAGAGAATAGCACATATCTTCGTCTTCTGCTCTGGACTGTCCAGATGAAATCTGGAACAATAGTATGATAGAGTGTAATTAAGTGTAGCGGTATAATTAATATGCTACCAATCTAGTATATATGAGTCAACTAATGCATGGTGCCAATTTATGAGACAATGTCACACAACACGACAATTACAAACAGCGCAGACCGTGAGTATTTTTATAACCTCACAACAAGAACCCAGCAAGCCCAGTTTTTGTTTTTAGATGATATAATACACAACTTTACCGGATATTCCTCGAATAAGCTATAATAACTTCCAACACCCTGATTTCGGTAACTTAACAATACAGATACTTACTACAGATATCGGTTTCTCAATGATATCGGCTTTGCTTGCTAGCCAGCAGGTAAACAAATATGTGTCTAGTCACCTCAGTGTCCATGGAGCAAGTAAACATGACACTTTGAGGGTTGGTCAGGGCAAAACATAGCAGCCATGGCAGGGAATGATCGATATTGGGTTATGCAACATATTGGCCATGGCATATATTAGTGAGATGCAGTGAGTGGCGTATGTGTCATCAATAAAACGGCCAGACATTTCGCACCTCGCTTATAGGCGGCCTACGTTTTGACCCCAACCCACTCAATTATACGTAAGGCCACGTACCATAGTCGGAATTCGCGGCCAGGCCGCCATTCTGTTCTGTTGTATAATGACTTCCTATGTTAGGAACACCTCCTTCGCGGAGTAGAACGTCTTAGGTAACAATTGTTAGAATGTGTTGATAGGTGCAATTCCAGCACCGCAATTACAGGACTGAATATTTCTCGACAAATCAACAGCAGTATGGGTTACCAGCGGATGCGTCAACATATAATTATACAGTTCAAGCACATGCTGGCTATCTTGTTTCTAAGTGTGTGCGTTATTTCTTGTTGCGAGGACGACGAGGAACTAGCGAGAGTTGATTATATCTCTCAACATGCAAAACGAAGGCCATGCGTCTGGAGTGGTATTCTAACTGGACAGTATGTTCTGTAGCATCTTGCCGCTGGTCGGTGACTATGACACTAGGGTTTACTAGCAGTTGCAGCATACTACAGTCTTTGTTAGTCACACTGTGAAACGTGTTGGTTATTACATTCATTATTGGCGTTCTAGCGTTAGTAAGTGCAATACACTCGATCAGGAAGTGTTGTAGTGTTTCATCATGGGATTTGCACAGTAGACATTCAGGATTAACTACATTTTTGTTGAAGGATGCTCTGTTACTTTGAAGTAAGTACGTTCCTTTCGCTATCTTAAGCTGCGTGTAGACACGTGGAATTTCAGCGGCATTTCTTATCGACGATATGACTGGGTGTATTTTGCCGTATTTGTAACAGACAATATTTAAGAGCTTTATGTTTGAATATAAGCTTGCGGCATGCCTGATTTTCTTGATCCAGTGTGTATTGATGGCGTTGTTTAGTCACATTTTCGATTCCGGATTATCCAAGGTGTAAGTTAAGACGCGTCAGGAAGTCCGTAGTCTTCTAATTTGAGTTGACCAGCCATGACTGTTCATTGATTTAACATTTATTTCACGTTTGATGACTTCCTTTTTAACGCAGCCGTCTAGCCTACATACTTATGTTTTCAAACAGTTCTAAAGTTCGTTTGTGTAGTTGCAATTGACCTTCAATCGGGATTGTTCCGGTAAGTATATAGAGAGCTGGATTAGGAACTGTCACAGGTAATGATAGTATCTGCTTCATAATTTTCTTGTAGAACTTTTTCAGTACTTCTAGGTTTTTTTTGCACTTGGAATTGTAACCTTGAAAGTCCATATAATAGTACAGGTATTGCATATATTCGTAAGAGGTGCAGCGACGTTTCTGGGTCGAGACCGTTTTCACCGTGGAGACCGCGGCCATGAAACAATAGTACGTCTGGTTTTTCTAACGTGTTCATAGACGGTAGTCTTTTGAGTATCCTTTGACCTCATAATACCGACGTGCATAGTTTATGTGACCACAGGCATTTCAGTATCATTCAATGTCCATTTGTTTTTTAATTCACACGTTTTCAAGTAAAGTTTAGGGATAGTACAACACTTTTCATTGATTGTAGTAGATATCTTTCCAAAAGGCTGTATATATCTAGTCTACGGAAATGTCAATAAGTGATTGTAGGTTGTGTGGGTCATCAGCGATCACGGCAACATCGTCTGCACAAGTTGGTGCTACACAGTATATCTCTCTAATCCGTCCTCCAAGGTGTGAGTCCGACAGTCTATGATATATCTAATAGGCCATTGACGTAGACTTTGTAGAGGTCAGTACTAAGGATGCCGGCATGTCGTACTCCTTGCTCGATTACGAAGCTATTCAAGATTTTGCCGCCCAATTTCACCAAGGTTTGCGCGCCGCAATGTAGACCATATGTCGATCAGCGACCATTGTTTACCACTGATTCCCCCAAATTAAATAGCTTAAATTACGCATATGGCTAGAATGATTCACAACATCAAAGGCAGATTTAGCACCAAGGAATGCAACATATGTATGAGCTTTATTGTCCTTTCTTTCACGCATACACTCTTCTAAGATTAGTGAACAGTTCATAGGTGATGCGTTCTCCGTAAAACCTCACTGCAGCTATAGTCTATTCAGATTCATCTGTATGTTGGGCTTTATGCGCTTTACACTTTCAAGTATTTTCGTATTATCTACTACTGTCTGTTCCACGTTTTGCTGCCGACGATCTTTTGGGTATTAAACGCATTACATCTTAAACATATTTAAAGTATAAGTACTTTTTCATCAATAACAAAAAAGTACCCTCCCCATTTTTTTCTTTTATGAAATTCCGTCAAATATTTATTTTATTGTGAAAAAATATATTTAACATGGGGGATAAAAATATATTTTTTTAATATTTTTGTTATTTGTGGACCGATTTTCAAAATCTAACTTGTTTTCTTAGTTACATCATTCCCAAGCTATCTAGCCAGGTTTCGGAGACAATTTCCAAATTTCCTCCCCCACTACTTTCACCTCTTTTTCTCCCATAGGAAAATCATTTTTTCGGTATAAAATCAATATTTGATGGAATTTCATCAAACAATTGTTTTGGGGGAGGGTGACTTTTTGTTATTAGGGAAAAAAGCACTTGCATTTAAATATTTTTCGTGTTACAGACAGTAATTGTTTAAACTCATCCCGGAATGATCACCAAAACGCTTTACTCTGTTTTCAAAGCGTCATATCGACGTAGAAGCTAAAATGATAAAAATGGGAATGAAACAGCACCAATAAGATAAATTGTAATAATTTTAACATACTTTTGTTTATACTATTCTTGTTATGCACCAACATTCTTGTCATAGATGATGTTGGTGAAGTGACTTACAAAATAACAATAATCGGTCTGCCACTTCTTCCAATGGAAGCAAGTCAAAACGGCCCCTGCCCCTGGTCACAACGGCACAGATTTGGTCAAAAAGGCCCCTAAATTTTGAGAATTCGGTCAAAACGGCCCCTACTACAACGGCCCCCTATTATATATATATTTGTATTTATGCCACCGGGTTTCGAAGAAACGGGTGGCATATAGTGTTTGGACCGTTGGACCGTTCGTCGTCCGTCCGTCCGTCCGTCACACTTTTTGGTTAACCACTTTGTCACAGTTTCTCAAATATGCTGCAGGTGGCATCCGCGTTCGACAGACGCATTTCTTGTTCTACATATATGTATATATATATATTCTTAATATTCATCTCGATAACAATAATAAATGACCTTGTATTATGAATATTGATGAAAACTTTAATGCAATATATTGTTTTTATATTTGTGTATGGTTTGTATATCTTATCAATTACCATGGATATTTTTCACACCTTTATGTAGACAAAGGCCCATTATCTAACACCTTGTATGTTAGTGGGGATACAACACAATTCTTATAGCCGATAATAATAGTCTTTTATAGATTTGAATAAATACAGCACATGTATCTACACAATAACACGTTGGCGAACAGAGTAGTTCTTGATCAGACTGAAAATTCAGTTATGTGCTGGCTGGCTACTTTGCAACCAATAAATTACATATTTTAAGTTACAGTATGGCTATAAAAAGAAATATATAGGTTGCAAAATAGGAAACAGTGTAGACCCTAATCAGACTGAATGCAAATATGGGAAACAGTGTAGATCCGATCAGACTGTGTGTGCAAATTCCCATATATAGCATCAACAAGCGGTTATGTACAAGATAGGAAACAGTGTAGATCCTGATCAGACTGGGAGTGCAATTTCCCATATAGCTATAGCATCAACAAGTGGTTATGTACAAGATGGGAAATAGTGTATATCCTGATCAAACTGTGGGCATATTCCAATATATCTATAGCATCGACAAGTGCACGCAGACGTCATCAAACACGTACTGCACTCCCTTCCCTTCCAAAGGGCAACCTTGAAGTCGCAGACGACTTCTGCTACACACTGTTCACCCTCCAGTCCGTGAAGAATGGCCTGAAATTATACGCAAATCGTACGGACGGACGAACGGACAAACAGACGAATGGACGAAATGACGAAAACTATATATCCCTCGACATACCTTCATATGCCTGGGTCTCGAAGGGTTTATGCATCACCTGCAAGCATTGATATGTAAATATATATATTTTTTTTTTATTATTTAGCAATTAGTAGTTCAAACACTTTAGCCGAAAAACTACCCCACGGTCACCCATCGATAATTGGATTAATCCTGCTATGCAATCAATAGAAAATAATTGACGATCACGCTAGTGACACCGCATAACGATTTTCACGAAAAATATGAAAATATTTTGTTACGGATAAAATACGGTAATATAACACAATTTTTGTGTTGTTTTATTTAACTATATTAAATATCATTATTATTCATTATACTACATTATACAAGCTATATACTATCAAAAACTGTGAAAAACAAATAAAATGAAAAGTATACCTGATTTTTTTTGGGGGCCGTTTTGACCAAATATGGGCCGTTTTGACCATTTATTTTGGACAGGGGGCCGTTTTGACCAATTTAAGGGGGGCGTTTTGACCTGGGGCCATTTTGACCAGGGGCCGTTTTGACTGTAATCCCTTCCCATAATTTGATAATTTGTAGTTATACCCACTTTTTTGGGAAAAAATGGGTATATTGTTTTCGTCACGAGTGTCCGTCCGTCCGTATGTCCGTCACGTTTCTTGTAACTTGAAAAACTTTTTCACCTTCATACCTACGCGCCTGATATTTGGTATGTAGCTTCGTTATCATGTGCAGATGCGCAAAGTGAATTCGGATTTTTCATCCGATTCTCCATCATGGATTATCTCCCCCTTTCGGACTCAGAATTTCCCATTTTTTCCTTGTAACTCGAAAAACTTTTTCACCTTCATACCTACGCGCCTGATATTTGGTATGTAGCTTCGTTATCATGTGCAGATGCGCAAAGTGAATTCGGATTTTTCATCCGATTCTCCATCATGGATTATCTCCCCCTTTCGGACTCAGAATTTCCCATTTTTTCCTTGTAACTCGAAAAACTTTTTCACCTTCATGCCTACGCGCCTGATATTTGGTATGTACCTTCGTTATCATGTGCAGATGCGCAAAGTGAATTCGGATTTTTGATCCAACCCTCCATCATCGATTATCTCCCCCTTTCGGACTCAAAATTTCCCATTTTTTCCTTGTAACTCGAAAAACTTTTTCACCTTCATACCTATGCGCCTCATATTTGCTATGTAGCTTCGTTATCATGTGCACATGCGCAGAGTGAATTCGGATTTTTGATCCGACCCTCCATCATGGATTATCTCCCCCTTTCGGGCTCAGAATTTCCCACTTTTTCCTTGTAACTGGAAAAACATTTTCACCTTCATACCTACGCGCCTGATATTTGGTATGTAGCTTCGTTATCATGTGCAGATGCGCAACGTGAATTCGGATTTTTGATCCGACCCTCCATCATGGACTATCTCCCCCTTTCGGACTCAGAATTTCCCTATTTTTCATTGTAAGTCGAAAAACTTTCTCACCTTAATACCTACATTTTTGATATTTGATATGTAGCTTCGTTATGATGCGCAAAGTGAATTCTGGATTTTTGATCCGACCTTCCATCATGGATTATCTCCCCCTTTCGGACTTAGAATTTCACTATTTTTCCTCGTAGGTCAAAAAAAAATTTCACCTTAATACCTATGCGTCTGATATTAGCTTCGTAGCTTCGTTTTGATGTGCTGATGCGCAAAGTGAATTCGGATTTTTTATCCGACCCTCCATCATGGATTACCTCCCCCTTTCGGACTTAGCATTTGGGGAAAGTGGGTATATTGCGATGGCGCGCCATCGACTTTTTCTAGTTGCAGCCTGTAACTATGACTATGTCACTCTGTGACCCTCCCGTACCGTATATGGTACCGTACGTACCAGAGTTATAGTTCCTCCCATAGCATGCCCCTGCAGAGTGGCGAATCAGATCTGATTCACACTTTAGATAGTAATTATGACATTTTTATGCCCCCGTCACCGAATGGTGAGGGGGGCATATAGTGTTACCTGTGTCCGTTCGTATGTATACGCGTACGTACGTGTCCCGAAACCTTAACGCTCGGGTAAATGGCTTATAATTTCTGTTTCCTTGCTCGGATCTGCTTCAGTTTTCACACACGCATTGCTCCAATGGTCCTGTACCACCCTGTGACAAATCCACATTCGTCCCGCTCCCACTAAGCCCAGGGTCAAGGTCAAGTTTCCTTGTTCGGATCTGCTTCACATTTCACACACGCATTGCTCCAGTGGTCCTCTACCGCTCTGTGACAAATCCACATTCATCCTGCCCCCGCCAAGCCCAGGGTCAAGGTTACAGACTTGGTGCGTTTGAAACCTTAACGCTCGGGTAAATGGCTTATAATTTCTGTTGCCTTGTTCGGATATGCTTCACATTTCACACACACATTGCTCCAATGGTCCTCTACCGCCCTGTGACAAATCCACATTCGTCCCGCGCCCGCTAAGCCCAGGGTCAAGGTCACAGATTTGGTGCGTTCGAAACCTTAACGCTCGGGTAAATGACTTATAATTTCTGTTTCCTTCCTCGGATCTGCTTCACATTTCACACACGCATTGCTCCAATGGTCCTCTACCGCCCTGTGACAAATCCACATTCGCGTTCGCCCCGCTAAGGCCCAGGGTCAAGGTCACAGATTTGGTGCGTTCGAAACCTTAACGCTCGGGTAAATGACTTATAATTTCTGTTTCCTTCCTCGGATCTGCTTCACATTTCACACACGCATTGCTCCAATGGTCCTCTACCGCCCTGTGACAAATCCACATTTGTTCCGCCCCCGCCAAGCCCAGGGTCAACGTCACAGATTTGGTGCGTTCGAAACCTTAAAGTTCAGGTAAATGGCTTATAATTTCTGTTTCCTTGCTCATCCCGCCCCCGCTAAGCTCTGGGTCAAGGTCACAGACTTGGTGCGTTCAAAACCTTAATGCTCGGGTAAATGGCTTATAATTATTGTTTCCTTGTTCGGATCTGCTTCACATTTCACACACGCATTGCTCCACTGGTCCTCTACTGCTCTGTGACCAATCCACATTCATCCCGCCCCCGCCAAGCCCAGGGTCAAGGTTACAGACTTGGTGCATTTGAAACCTTAACGCTCGGGTAAATGGCTTATACTTTCTGTTGCCTTGTTCAGATATGCTTCACATTTCACACACACATTGCTCCAATCGTCCTCTACCGCCCTGTGACAAATCCACATTCGTCCCGCCCCCGATAAGCCCAGGGTCAAGGTCACAGACTTGGTGTGTTCGAAACCTTAACGCTCGGGTAAATGACTAATAATTTCTGTTTCTTTGCTCGGATCTGCTTCACATTTCACACACGCATTGCTCCAATGGTCCTCTACCGCCCTGTGACAAATCTACATTCATCCCGCCCCCGCTAAGCTCTGGGTCAAGGTCACAGACTTGGTGCGTTTGAAACCTTAACGCTCATTTAAATGGCTTATAATTTCTGTTTCCTTGTTTTCAAATGTGTCTCGTTTTCTTTGGCTGCCAGCGGGGGCATTCGTGTGCCGACAGACCACATTTCTAGTTTAAATATCTTTCAATTGAAATCTATGTTAGAATTAGGAAACTGATATAAACTACTACTTCTTTTAGTTTCTTTCTTAAAGTTAGAATTAGGAAACTGATATAAACTAATACTTCTAAATAGTATATCCTTGTTTCATGAATATGTTAGGAATTAGTTTGAAATATGATTTAAACCTAATTCTTCTTAAAGTAGTTTTATCCTTGCAGAATATCCAGGGAATAAAATGTTGTCTACTTAGAAACTCGGGTCTAACAAAATGGGGTGTATATATCAAAAATATTCCGGATGGCATACCGCCGGACCCACCTAGCAGTCTCCCGAGCTCTGCTCGGTCGAGGAACAAACTATGCGAAAATATAGTAAACTATTTCAATAATGTTGGCGAATTCCTTATGTGCACTCATAGTCAAGTGTTTGAACTTTATGTTGATGTATACATTTTCAGGAATTAATCAGAATATAACACACAATATGAATTTATGTACTTAGGGGCACAAATCCATGAGAACAGTGACTAGTCATTATGGCAGTTTTCGTGGTAGTCTTACTCTAGTTTTCGCCACAGAAACAGGTCTCAGAGACGATTCTAATAATGTCTCCTTTTATTAGCCAGGTTTTTTGAAAAAAAAATCCAGGCTATTGGATTGGCGAAAGCCGGGCGGGCGGGCGGCGGTCGGGCGGCGTCCACAATCAATGTTAAGTTTTCGTGTTTGAGTCCATTTCTTTGTTACTGTACCACCTAGGACAACCAAACTTTCACAGCTTCATAATCAAGGGGTGCCCACCACATATCACTATCCAACATGTTACTTTTTTTTTAACTTGACCCATTTTTTCCGCACAGTCGACTTAGCCATTTTCAATGTTAAGTTTTCGCGTTTACAATGTTAAGTTTTCGTGTTCAAGTACATTTCTTTGGTACTGTACCACCTAGGACCACCAAACTTTCACAGCTTCATAATCAAGGGGTGCCCACCACATATCACTATCCAACATGTTACTTTTTGTTTAACTTGACCCATTATTTCCGCGCAGTCGACTTAGACATTTTCAATGTTAAGTTTTCGCGTTTACAATGTTAAGTTTTCGTGTTTAAGTCCATTTCTTTGGTACTGTACCACCTAGGACCACCAAACTTTCACAGCTTCATAACCAAGGGGTGCCTACCACATACAACAATCCAACATGTGACCATTTTTTTACCTTCACCTATTATTTCTACGTAATTGACTTAGCCATTTTCACGTTAACTTTTTAACGTACGTCTGGTTAAAGTTTTTTGGTTAAAACTTTTTCGTTATACTATATCTCTGCAACTGCTTCACCCATTACCTTGAAACTTCACATGGGTGTTTATCATCATCCATATTTTCATTCTAACCCCGAACCGTGCGGCCCCTGTGCCCAATGTCAAGGTCAAATTACTTTGAATTTTTTGTTAAAATTTTTTTGTGTACTATGTCTCTGCAACTGCTTCATCCATTACCTTGATACTTCACATGGGTGTTTATCATCATTGTCGCACCCGCTTGCGGAAAGCGCGATATCGTCGGCATTTTGGCATACGTCCGTCCGTCCGTGTGTCCGGTTAAAGTTTTTTCGTTAAAGTTTTTCCATCTACTATATCTATTTTTTTAGTGTCCATGCCTCGCCCCAAGGCGCGACATGCAGGCCACGGCCATCTAGTCTACAAAAAGTGGGTATAATTATGATATCCAAGTGTCTATGCTTGGAAAAAACCTGGCCTTCGTGGCTTTGCCTCGTTTCTTGTATATTAATAAGAGAAGGACACCGACGGAAGTGCTTAAGTGAAGTACCAGTGGTTACCAACCGTTTCTCCGATAACATCATGCAGTTTGCACATATTATTTAAACCGACATACATAGTTCATACTAGCTGCACGTTTTTACGCTTTATAGGACATGGGTTGCACTATATCGCTACACCACTGTCAACGTAAGAGCATTTACATTTCGCACACTAAAATATAGAAAACAAACTACAGGGCGTTCATGTTCATACTTCACTATATTGTTATTGAGAGACAATTCTACACATAGTTTTGTTGTAGGAACTCTGCAAAAACTCCCGTATCATTCATAATAGCAGAGTTACGGTACGTTGCTAGCTGATTCACACTTTAGCTGTTAATTACCCATCCCTATATAACCTTAGCTGTTGCTGGGACGTTAATCTGATTTCTTCTCTGCTGGGAAAGGCTAAGGACGGTACATTAGTTTTGCAGAATTACTGCCTGCAACTACCTGCATATTAAGTCAATTAGCAGATAATTTGCAAACGAGCATTACTCGATAGTTCCTCTTTATTGCTTATAACCATGCTGTTGAACTGGCATAAAACTCCATACAATTAATTACTCAGTATTAGTATGGTGAATATAATACTTTCAGAATTATTTGGGATTAGTCAAATTATGCATTTTGGTAAAATTTATACACTCCTACAATCAATCAATCATTGTGACATACAGCTATGGCATTGTGTGACACTGGCCGGCCGCTCACAGCCATGTTTGACCATGGCTGTAGACAATGCTCATTCAGGGGCCAAGCCAACAACTACGTAATGCATGTGTCTCATGGCATTACTAGCGCGCGCCATTACGTCACCAGACCAGTTCACAATAATCGCACTGAAATTTTGAAATTGATGCGGCTGCATCACACGACGTGTACTACGGCCCCAGAATATGTATTTATCCCGTCAACACAGTGCGTATGTGCCGTGAAACACGGTGCCATGAAACATTTTTGATATCCTGTCAATACTACCCAATCACTGCTTATGAATATGTGCGGTGGCCGGGGTTATTTTTTTGCATTTTAATGCCATTTGTAGGTGTTGACGGGATAAATAGAATAGTAAGTTAGTGCCGTGAATGGGAAAACATATCTGGCGCGGCACGGAAACGGGATGTGCTCGGCAGAGCCTCGCCCATTCCGTTTCCTGAGCCTTACCAGATATATTTTTTCCCATTCACGGCACTAACCTACTATTCTCTATGTGTAAATCAGCTGTTTGAATGGAGCAGATAATCAAAGTACCGAAGGTACTGCATAAATGCTCAAATTGCATGATATTTCCAACGGAAATGTAACAATGAACCATGTCCAGCCATGCCATGAACCATGCCCCTCGGGAACTGTTTGAACACGCGGCCTACAGCCTTCGGGTTCAAACAGTTCCCTCGTGCCACGGCAAACAATTACCCACGGCTGGACATGGTCGAACCTTATATTCTCCCATCTTCCAGAAGCTGACTGAGCACCACTGATTACCTGGGAAGTTTTGTCAAGATGCTAGACAATAAACAACTGAAGCCATTCCAATGTGGACTGTGTCGGGCAACGTTTTCCCAAGTGAACCTGTTTTACCATCACTTGTACTGTCACAAGGAAGACTTATCCCCCTACCTCCATGTGTGTATGGATGAATCTCGCACTAAGGAAGATCATGTCAAAGCACATAATGACCGTGAAGATTCGGGTGATGAACTGGTGAATGAATTGATAATTGATTGTACCGTTATTGATAATAAATCAGAGGAAAATGCAAACAAAGTAAATGTAGCGTCAAGCAGCATACAACGTGAACATGACACAGTTAAGCCATCAAATTGGCCGTTTGGAGCCACAAGTACATTTACAGATGTGGACAAAGATGACATCACCAATGAAAATGCTGAAACGATACCAGTCAAACAACAGAGGGGTTCAGGAGAAGATGCAGCTGTATCATTCCATGGGAGACTGCTGTGTGACAAGGAGGTACATCTTTGTGGTGTGTGTGCTCTCACTTTCCCATCAATCTGCCTGTTGCATTGTCATATGAAAAGTGGTCACATAGGTACTTGTACAACAACGGAAACTGGGTCGACAAAGCAGTCATACAGATATGATAGCCACACACAGACAGCGTATCCTGAAAGTCACCAGTGTACAGACTGCAGTACCCAAACTGAATCAGAGGAATCTATAGTAAAGAAGGAAGCATTATCGGCTGTCACGGTAAACTCATTTAGAAACGCGTTAGATTGTATGCAAATGTATGATGATGATACAGAGGAAGTGATGCTAGACGACATAGATCAAGTTGATGTTGGAAATTATGGCAGTTCTAAAACAAATAGTGGCATTTTAATAGAACCTGTTAAGAATGATGTGTTTACGTCATTGTCATTAGATAAAGTCACAGACTCTGAGTGTACGCCTAGAGCACATGTAAAGAAAGAGATAACGAAGTCTGTACGCAGTAAACAAAGCAAAAAGAAAACAATAGTAAAGAAACCATCTGGTAAAAAACAGAGGCGAAGTTTGCTCTCAAACAAAACTACCAATAATAGGCAGTGTAACAGTTTGAAACCTGAAACTGAAGACATTTCCAAACCGGACCTAAATCAAGCACCGGGAGAAAGTTCTCATGTGGAAAGCCTCTTGTCTTTGAACATGGATGACATATTTAATATTCCTATGGAATTGACCGCATGTAAGAAGACAATTGTTAAAACTCAGCTGAAATCACCCAAACTAGAACAGTGTAAGTATTGCATGAAGCTATACACGCCCACATATTTAAAGAAACACACATGTAAAACAAAGTATTACAACAAAATCAAAGACTTTGTTGAAGATGCAGAGCACAAGAAATGCATACTTTGTCACAAAGTCTACCAGAAAACATACTTTGATGGGCACACATGCCGGGTGGTGACCAAATCAACGAAGGTCAAGGTACCGGTGACTGTAGAGAAAGCAGGAGATGGTGGGGTGACTACGACAGAGGAGGCAGTACCACGACCGGTGTACAAATGCAAGGAATGTCCGGCTGAGTATCCGCTCCGCTCAACACTGAGGATGCACGTCTGGAATAGACACTCGAAGCGGGATTTGCCCATGTGTGATATTTGTGGCAGTTCGTAAGTATTGTTATGGCAACCTAATATCTAAGGAATCATTTGTATACCCTTGGCATACGAAGTATGTCGAAGGGTATATAGTTTTCGTCATTCCGTCCGTTTGTCTGTCCGTAAGAATTATGTCACTACTCACAGGTTTTTTGATAGATCGGATAAAGAATTGTGTCACTAATAGTGGGTTTTTCCAGATACTGCCAAGTTAAACAGAGCATGGAATTTCCTAGACTTAATATGTAAATGAGATAATTAACCTACAAATGCTTGTTCAAGACCAAGAACAAGTTGCGACTGTATTCATACAATATCCAGTGATATATCTCAAGCGTTTCTGTGAAATGCTTATTTGGAGGTACCATCTGAGACACAGCTACTTTACACAAGTCTACCTCTTTGTAAATTCCAGGTTTAACCCTTTCAATGACCTTTTTCCCAATATTTGCAAACAGTGTAGACCATGATGAGCCATTTCAAAATGAGCTGTCCAGTGTTCATTCTAGGAGAGGCCATTGATTGTCATAGATGGCCCCTGTGATGGGCTTTAATGGCCCATAACTTGTACAAATGGCCCAGATTTATTATATCTAATGGGCCACAACACTTTAATATCTGAAGAGAAATTACTCTGAAATTGCAGAAATAAGTGATGTTTAACAGTGTCATAGTAAACCATGTCCCTTTTCGTTGAATCTAAAATTGATCCCTGCACGCTAACAATGTAGATAATTTCTTGTCCAAAAGGCTGTATATTTTTATGTCTTCAAACTAACCTGAATGGTTGCAAACTATTAGGTTGCTATGAAATCGTCCTAATAATAAAAATCTGCCTACTCTAATCACTCAATAAACAAACCATAGACCATTCCGCTATACACACAGCCAGTTGGCTAGTCCGCTATTTAAACCCCTCCTATTATTTTTAGGACGCTATCAAGGTGCAGGTATATTTTGTATCTCCCATAATTTTGTTCTAATTTTGAATTTCTGCTGTGTATTGTGCATTATTTCTCATTGGATATTGTTCAATACACGTTATTGTCACTCATTTGTGTTGCGTGGTTATTTTCTCCATTGTTTTTTGGTGTTTTTTATACACTGTGTCACGTATTTTCGTGAGTTCGCGTGGTACGCGATTCGGACCCTTACGGGTTCGTCCCCAATGAAGTCGCTTCCGTTACGCAATTTTTGTGTAAATTTTTTTTTTTTTTTGTACATCCTGGGCGTCTTTGCGGTGTTTTCTATCGGGTTTTTGTTGAGAATGCCTGTTAGTATGCCGCAATCACGCGCTTCGTGTGGTCACATGACTTCTCTGTGGGACACCCATAAGGACAGGGGCTTTACCTGTTGCGGGTGTTGCAGTGAGAGGCCATGTGATTTGTCCGCCCGTTGGATGGATACGACGTGGGGCAAGGCAGGGTCTCGTTGGTCCCATGCTTCACGGTCAAGGAATCTGTACCCGCGTCCCAGCCCTTGGGAGCGGGTGTGCATTCCGAGGTAGGTAAGGCTTCGGAGGGTGCGTCAGATGGGTCCTCCCCATCGGGGGGGGGGGGGGGGGATCGGTGCACATTGTGTTGCCTCCCTATAAAGGCCTCCAGTCATCCGGTGCTCCAGTTTCTGGAGTGCGGATTGTGGTCGCCGTTTCTAGGGTGTTAGGGTGGGACTGTTTTTCGCAGTCCAGAGTACGTTCGAGGACGCTACTCACGTGATAGGCCGGTGATCCATGTGGGGGATAACGGGCTGATGCGGCCGGTTCTTGATCCTATATCTCCCGGTTTCATCGGGCTTTACCTATCACAGGGTTGCTGCGGCCGGTGCTTGATCACATTCACCCGGTCACAGCGGACCCAACCTCTCGAGGAGAGGCGCCCGGTATTGTGTACCGGGCACCAGGCATAAAAAAGCCGGCCACCGGGCACCGGTCACCTGACACCGGTCACCGGGAGCCGGGCGACCACCGGGTAGCCATCGGGCACCGGGTTTCGGCCAGCCACAGGGCACCGGGCAGTTCACCGGTCGACCGGGCTAGATGCCCCGGGTTCGATCCCCGGGCCAGTGCACTTTTAGGAAGACGTTCTTAGTGTTCCCGGAGATCGGTGTGTCGATCGCGTCATAGGAGTCGGATCGGCTTAGCAACCGTGCTGCTGCGGCCGGTTCTTGATCCTATATCACCCGGTTTCAGCGGGCTTTACCTATCACAGGGTTGCTGCGGCCGGTGCTTGATCATATTCACCCGGTCACAGCGGACCCTAACTCTCGCAGGAGAGGCGCCCGGTATTGTGTACCGGGCACCGGGCAGGCACCGGGCACCGGGGTAGCAACAAGTCTATGACCGGTGTGTTCGTGGGTTCGTATCCTGTGAACATATTTTTGTTTTTGTATCCGGCTCCTCGGGATCTAGATCTTCCGTTCTCGTAGGAGACTGTCGAGGTGGTATGGACGCCGTGGTGCTTTGGCTCCGTACAGGTCTGGCCTGCTCCTTTATTCGAGTGTATATGAGTTCGAATTCCCCGTCAAGATTAAGGACTCGACACGCGATAGAGTTATGAAGGTTCAGTTGGCTAAGATTCTGGAGGCCCTGTCTAAGTCCCAGAACTTAGTGGGTTTGTCGGCTCCGTCACAGCCGTTGGTTTTGCCAGTGGAGCCTCCCATGTGGGTACTCTCAATTCCTCGGATGGCTGTTGGAGACGGCCATTCGGTTCCTGTTGCTCATACCATTGCGCTAGTGAAGGGTATTCCTGAGTAAGGGTACATTCTGGATCACGGTGCAGTTCCCGCGGTTCCTAGACGGCGCCTCAGCAGAGGGCAGCTTTGTTCATGAATCTGCGGTGGAGGATGAGTTTGTTTCGCCTCCTCCATCCTTCTGGGTTGTTCTGAATGCAGTTTACACTCTGCTGCCTGCAGATGTGTTTCCGCTTCTGCCGCCACCACCGCCGAGGTTCATGCCTTGTATGAGGCTGATTCGGTGGTGGAGATGCCGGAGTTGCCGAGGTTTCTTTTCTCTCCTACAGTAGGGTTTCTTGCTACGTAGATTGAGAGCGTTTGGTAGGATTTGGCCACTGCGGGGTTCCAAGTGCCCAAAACTTTGATCGCCACACTGGGGTCTAAGTTCTACATGCCCCTCTATGCGGCGTGGTTTTTGAGATCTCCCTTTCTCGATGATTCATCGTCTCTGGACGCAGTGCTTCAGTCGGCGGTCAGTGCCGCCAAGCCTGTTGTCAACATATCTTTGGAGGTCTCTATGGACATGCTCTTGTCCAGGTGAGACGCAGTGCTATCCGGCTCGTCATTCTTGAATGGTCCTGCCTAAGTTTTTGCTCCGTTCGGCTCTTTTGACCTCTGACAAATTGTGCGAACGAACGGCCAAAGGGCAGCTACGGTACCGACGGTCCCGCCTGCTGCTCCGTCTTTTCAACCTCCTGTGGGGTCGTTTCCCCGGACGGGGGTATTTTCAAGGGTTCAAGTATAGCCTCTCTCTCTTGAAGTATAGTGCTATACAGGAAGTTCGGGACGTGGTCGGAGCGCCATTTGCCCGGGAGACTGGGCCGTTTCCATAGATCTGCGGGTCTCGTACTTCCACGTGTCCATCCGCAGATGCTCTCGGAAGTTTAGGTTTGTTTCCGAGTATCGTGTCTTTTAGTCCGTGTGTTGCCGTTCGGTTTTTTGGCGGCCCCTCGCGTGTTTACGCTTCTCATGGAGATGGTGGCAGCGGAGGCCAGGCGGCTGGGGGTCTCTCTGCTCCAGTATCTGGACGACTGGTTCATTCACCGTTAGTGCGTTCGTTCACTAATACGGAATCTGGCGGTGGTATGGGGTTTGTTACTCATCTAGGTCTCTCTTTTCCAATCTAGAGTACTCGTAGTTGGTTCCCACACAGGATTTCTCTTAGGTGGCAATGAACTTCTTGACCGATCGATCAGTCATCGGAGTACCGTTGGACAGGTTGCGTGGCATCCTGACCTAGTTTTCCGGGTACTGGTCAGAGGTTCTCTGTCAGCTAGGAAATTTCTGTCTGTCACTCCTGGACATTCTGGGTGCAGTTGCGGGGTATGTGGTGCTGGGAAGGTTACTTCTGCTACCTCCAGTATTACTTAATAGGGCTATGGAGGCCGCACCGCGATCCTTGGGATCGGTCTCTGCCTATGTTCACCATCTTCCTACGTTGTATCAGATGGTGGGCAGTGGAGGTCTGGTTCCTACAGGGAGTTCCCATGGTGTTACCTCCTCCTACTCGTTTTCTGTCCACAGACGAGTCGTGAGAAGGCTGGGGGGCTCATCTGGAGCCCCTACATCGGTGTTTTTCGGGTTGGTGGTCAGTGCAGGAAACTCAGGGACACATCAACATGTTACAGCTTTTGGCAGTGTTCTGGGGGTTGATAGCGGCGGATTCTGTTCTGCACGGGCAGGTGGTTATGGTTTCTGCGGTCATCTCCGGTTCTGACGGAATGGCCTCTGCATCCGTCGGTGTCCAGTGCGATCTTGTCCGGATGGGGGTATCCATTTGTGGATTTGTTGCGGCAAGGCTCATCCATCGGTTGCCACTGTTTGTGTCTCCGGTGCCCTACCATCGGGCTTTGGCAGTGGACGCTTGTCCTTGTCTTGGATCAGTCAGGACGGGTACGCGTTTCCACCGTTCGTGATGCTGCTCCTATTCTTACAGAAGATTCGCGACGTTCAGTCACAGATCGCTCTGGTGGCCCATGTTGGCCAACCAGGAGCTGGTTCGTTATGCCTTTGGTCCTGCTGACAGTCCGGCCAATAGTTCTTCCGGTCAGCCAGGATTTTCTGTCTCAGCATGGGGGGTAGACTCCTATGTGCGCATGATTAACCTTCACGCCTGGCGGTTATCAGGCAGGCCTTCAGTCGCTGGAGTATTTTCAGATGACGCTGCCAAGGTCATCGCTCAGTTTGTTTCTTGCTCAGTCTCAGCGTCCATCCACCTCTAAGTTGTTTGACGCTAAGTGGAGAGCCTGGGTGGATTGGGGCCATCGTCAGTCGGTCGTCAGTCGGTCGATCCGCTCAATCCCACTATAGGTGAATTAAGTGACTTTCTTTTGTTTCTTTTTATTCTGGCCTTCGCTTCGGCTTAGCATAGAGGCTAGTTCCTTGCTTTCTGTTGGTCGATCAGCGTTTTGTCTGTGGGAGGAACTCGGTTAGTTTCTCCTATGAACCGGGATTTCTCCCTCAGATACATTATCCCTCCTCACATGAGCTGGAACCAGTTGTGGTTCCGGGCCTCCTTCCGTCATGCCTGTCAGCGGCAGTGGATCGCACTTTCTGTCCAGTCCGTGCGGTGAAGCATTAGGTTCGGAAGACTTAGGACATCCGGTCCGACCGTAAAGTTTCTTCTTACCAACTTTAGGCCAACGGGAGGTATCGCAATCCATTGTCTTCCGTTGGATAGATGAGCTCGATGAGCTTCACTTGCTTTTGTTGATGAACGGGGATCTGTGGTGATCTATGGTTCTTACGGTTCATTACGCTGGCCCAGGAGGCATTGTTTTGTACATGTTTCGATTAGGGCGAGGCTGCCTATCTAGTTTGTAGCAGTGGTGTTGCAAAAAGATAGTGTTTCACATTGGTTTTATATGTATAGGTTTTGGTCTGGCTTTAGGGCCAGTTTGATGCCTCAGCACTTGCTTGTTAGGATGACCTTAGTGCTTAGGGCGTTTTGATACTGTGTTCTCGATCTGGACGAGTCATGTGTCTTCATGAGACAATGTTAAGATTTTGAGTATATCTCAGTTCAGCTATGGCATGTGAAGCACCAGGCGCCGACATTCGCCAGGGCTTCGTCTGTTAGCAGCAGCTATGCCATTAGTATTCTCCGGCGTGCTAACCAAGTATAGCAGGTTGAAGTCTACGAGTCAGTCTACGAGACTAGCGTGGTGGTGCTTGTCTTTATCCACCTCTCATCTACTATCGTAGAAAAGGGGGGGGGGCCCCGGATTGGGCGCCCCTATGATTCTAGGGTGAGACCATGTTATTACTATATAGGTAACACCCAAGTTTGTACCTAGGCCAAATATTTTTGTCTGTTTCAAGGGTTTTAAAATCTGCCTTACCATTCCGGTCGAGCATGAGTAGTGAGAATACCTCCCACCATCACTACAAATTCTTTACAACCATTCAGGTTAGTTTGAAGACATAAAAATGGAAAATTATTACTAATTTTAGTTTTTATTATTCATACTCACCTGAATGGTAAGGTAGACCCTCCTCCCGTTCCCCGCTTGATGGTTTCATCTTCTCTCTACTTAAGTTACTTCGGTCTGTTATTCTACTAGCAGTGTTATTTCCTGATGGAAATGAGTAACTACTTGAAGCTGGATACCTAACAATAATAGAAGGGGTTTAAATAGCGGACTAGCCAACTGGCTGTGTGTATAGCGGAATGGTCTATGGTTTGTTTATTGAGTGATTAGAGTAGGCAGATTTTTATTATTAGGACGATTTCATAGCAACCTAATAGTTTGCAACCATTCAGGTGAGTATGAATAATAAAAACTAAAATTAGTAATAATTTTCCATTTTAGTGGCTAATACGGATGGCTCGAGTGTATCTAATTGTACATTTTGTAATTTGCAGGTTTAAGCGAGTGATACTTGTAATTTGCAGAATCCAGCTAGTTTACCTGTTTGTAATTTGTAGATTTAAGCGAGTGTACCTGTTGGAGAATCATATAGCCCAACATCACACCAAGGAGAGGGCCTATATATGCCAGATCTGTGGCAAAAACTTTGTGTCCCAGACAAGACTCAATCTTCACTCAGCCACACACTCTGGTAAGTGTTATACTTCATGCATATATGTGGCTGTGACTGGAGAAATGGGGCTTATGAGATTTGTCACCATTGTAGCTCCTGATCAATATAGAATACTCCTGTAACTTGATAACAATCTGTGTTACTTGTTAGAAGCATGGCAGGTGTTTCAGTGATGGAATGGCAAACAGTGCAGACCCTGATCAGACTGCAGACACTCAGGCTGATCTGGATCTACATTGGTCGCACAATCCATAAGGTCCATTCCTCCAATCACAGTAATATATAATATTGGCTGTGAGTGAGTACTGGTAGCTACATCTGGACACATGGGCAGAATTCATACAAGAATAAGCATTGAAAGAGCTGAAATTCAGTTTTTGTCACGCCCGCTTGCGGAAAGCGCGATATAGTCGGCACTTTGGCGTACGTACGTACGTGTGTCCGGTTAAAGTTTTTGGTTAAGTTTTTTGGTTAAGTTTTTTGGTTAAAGTTTTTTGTTAAGTTTTTTGGTTCAGTTATTTGGTTAAAGTTTTTGGTTAAGTTTTTTGGTTAAGTTTTTTGGTTAAAGTTTTTGGTTAAGTTTATTGGTTAAAGTTTTTCGTTATACTATATCTCTGCAGCTGCTTTGCCCATTACCTTGAAACTTCACATGGGTGTTTATCATCATCTATATTTTCATTCTACCCCCCTCCCGTGCGGCCGCCCGCTTGCGGAAAGCGCGATATTGTCGGCACTTTGGCGTACGTACGTACGTACGTGTGTCCGGTTAAAGTTTTTGGTTAAGTTTTTTGGTTAAGTTTTTTGGTTAAAGTTTTTGGTTAAGTTTTTTGGTTCAGTTATTTGGTTAAAGTTTTTGGTTAAGTTTCTTGGTTAAAGTTTTTCGTTATACTATATCTCTGCAGCTGCTTTGCCCATTACCTTGAAACTTCACATGGGTGTTTATCATCATCTATATTTTCATTCTACCCCCCTCCCGTGCGGCCCCTGTGCCCAATGTCAAGGTCAAATTACTTTGAAGTTTTTGGTTAAAGTTTTTGTCGCGCCCGCTTGCGGAAAGCGCGATATAGTCGGCACTTGGGCGTACGTAAGTACGTGTGTCTGGTTAAAGTTTTTGGTTAAGTTTTTTGGTTAAGTTTTTTGGTTAAAGTTTTTCGTTATACTATATCTCTTTTTTTAGTGTCCATGCCTCGCCACAAGGTGCGACATGCAGGCCGCGGCCATCTAGTTTATAAATTACCAACATTAATTTTGTTCACATTTCATTTGTTCTGTACTGTTCTGCTTTCCGTCATTTTGTATTTATTTTGAGTTTGACGTGAAATATCATGAAAAGGATGCACACTTTTGTTGGAATCTTTTAGTATTTAGTATTAGGTCAACCAAAACGCGACCCATCCAGGGAAAAACATCTTGGAAAACGATGTTTTAGCCCATTGAAGTCTATGGATACACTATTTCTTAATGAAAAATCTGATTATTTTGTTAATTTCTCCATGAAAGTATATGTTGTTACCACTCATTTAAACCATCTCGCCAAGTCGGTTCATATGAGTGGTAACAACATATACTTTTGAACAGAAAATAGTGAGAAAAAGATCTCCAAATGTTCATACTATTGTAATTGTATCCATCGTATAATCAGGGTATGGGATCACGTTGTCTATTGGTTACACTGCAGTACTGTCTCGGGTACACTTTTTGTCATCAATACGATTACGGTTTCTTCCTTTTAATGATGACCATGTTCCAGTTGTTACCACTATGAGTCCGCCAATACCAAATTTAGCAGTATTACTTGTGTAGTTAGCCTGAACATTCTGCAGAGAAATTTGAATCTGACGAAATCAAACGTTGTTTAAACTTGGTGTGAGAAAAACTTATTCTTTCTTTCAACCAGGTGAGCTGATTATCGTGAAAAATGCACAAGTGATTGCATGGTTCTTTACATTAAACAAACGAGTGGGTGTGCATGTAGCTAACCAAGTTAATTTAGCAGTAGGACCCAATGACAAGCACATTACTTCACGATTGTTATCTCATCTGGTTAAATAAACACATTCTGACATTGTGAAATGTCAGAATGTGTTTATTTAACCAGATGTTATAAAAACAAAGCGAATCGATGTAAATATTGCCAAGAGTAGGGCGAAATAATTCCAGCACAAAAATATTTACACAATTCCCTAACATTTGATTGGCCCGTAGCAAGTCTCTGTCCAAAATTTATATCCCAGTAAACTCCCACGCTGAACTACTTTCCGTAACCGTGAGGCGCAGTTAAAATAATTCTTAAGAAAACGGAAAATAAACACATTTTCTTGATGAATTTATTTCAAATGCTTAAATTATAAGGAATGAATGGCATTTTTGTGGAATTTATCGGGGATATAAACTTGGAAAAGTCGCGGGAATACTGGACGAGGCCTTCCGGCCTTCGTCCAGTATTCCCACGACTTTTCCAAGTTTATACCCCGATAAATTGCACAAAAAGGCCATTCATTCCTATATTAATTTCCGGAGGAGGTTCATAGTGACGATGACTCTCAAGATTCTGACGGTGTGTCCGGTTAAGAAATTTGAGTTTCTCCATTCTGCGACCAAGGTTATTTGTGCCGATAGGTCATATTTCTTCATTCCTTATCAGAAGTATTATGTCGTGACCATCATTTGAGTTTGAGATAGTTCAAATGAATGGTCACAACCTATACTTTCATCGAGAAATAAGAAACAAAATAAAGAAAAAAATAGGTTTTCATACGCCTAATGCGTATTCCCAATTAAATGGTGTAAATAACTATACGAGGATTTGATTATTAGGCCACTTATGGACAGGCTCTCTTCTCTAAATGACCTATGATATTGACTGGCCATTAAACAACAATCCTATCCAATTCTAGACTTACGCCAATACACGTGTGAGATATGTGGCTCCACTTACAAGACAAAAGGCAATCTGAAGCTCCACATCCACAAACATAAACAGATCTACGAGTACACATGTAAATACTGCAACAAGGGCTTTCCCAAGAAATCTCACTACACGGAGCACTTTCGAAGTCACGAACGAGTCGCTTGTGACGACAGTCTTGGAAAATGCGATGAATGTGGGAAGATCTTTAAAGCCGAAACACTAGACATGCATAAGAAGCTAGTCCACAATGACGATTATAGCGATACATCTGTTTGTACCATTTGTAAGAAAACCTTCCTTAAGCGTCGGCTTGGTCCACACATGTATTCACAGCATGGGATTAAGGTCGCAGTAAGGAGTGAGTGTCAAATTTGTGGGAAAAGTTTATCATCTACAGGCTTGTTGCGTCATATGAAAGTGAAACATCTGACGCCTAAAAAAACGAAGAAAGTGAAACCTGGTAAACCAAAGACTCCCAGAGTCCGTCGGCGGAAGAAGACTATTAAAACAGAACCTGTCAATGAACATGCGAATAAAGATCGAAAGGATATTTTGTCAAATGATTTTGCTGAGAGCTTAATGTAGTGAAAACAATTATCTGGGCCCAGTTGCTCAAAACCTCTGTTAGCTTAACAGACTGTTAAATCCTTAGCAATGCTAAGGATTTAACAGTCTGTTAAGCTAACAGAATCTTTGAGCAACCGGGCCCTGGACATTTATTTATTACAAACTATTATTTGTGGGAATCATTTTGATGAACCGATTATTTCTTTGTTCAACTTGGAAGGAAATAATAACTACTCGCTGATGAATTTGTGTCCGCGTCCGCCGCAGACACTTCTTGTCCGGAGCATAACTCGAATACCCTTTGGAATACTTTCACGAAACTTAACACATGCACAGACCATGACCCAAAGGTGTGTCGTGCACAGTATTGATAACTCACCTTACTAACATATTAGTTTCCCTCTATTTTGTTGCCGACTGCGTGTAGACGGGAGCGGGATACACATGCACTTGTGGACAAACGTCAATTTCTATTAGTAATCTCATACGTTAACCAATTTCAATCAAGGATTCATAGAGAATGCCAAGCTAGTACATGTGAGGGTGTTAACAACAGGATAAACAATCAGCAACCAACCCTGGTTTCTTTCTCCTAACTTATGGAGATGGAATACCGTTGCAGGCGCGGATCCAGGATTTCGGGTTGGGGGGCGTAACTATTTTTCAATACTTGACTATATTATCGAACGAGCTATGCTCGTTCGATAATATAGTCAAGTATTGCAAAATAGTTAGGAGGATCCGGGTGCATCCCCCCCCGCCACCCCCCGCCCCGACATTTTTTTTTGAAATCTACATCGCATTTCCTGCGTTCTGGCGCATTTTGGAGCAAATATATTGACACTGTCACAGTATGTTTAGACATGATTTTTGATTGAAAACGTTTAAATTTTGAAACAATAAGAAAACGACCGTAAAATGCATGGAATACATGGCACTTGGCATGAAACGTGCCTTGTAACTTGTAAAAAATCTTTACTCGGCAAATTTTAGGGGGGGCGCGCACCGGTCCGCCCCCCCCACTGAATCCGCCCATGCGTTGAGTTATGTTAGTACACCCACTAACAAATATATTGTGATTATTTGCTACATGTACCATCAGTCTGCTAGAATTCAATGGTCATTTATCTCAAATTCTGATATCCATATCTATAAATGATACAATTGTTGTTCATTGTATAAAGACTTCCACATGTTACGTCTTGACACCAAAACGAATATACATGTACTACGGTGAACTTATTTTATTCACAGATTTTACTGCATTCTTTTAAAAACAAGTCCATATGAAAATCGAATGCATAAGAACAACTCTTATATCTTTATCAACCACATTGTGAAGTTTCTCCAGCCCATTTTACCAGTTATCACATATTTTTCTTTAATATCTTTCTCAAAAAATATGTACCAGTACTTCATTTATCTCATTACCATGATCAAGATGCTTAATTAATACAAGAAAATATTAATATCACCCCATTTGCAATGCATGCCACCTTTGAATTATACCAGACAAACTGTCGCCTTTTTGCCATGCTTACGTTATGCTTATGTACTCATATGCCGCATGTTGCGGTCTGAGATCTTGAAAAATAAAGATATGTTCTGTTCTGTTCTATTCTGTTATATCTGTCTGTGCCTGGAGAAATGGCACTGATGGGATTTGTGACCAGTGTAGCTCCTGATCATATAGCACACTATACCATGACAACGACCTATACTGAACGTTAGAAACATGATGGGTGTTTCATTGATGGAATGGCGAACAGATCGTTAGAAGTATGATGGGTGTTTCATTGATGGAATGGCCAACAGTGCAGATCCGCACAGTCTGATCTGTATCTACACTGGTCGCAAAACACATAATCCTCTTTTCTCCAGTCACAGCCGCATATCAGGTGAATATTTCATCAACATTGCAAAGTATACTTTACTAGCAAAGTATATTTTGAGGGAGTAATCATTTATTTTTCCTGAAATGCATTATTTCATATAGAACTAACAAATGCATATATTTCATGATTAAAAATATGCAGAATTATTATACTGAATTTATTACATTATCACAGCCAAATTGGCTGTGATAATGTAATAAATTCAGTATAATAAAAATTAATAAATTTATCATAAAATTGAAAATTTCTCCCTCAAAGTATACGTTGCTACTAAAGTATACTTTGCAATGTTGATGAAATAGGCTACAGGTGAATAGGAAATGCATAGGAATTCCGAAGTTGGCTGACAAGTTCTTAACGTTCCCATGCAGAGCCTGATAAACTTGATATCAAAAGACACTTTACTGGTATTCTATTTATCAGGTAACGACGGGTTACATGCTATGTAAAGAAATGCGCATGTACATGTTATAACGTTTTTTTTGTTGAAATAGGGACTTGTTGACGTTGTGTCATCAAACTGGCGTTATTCAATATAAACTTAACATGGCGTCATTTGTGGCCGTCTTGGATTTCTGGGTCAAAATCATCTCAAAACGTCAACTGATGTCAGATTCCTCGTGTTCGAAATATCAGAAAAAGTGTATCCATACATGTTTCTATGTGATATTATTCAAAAGTTAATTTTTTTCGGCGGGTATCTTGGATTTGGTCCTCTGGCAAAAATGCCAGGATTTTTGCGAGGGACCTAGGGGCAAATTTATTTTATAGATGGTTCATAGAAGTCAAATCAATCATCAAACAATGTTAGCCAGAGAATGGTCACGGAATTGCTATTTTGGATCTAACTACATTTGTATATGAACAGTAAAACATATTTGTGGCTGTGACTGGAAACATGAGGCTGATCAGTTTTGCGACTGGTGTAGATACAGATTAGCCTGTGCATCCGCACAGCCTGATCAGGATCTGCACTGTTCGCCATTCCATCAATGAAACTCGTCATGCTTCTAACAAGCAATATACATGTAGATTGTTATCAAGCTACAGGAGTGTGCTATTTGGTCAGGAGCTACACTGGTCATGAATCCTATATGCCCCATTTCTGATATGTGACTGTGACTGGAGAAATTGGGCTTATGGGTTTTGCGACCAGTCCAGTGTAGATCCAGACCAGCCTGTGCATCCGCACAGCCTGGTCAGGATCTGCACTGTTAATGAAGTAGCCATCATGCTTCATTATCAGGCTACAGGAGTGTACTATTTGATCAGGAGCTACACTAGTCACAAATCATATACACACCGTTTCACCAGTCACAGCCACAATTCAGTCAACCAGCAGTCAATTTATCTCCTACAGACAGACGCCAACATACGTGTGATGTTTGTGGCTCCACCTACAAGACGGAAGGCAATCTCAAGTCGCACATGCGCTACCATAAGCAGATGTACTCCTACACATGTAAATACTGTAACAAGGGCTTTATCGAGAAATCCCGCTACTTGGAACACTTTCGTAGCCACAAGCGTGTCGAATGCGACAATACACTTGGAAAATGCGACGAATGTGGGAAGATCTTTAAAGCCGATTCGATAGACATGCATAAGAAGCTAGTCCACAATGACGATTATAGCGATAAATCAACCTGCACCGTTTGTAAGAAAACTATTCTTAATCGCATGCTCACAGCACACATGCGTAGACGGCATGGGGTTAAAATGGAACTAAGGAGCGAATGTACAATCTGTGGAAAGAGTTTAGCGGCCACAGGTTTGTTGAGACACATGAAGGTTAAACACCTGACCCCGAAGAAACCCAAGGTGAAACCGGTTAAACCGAAGGCTCCAAGAGGTCCACGTAAAAAGAAGATAAAGACTGAAAATGTGGATGAAGGGCGAAAGGATATTCTGTTGAATGAACTTGTGAATAAGAGCTTAACCCTCACAACAGGTACAATGCTGGATTAAATTTTGTCGTCTGCTATTTATTTTGTAATTTCCATTTTTATCAACAAAAACATAGTTTGACAGCACTTCAGAATCATTTCCATTGGAAATTAATCTAAAGTGCTGCTCAAACCATGTTTTTAATGAGAAAGAACAAAGACAAAATATGAAACAACAGCAGACGACAATTTCATGTATTCTAAGGGTTACCATATTCTATGGGTTACTGGTAATACAGTGATGATAATGACTTCTATGTCTGTGTCTTCATCCGTCTACATTGTTGTTGAGCCCACTTGCAGAAAGTTATTTTAAGAGTATCAATGATTCAGTACAGAGGCAGCCCTTGGAATATATTGTTCAAGGGACGCCGCTATACCGAATCAAACTTATAGTAAACTTTCCCCAGCACAACTTCAGTCACCTGCGTTCACTGCTGGCTATTCTGTCAGCGTGGCCTCCATTGGGAATCCAACCATAATTCCACCAAGGAAGCGGTCTCGTGCTTCTGTGGCATTTCATCATAACGTGACCTTGGGCATGTGCTAAAGCAGGCACGACAATAACCAGCAGGAAGTGCATACTTTAACCCTTACTACACCGAATTAAATGTAGTCGTCTGCTGGAAATGTTTTATTTCAATATTTCTCGACAAAACATGGTTTTGACAGCACATGAGAATCGTCTCCAGTGGAGACGATTCTCATGTGCTGTCAAAACCAGTTTTTTGTTAAGAATTAAAGCAAAAATGAAAAACAGCAGACGGCAATGTGTCGTGAAAGGAACAGAAATAATTATTATAAGAAATTTACAAGTGTAAAATTGTATGACCTTGAGATTAGGGGGGTGGGCATGAAGGACCTTCAGAGGAATGCATGTGTCAAATATCAAGATGTACCGTTAAATGAAACAATAGTTATAAGAAATGTATCCCAATGTAAAGTTTGTACATGAAGATGGTGACGGAATAAGCGCAGCTCAGTCACGCCTGCAACTGAAGGTGGTGTGACAAAAGCAAACAGTTTAGCGGTACTATCATGCGACGTCACACTAATCGGGATCTCTTTGTTTGGTGTGGTATGGACCTGGCACCAGGTCAGGTTATTCTAATTTCAGGGCTGAATATGTATTTATTTTGATGTAAATAGTCCTTCTGATTTTGGGATTTTCCCCCCAATGCAGCAGGTTACATACAGGATTGAACCCGTTGGCCCGCCCTTAAATGACCGTAGCTGTTGGTTGGCTGCTTGCTTGGCTACGGCACTGGCTTGATGACCTTGCATGTTGTCTCCCAAGAAGGGGAGAAAAGACGGAGGTGGATACAGAGGAAACCGGCCCTAGGGGGCCTAGCTCTTGTAAGAATAGTCCCCTCTGGTTCTTTAACGTGCCCACATCTGATACACGGGACCGCCGTTTAAAGTCCCCATCCGAAAGGACTAGTAGAGCAGGAAATACAAAGTATCTCAGAAATACTGACACCCGGGAACTGAACCCTGAATCGAACCTGGGTCACCAGCGTGGCAGTCCGACGGTGTTACCCCTCGGCCACTGTCTGCTCTCTGTTGATTGGCTAGAGGTCTGGTGAGTTATATAGGCCATTATTGTCAGTCAAGGGCCTAGATTAATTGAAAGATTGACAAAATACTTTTAATAAAATATGTGTATTGGAAATACATGAACCGGGTTGATTTCTCCAAAAAGAAATAAATGTGGCTGTGAAACAGGGCTTATGCAATTTGCAGCCAGTGTAATTCCTGATCGAATAGCACACTCACGTAGCCTGATAACAAGCTACATGTATATTGCTGGTCAGAAGCATAATGGGTTTTTCATTGATGGAATCATCAACGGCGAACAGTGCAGAACCTGATCAGACTGTGCAAATGCACAGGCTGATCTGGATCTACACTGGTCGCAAAACCCCATAAGCCCCATTTCTCCAGTCACATCCATGAATAACGTAAACATCAATTAACAATTAATGTGGATCTACACTGCAACCATTTTAAAACGCTGGTTGCAAACATAACATTATAATATAATGCCTTGTTTATCAGCCTAGGTTATTTGAAAGATTGACAAAGATAAACATCAATTTTAACAAGAAAATAAATAATGAAAACAAGATTTAATAGTGTGGTTTGCCATCAACATGATCAATGTGAGCAAACTACTGATGATTCAAACTTCTTCATTTGCGAGTACAAATTTCAAGAATATTCTCAGCAAATATTATAATAAAACCACTGAAATCTTATGCTCTAAATTTGAAGTTTGATTGATAGAGCCAACCTGAGCTCCGTCGTAGCCAATAAGAATGTCATGATAGCTAGTAAAAATAATCAAGACATCATAAGTTGTATATAAATCACTCGAGCTTCAAATGGGTTTGACCAAGTGTTGCTTGTGTAAGTATTTGGGCCTGGGGCCAGTGTTTAAAAAAAATTAAAAAATTCTGAGCATATTCGCCAAGTTTATTCGGTACTCAAAATCACACAGTTTGATTGGCCGAGACTGAGCACAGCTCGGCCTTGATCAATCAAACTTTGTGGTTTTGTGCATATAAGAACGGTGTAACCACTCGGAAACTTTTATAAGCAAGCACTCTGGAACCAAAGGCAACACAAGCAATGTATGTATAATCACTCCAATTTCACCAAGTGTCCATCCTTCTGTGACGTGTGCGATCGTTTATGCATCTTAAGGTTCCAGTTCTGGGTGAACCCACGCTGACACACGTCGCACACGTACGGACGTTGGCCCGTGTGGATACGTCTATGTCGCACCAGCTTACAGCTCTCGCGGAACCCCTTGCCACACCACTTACACACAAACGGTCGCTCCCCGCTGTGTTGCCGGGCATGGACGGTCAGGTGACCTTTCACCCGGAATGACCTTCCACATGTCTGCAAGACAAAACTGGAGCAAGTCAAGTGGATCATGGATATGTCACGTCATCGCTTTGACCGTCTAACAAACCTGCAAAATGGGCTGCTATAAAATGTATTTATCTAATGATTTTTGTAATGGCTTGTCGACAGTTAAGGTAATTTTCGGCCGGGTTCCGTGTAATTGGGTAAAATCTCGTATTTCACCTGAATCGGCCTAAAATCCCAAATCAGAACTGAATATTTACAAATACGTATATATTCATCCATGAAATTAAGAGTACCGTATCACGATACATCCTGGTGCCAGGTCCTCGCCACATCAATCGGTCAGCCCCAGACCTTAAAAGTAATATGATTAGTACTAATCCTACTACTTTTATAACAGGTACAAGCAGATTTAACTCCCATGTACAAGAAGGCCACAAATAAAATGAACCCCGAGGGCCAAACCGCTGGCTGCCAGAAAAGGTACCTGACGACAGCTGCAACAATTGAAGATCATCATGCAGTCGCACAATTAGATTATGTCTAATTGTTTTGCTGATGGCCGTAAGGCTACTTCAGTGATTGAATGGCGAACTGGGTCTTTGCAGATCGTACATGTCATCGTTTACTTTTTGCTCAGCTAGGAACCCTAATTAGTTTGGCTAATTGTCTGGTGATTTGACCTTGAGCATCGGGGTGGGTAGGCTATGGAAAGAATTGCAGATTGGCAAACATCGAAGTTCTTAACCGAAAGTGTTTAAGCCAAGTTGTAACGGTCATGGTCATATTTGGGAGCGGCATGGATGTCTGGCATTTGCACACTTGTTTAATATTTTGAAATATTGAACAATCCCTCTAGTGAGTTGAAGCATTATGACAGATTGGAGAAACCCCGACAAACTTCTTAACCGGACCCACGGACACATAGTCCAAACACTACCGGTACCGTACCATATTTATTCTAATAAACGCCTCTGGTGCTATGCAATTCATGGGGATCAAATCGTGGTAAACTGGATCAAAATATGTTATTTTCACATACAAAAGCCATTTAAAACAATGTTTTAAATGGCTTTTGTATGTGAAAATAACATATTTAGAATGCAAATATGGGAGGGGGGCTACTATGAGAGAGGGGGCTACTATTAGAATAAACACGGTGTATGCATCTCGGCACTACCTAGACCATAAAAAGAACAGTAGACGACACTAATGATTTACCCTCTTTTGAGGGTTAAACCTTGTGTCAGTTTCCTTGTCTGGACATACCTGACAAATGTATGGCCGCTCGCCGGTGTGAATGCGTAGATGGTCCTTGAAGTGAGCACGGTCTGTCAGCGTAACCCCACACACGTCACAGATGCACGACCTGTCTATCTTTGGTGTGGACTCGTCCAACTTGTGCCGCGCCATGTGCTTTATATAGCTTTTCATAAAGCAGAATGTTTTCTTGCATTGCGGACAGTCAAGCGGTGGTTTAATGTTCAAAACTTCAGAAGTAGATGTTTTGTCGTGAACTTTATAATGTTTTTCCAAGATGTGTTTATGCAGGAAAGTTTTGGAGCAAATTTCGCATCTGTGGTTCTTGTCAGAATGTGTCAGCTTGTGGTACAAAAAACGTCTTTTTACTACGAAGGATTCTGTACAGAGATCACAGGTGAACCGAGTTCCGTTATGGGTGTAATTGTGGTCAACAAGTTGGCGTTTGTCAGTGAAACTCTGGTCACAATCGTCACATTTAAATGGTTTTTCGCCGGTGTGGCGCCGACGGTGTGTAGCCAGGTGTGCCTTCCGGGAAAACAGCTTGTGGCAGAATTCACACTCGTGTTTCTTCTCCCCCGTGTGTATGGCCTCATGACGCCGGAGTGCTGACATATCGCGGCACGCAATCGGGCACTTGCCACACTTAAATGGCTTAACGTTACTGTGTATCCGTAGGTGACGCACCAGGTTGTGTCTATTGTCAAACTGCTTGTTTTCACATTTATTGCAAGCAAATTGCTCAATACCTACATGTTCTACTTGATGTCTTCTTAATGCTGCAAATGACTTGAACATTTGGTCACAATAGGGGCATGTCATTCGGTGACGAGCCGTCTTTCTTGGCGTCTTGCTCAAACTTGATCTCAATTTACTTGTACGAGTATTCATCATTGTTGTAGATGCTGAAATTAAGCTGTTTTTCTTTTGTCTTTGATTCCTTTTATGTGTATGTATGTCTTTCTCTGCAGTAGTGTTGTTTACAAAAGTTGTCTCCTGGTCATGTTCATCACATTTGACGACATCCTTATCAATACACATCGTGTCGCTATCCAAATCTTCAGTTGTGTCAGAATAATTTCCCTGTTTTTCCACTATCTTACGATGACAAGTGTCGTTATCTGCTTCATTCTGTGTGGTTTCCATCTTTATATTTATATCACATGTAGCTTCATTCACCAAATTAATACTGTCATCAGCAGCATCCTCCGGAACCAAAGGTGCACCACACGAAGAATTATTATCACCACACAAATGTTGACTATCACCACATGAAGGTTCATTATCACCACACAAATGTTGACTATCACCACACGAAGGTTCATTATCACCACACAAATGTTGACTATCACCACATGAAGGTTCATTATCACCACACAAATGTTGACTATCACCACACAAAGGTTCATTATCACCAGACAAATTGTTGATTATCCCACCCACAAAGGTCATTATCACCAGGACAAATTTGATATCACCACACAAGGTTCATTATCACCACACAAATGTTGATTAACACCACATGAAGGTTCATTATCACCAGACAAATGTTGACTATCACCACACGAAGGTTCATTATCACCAGACAAATGTTGATTAACACCACACGAAGGTTCATTATCACCAGACAAATGTTGACTATCACCATATGAAGGTTCATTATCACCAGACAAATGTTGACTATCACCACATGAAGGTTCATTATCACCACATGAAGGTTCACTATCACCAGACGAAGGTTCAGTATCACCACACGAAGGTAGATTATCCCCACCCCTCTCTGCTATCTTCACTTGTTCCATAAGACTGGCCATTGTTGACAGGAGTTCCACCTTCAGGTGTGAGCTGTTAGATAGCGAATACCAAGCTATTACCATTTGATATGAAGTTTATCAGATGACGCTAGGAAATGTGAAAGAATTTCAACGCTTATGGAAAACTACTTCTGATGAAATTGATATAAATAGATGCTAGAAAATTTTAAGGTGACGTTTGATTGTTACATTACTCGATAATACGATAATATGAGCTTTATAGTGATTTCTCATTTGTTAGGAGCTCACACACACTTGTTTCTTTAACAGATTTACAAACTAGATAGGATGTCCTATTTACCGATCTGATGGTAAACAAGCTCTAACAAAAACTGTAACCAAGGGAAATAACTATGTAAATATTGTAATTGTAGGTCAAGGTCACACTAAGGTCATTTGATTCACAGTGTCAATGTAAACAAATGGCTGCCGTCTGTCAAAATAAACACATTTTCTTGATGAATTTATTTCAAATGCTGGAATTATAAGGAATGAATGGCCTTTTTGTGGAATTTATCGGGGATATAAACTTGGAAAAGTCGCGGGAATACTGCACGGGACGAGACGGACGGCCAAGCAAGGGTAACACTAAATGACCCCTCCACTATAGAGGTGGGCATAAAAAAGTTCTTGGGGGTTGATGTGTAAATCCTGTATTTCAAACTGATTGCTGCATAGAGTATATAGTCACTGTTTTCATGGATCCGTGCCCCTAAGCACATAAATTCATATTGTGTGTTATATTCTGATTAATTACTGAAAATGTGTACATCAACATAAAGTTCAAACACTTGACTATGAATGCACATAAGGAATTCGCCAAAACTGTTGTTTATGCAAGTCTTATAGAGTCCCTAGAAATAACCCACCCAAGTCGACTAATTGATCTACTTCTCGTCAGGTTCATGCCCTAAAACTTTTTTGCACATTTGAGTGACATTCCTTGATCACTCGTACAATAAAGAAGTGTTGCTGCATAAATGCATCAAATTTAAATATGGTGATGTCCAGATTCACCTAGAAATCAACATATATCACATTTTAGGCATAATTTGCGAACAGACCCTCTTCAGATTAAGGAAGTATGTAAAAAATCACAAAATAGGTGGTAAATCACAATTGTATGCAACTGTAACTTAGAAAACCGTGGGCAACAACTTAATATACCTTTTTAAAATAATGTTCAATTAACACTATTCTTAGAATATGCTTATTCACTTGTTTTCTAGGGGCATGAATCAATGAGAAGGCACGAATCCATGAGAATTGGGGCTATATGTGTATTTGTTCAATGCACAGGTAGTTACCTGATAGAACTGCAATAGAGCAATGTCTCCAGACGAGCCCGCGCTGCCAGGAGAAACTCGGTGTGTGGACCGTCCAAGCTCGCTACGTTGCCACATGCCACTTGGAGGAATAGCAAAGAGACCTACAAAAGATGATGTGAGAAAATTCAAAATGGAACCAGTTGGGATTGTGGTTACTGATTAGTACGGTATATAGAGGGGTCCATATTCGAGTTAAGATATATATCTAATTGACTAAAGCTAAATTTCTGAAAATATATTTATAAGTTTGTATTACTCATGTCTAATGTACTGGGGAAAAAATCAGCAAAAATATTATGTCAAGTGGATGAATAAATATGGTAAACCACTCAACATTGCAACATTGCAAATTGGCTAACTGAGCAGGTAAAAGTGGATGTTTAGTTAGCCTGACAGCACTTGCACTATTCTCTTCTAAGTCCAAAAGGGGGAGATAATCCATCACCAGGGATCAGATCAAAATTCACTTTGCCCATCTACACACCATATAATAAGGAAACTACATACTAAGTATCAAGCCTCCACCTACGATGATTTAAACGTTTTAAGAGTTACAAGGTTTGTGACGGATGGAAAAACGGGACTGACGGACAAGGCTAACATTGAATGCCCCCTACAGTATTGTGGTGGGGCATTCAAATGTCGACCTCTCCACAAATGGGTTCCTGTTTGCTGGCCAACAATACATATGTGGCAGTGGCTGAACAAATGTGGTTATGACATTTGAATCCAGTATAGACCCAGACCAGCCTGCGCTTCTGCTTTGTCTGGTCAGGCTCTGTCCAACGAATCCAACCACCACAAAACTATTTTCAGACTTGTCCATTATGAACAGTGGGTGTTTTTGTTCTCAAAAATATGAAAATTACTTGCAAAAAGTGCAGATCCTGTGAGACGTCTAGTCACGAGCCGGCTCATCTGGATCTACACAATTTGCCAAAACCACTATACAGGTATGTAGTGTTGAAGGGTTAAACTTCTAACAAACAGTATTTGGAACTTTATAGGACTGCTAGAGTGAGCTAGCCTAGAGCCAGATTGGACACAAATACCATAAACCCAATTTTGTTCAAGTTAAGTCAAAGCCACAATATGTGTAGTCGTGTACCTCAATTCCTTGATCATCCATGTGTGAAACCAGCCAATCTTCTGCAAACATTACTGCATCATGCAGCGAACATTTGTGGGCGACACCTTTCTCTAACATATTCAGCATCTGCCCTGTGTCAACACACCGAGTCTCTTGCTTCCGAACAATGTCACAGTGAAAATTTGACACAACCAAATCCCAGGCCACCTGCAGAAAGTTCACCGACTCGTGTAAGCTGGGGAGGTATATTGGTTTTGTGTAAATGGCCGGCATCGACTGTAACATCAAATAGACTTTAAGACAGTTATCCACATTGATAAATGTAGTGCATACATTAATTAAATCATCAATTTGATAAAACAATCCAAGTCTTAACACTTCTTGAAAGTTCTCCAATGTCACAAGTATAGCCCCACTGTACATGAATGCTAGGATCTGGTCCAACAAAGTTACATCACTGGTTTGTGCGGAGCAATCAATGCACATTTGTGTGTGAGCGACCTGTGTGCTATCGATGTGCAGCATAGTTTCGTGCAGGGCAGTCTGGAAGTAGCCACTGCTGACGGAGAGAACACACCGGTGTGCCGGGATCTGCCACATGTGACATTTGATCGTGACATCAGCCAGCAATGAGCTGCTCTTCATGAAAAGTAATTTTTCTCGCAGTCGCGTAGGTTCTATACTGTGAACTCCACGGGTAGCTGCCATTGTGGTGAATCTAGAATAAAGAACATGATTTACGTAATAGTGTTTAACGGCCTGTCTAACAGCTACGGTTGTTTACGCTGGGTTAAATCCCATATTTAACAGGCTGATCTGGAACCTTGGGACTACACTGGTTTCATATTCTATAAGCCTCATTTCTTCAGGCAAAGCCACAAATATGTTATTTAGTCAGACGAACTCAATGATGGAAGGGCTGTTATGATGATCAAGATGATCTCGCTCTCGGCTAACCGAGCACATAATCCCACGTCAAATTAGAATTTGTCTTGAATTCGATCCATTACGTTTTCTGTGTGATGACCTCGGATTAGTCCCGGTCAATGGTTGGGTGCCAAAATGTCACAGAGCAAAAAAAAGTTCTCACCCGGCATCGGGGACTTGAACCCGACCTTTGCCAGGCTCTGGTTTAATGCACAGGTGCTTCTAGCGGTCAATTATTGCTTGTATATACATGAAACACTTTCTAAACAATGTACAAAACAATTCAAATTGGCCTGGGTATGGTCATTATATCACAGTACAAGCTAGGTGCTGCACATAAATCTCAAATATGTTGAGTGTAAACTGTATCAATACACATCACACTAACTTAAATTCGCTTATTTAAGGCCCTGAAAAGCTCAGTATTACAATTTTCCGATTTGTTCAAACACAAAAACATGTTATAGATACATCTCAAGTCTTGAGATTTACATCTTAATCGCAATGTGAAGACAACAAAAACTTGTTTTGTGTACCACTCAGTGCAAAATGTCAATATTGACAATTTCATTTCCGTAACCCAACGGCTTCAGCTCGGACGCGAGTCGATAAACTCCGGCTATCGGAATTCATCGGCCGCGAATCGGGTAGTTGAGGAGTTGACCCGAGTGTCTCTCGGAAAATCGATCGGGCTTTGAAACACGCACCTGCTGTTTGTTTATCAACAAATATTGATATTTTCATCGACTACAAACTCATTTTTGTACCAAAATGAAAGCAAACAGTTTCAAAGTGTGTGTAAATAGAAACCTGTTGGATTTATGTGTGGGATAACCCAATAGGAGGCCAAATTCGGCAACTTGAGCCGTATAGGGGCTTTAAAAAGCAAACACATTCACTTCCTAAATTAAATCCTGATAATCAATAAAACTAGAAATGGACGATTGTCGACAAGCGCATGTGTATCCCCCTCCCCAGATACACAAGTAGTTTGAAACTAGATGGCCGCGGCCTGCATGATGATAAACATCCATAGTTTGGTAAGGGCAAAAAGTAATGCCAGCAGTTGCAGTTTCAAGGTAATGGCAAAGCAGTTGCAGAGATAGTATAAGCGAAAAACTTTAACAAAAACTTTAACCAAAAACTTTCCAAAGTAATTTGAAAAAAACTTAACAAAAAAATGTCACAGGGCCGGGGCACGGGAGGGGGTAGAATGAAAAATGGATGATTTTTTAACAAAAACCCCAGAGATGAAGTTTCAAAAACTTAATCTGTTTCATTGGGCAGGGTGCAGGGAGGGGGGATAAAATAGGATGATAAACACCCATGTGAAGTTTCAAGGTAATGGGCAAAGCAGTTGCAGAGATATAGTATAACGAAAAACTTTAACCAAAAACTTTAAACAAAAAACTTAACTAAAAAACTTTAACCAAAGAACTTAACCAAAAAACTTAACCAAACAACTTAACCAAAAACTTTAACCGGACACGTACGCCAAAGTGCCAACTATATCGCGCTTTCCGCAAGCGGGCGTGACAAAAAGGGTGTTCGAGTTATGCTCCGGAGACAAAATCAGTGACGGAAAAACAAAGGGAGATAACTAAAAAATTAGTGATGCAAGAGTTGTCATTCTTGCGTGACACACCTTTAGGGTCGTGGTCTATGCATGTGTGAAGTTTCATGAAAATATTCCAAAGGGTGTTCGAGTTATGCTCCGGACACTAAATCAGTGCACAAAACAACAAAGGGAGATAACTAAGAAATTAACGACGCAAGATTTGTCATTCTTACGTGCGACACACCTTTGGGTCGTCTTCTATGCATGTGTGAAGTTTAATGAACTAGAAAATGTGTTCATAGAACACGGATGTCCCACATATCGCTTTGATAATAAATGAGGCCAAATTCCAAGTCAAAATTTTCTTTTACCTGAGCGTTAAAGTTTTTGAAGCACCAAGTATGTGACCTTGACCCTGGGCTTGGCGGGGGCAGGACGAACGTGGATTTGGCACAGGGCGGTAGAGGACCATTAGAGCAATGCATATATGAAATATGAAGCTGATCCGTGAAAGAAAACAGAAATTATAAGATATTAACCTGAGCGTTAAAGTTTTTGAAGCACCAAGTATGTGACCTTGACCCTGGGCCTGGCGGGGGCAGGACGAACGTGGATTTGGCACAGGGCGGTAGAGGACCATTAGAGCAATGTGTATATGAAATATGAAACTGATCCGTGAAAGAAAAAAACAGAAATTATAAGATATTTACCTGAGCGTTAAATTTTTTGAAGCACCAAGTATGTGACCTTGACCCTGGGCTTGGCGGGGGCAGGACAAATGTGGATTTGGCACAGGGCGGTAGTGAACCATCAGAGAAATGTGTATATGAAATATGAAGCAGATCGGTCGAAGGATGAAGAAATTATGAGCCATTTAAATGTACCCGAGTGTTAAAGTTTTGTGACGGACGGACGCACGTTCCTACGAATGAATACTTGTTGAGTTTTTACTGTATAAAAATACCCAACAAGAGTACCCAACACTATCCTAACCCTACCCAATAAGATCCCCGTACGCTTACAACAAGTACCCATTCGTGTGTGCGGACGGACGGACAAGGGTAACACTAAATGCCCCCTCCACTATCGTGGTGGGGCATAAAAATATTCCAAAGGGTGTTCGAGTTATCATGCAGGGATCAGTTTACAGGGCGAAGTGGGCGAAATTCTCTCCCTAAATTGTCTGACTTCTCCCTATTTTGAGCTGAGGGAGAAGTTTTTCACTATATAAAACAGAAATTTGGGAAAAAATGGTCTATTTTCTCATTTTTTTTGTGAAAACTTCTCCCTATTTTGAAGGGCTAGCTTGAACCTTGGTTATGCTCTGGATATGAAATCAGAGCATGAAACAACAAAGGGAGATAAGTAAACAAGAATTCCGCGGAATCAAATGCCTCGCCTTGTCCCGCCTTGACCTCGAGCCTGGGCCCGAAAGCAATTTTCACTGGCCCGAACATATTATACAATTATTGATTAGTGAGCCATGATTATCAGATTATATTCTATGGCTCACTAGTCAATAATTGTTTTATTATATGATAATAGTCTGTATATAGCACTTACGACCTTATGCTACTAGACAAAAATTTAAAAAGAATTTGAAAAAAAAAAAGTTTAAAAATTAAAAATAATAATGCTTGCTACTGGAGCCCAGAATTTTGTTTTAATAGTCCTATATTTATCTACATATATCTGCACAGGTCCACATAATGCCACAATATTTTCAACACAGTTTACGGAAATGTAATATACAATGTACCGTAGTAATTTACCTGTATAAATTACCTGTGGTCAGAGTGGTCAAGACTGGACATTTGCACATGCTAGCACATGCACAGGTGAATGGTTCTCCCAGTCTCTATTGTTCAACCGGAGAAGGCTATTGTTCTCTCTACAGGTAAGGTGTACAGAGCACACGAGAAAACGGGTCTTCATGCATTATTGTCCAGTTTGTAGAGTGTGCAAAACAAAAAAGGGAGATAACTAAAAAATTAGCTATGCAAGAATTGTCATTCTTGTGCGCGACACACCTCCGGGTCGTGGTCTATGCATGTGTGAAGTTTCATGAAAATATTCCAAAGGGTGGTCGAGTTATGTTCCGGACAGGAAATCAGTGCGCGAAAACAAAAAAGGGAGATAACTTAAAAAAATTAGCTATGCAAGAGTTGTCATTCTTGTGCACGACACACCTTCGGTTCGTGGTCTAATTGAATGTGTGAAGTTTCATAAAAATATTCCAAAGGGTGGTCGAGTTATGGTCAATCAGTGCACGAAAGAAAAAAGGGAGATAACTAAAAAATTAGCTATGCAAGAGTTGTCATTCTTGTGCGCGACACACGTTCGGGTCGTGGTCTATGCATGTGTGAAGTTTCATGAAAATATTCCAAAGGGTGGTCGAGTTATGCTCAGGACACGAAATCAGTGCACGAAACAAAAAAGGGAGATAACTAAAAAATTAGCTATGCAAGAGTTGTCATTCTTGTGCGGGACACACCTTCGGGTCGTGGTCTATGCATGTGTGAAGTTTCATGAAAATATTCCAAAGGGTGTTCGAGTTATGCTCCGGACAAGAAGTGTCTGCAGCGGACGCGGCCCGCTGTCAAATCCATAGTATCCCCCGACGGAGTCCGGGGGATACAATTAATATTCATGATATTAGCCACCATATTTATGATTTTGTGGGATTTTCGTACATCTGTGGATGAAATTCTCCACAGATGTACGAAAATCCCACACATAAATATGGTGGCTAATATGAATATTAATTTTATTGATTACGAGGATTTCATTTAGGAAGTGAATGTGTTTGCTTTTTAATAAGCGAATTTAAGTTAGTGTGATGTGTATCGATACAGTTTACACTCAAAATCTTTGAGATTTATGTTAATGTATTAGCAACTGAATAATGTATGCTGAAAACTTGTCCCAAACAGCGGTTTCGATACCCTGTAACACGTTGTAGTCCTCCTTTATGCGATTTTGTGGGAGTTTCGTACAACGGTAGTGAATACGAGTTTGGCACCTTGTACAGTGATATAATCACCACACCCGGGCACATTTGAATAGTTTTGTACATTGCTTAGAAAGGTGTTTATACAAGCAATAATTTACCATCCAAGACGCGCTAGAAGCACATGTGGTTTACCGTACTGGGATCCTCCAGATTATCGGACAAAAGTGGAAGTGTTTTTACAATATTTTTCTAAAAATAGCAGCTACGGGCATAAAATTCTCACAGAACAATCCACGGTTCTTGCTTAATTCTCAGCGCATGTAAATTATTTAGCAAACTGTGCCATCTTTCTCAATTAAAATTGGGTCAGATCATCAGTTGTAAGATTGCCCCAAAATTAACATTAACGTTATCCGGAAAAACGTATAATCGTCTTATAACTTCTATTCTCACATTGAAATCATAAGTTTATCGCCTGTAAACCAGAGTAAACAGCATTGTGTAGTTCTGCAGAAAAATCAGTCGCCCTTCGCTTCTTGGAAAACACCATATTTATAGAATTTATTGTATTTATAGGATAGCTCGGCAATGACGTAATGGGTGCACAAGATTGAGCCCCCTCCCCTAGATAGGTCCCAAAATCCGCACCTGTGCACATAGATGTCCATTTGTAACCACTATATAGCATTGGTTACATTGGTTACATAGGTTACATGTCTTGTCTCAATGTTCCCACTCAATAATCAGACAGGTTCACAATTTAAACTTTTTTGTACTGCATTCCACAAATTTATCACGTACTAAAGCACTGGCTGCATGTAGACTAATAATTTTGAAATAATAATTTTAGAATTCCATTTCATGGGGACAAATATTAGAACAAGATAGTGCTTCATTTTTAACCAGCATTGACCTTGATGACATAGCACACATCTTTAATCCGATAATTTAAGGATCAACATTCTTTCCTAACACAAGGAACACACTGCAAACAACCTGTGCACACTATTCTCAGAAGACACTGAATAATTTGAATTATCGGCTTGTAGTTTACAAATTTTAATTTTAATTAATTAAAAATGTAGCCTAATCCATTTTCTCATGAACTGACCATAAACCAAGGCACCTAGAGTCATAAATCACACATCGCCTAAGGTCCTATAGCCATAGCAACCTGCCAAAATATACATCACAGGAATTTTAGGACAAAATGCCAATTGTAACCCATGAAACCAATGCATAATAGATAATACTTACAAATCTCATTCAAAACTCTGTAACATATCTACTGCTATACTGTGTAACCAAAGACATATAGCATGTAACCCATGTAACCAAAGCCATATAGCGGTTACAAATGGACACTATTGTGCAAAGGTGCGGATTTTGGGCCATATATGCCCTCCCCCCACCCAACTTTTGACGTTGTAAACAACTTGTGGACAGAGTTGCCGTTGGGAAATGTTTTCAGCAAATTTTACTAAATTGTTTAACTTGGAAATATATTCTTCACACTGTCATGGAAACAGTGGACTTATATGTATCCGTTGCAATATCGGATCAAAAGAATGCGCTTAATTAACAGGTATTTTCATTTGTCCGATAAACTGATTGTCCGGATAACTGCCAACTGGATTTGACCCCTGTAGGCTGTACAATACCGTCGCTCTACTGCCGTACTGGCTGCGCTAACTGGGCACAGATAATTGATATACCCTTCCTCGCCATATTTAGTGAGCTACGTACCGTGACACAACCAGTGAAAAAACAACCAAAAGTTCAGCAGACCAGACGAATCAGCGAAATCTGGATTTCTGTTGCAAATGGAGTAAAAGGTCTTGAAGGGAGGTAACTGTGAAATCGGGTATCAGGCCGCCCTATCGTTTCGTACTGGTGTCATTTCGAACTACAACTATTTGTTTTCTAAAGTTTGCTGGCGGAAATTTAATTTCATGTTAAAAAAATTCCTCGACCCTTTGCACACTCACTGTACCGTTTTGTCAAGGCTTTGCTTGTTCTTTTACCGGATACGTAGGTAGGTTTTGAACATCTGGGTGGACGCTTAACAGAGAACAAAAATAGCATGGCCTAACGTTACTTGTATAACGGCACGAGCATTGGTTATCAATGGTAATTGCATTGTAACTGCTACATGGCCATTCAGCTGTTTATAACCACTTGTGAGAGGAGATTGCGTGGTGAGCAGATATACACATACTACAGTAGCATAACTCCCTTCTGCCACATGAAATAAGCCCAGTTGTGTCGGATAAAATACAAACATATTCATAAAACATATATTTGTATTACTTAAGATACAGTCAAGAGCACAGGGCTACTAAAGTAAGTTCATACGTTCAAGTCAATACTCATTGTAAAGATTACTTTGGGTTCAAGTGGGTGGGGTAATATTCAGTCTTGCCTGTGGCCAATAGGCAACTCGCATAGCACACTGCAAATATGCTAAATAGCTGTATGTCAGGCGTGTTTGTAATTAACAGATGGAGAACCTCCAAACTTCAGACCCAGACAACCAGATAATAACATCTTAAGCATTTACATAACAAATTTCAAAGTCACTATTTGAGCAACACGTACAACAGTTAAAAGCGTCAACATCAGCAAGCCCGATAATTTTGCAAACTACAGACCCATAAGCCTAACATCGATACCATGCAAACTTATGGAAAAATATAACAATTAATGAATGATCGAGATTGTTGAGCGCATGGAAAGGAAGAATTTCTTCACGAAATGCCAAGACGGGTGCAGAACCGGATTTGCATGTGTTAGAATTTAAGTCATAGATGATTTAGTGGATGCACTGAACAGCAATGAGGACAGTGACACAATTTTCCTTTACTTTTCCCGTGCTGTCGACAAAATCTCCCACAAGCTTGACTTTGGTAGTATTGAAACTACATTGTTGCATTAGAGGAAACGTCCTTAAATGGGTAGAAAGCTTCGTACACAACAGAACAAAGAGTGGCTGTCAGAGGCTCATACTCGGACTGGGCTCCAGTAGGGACCATATCTATAGAGAATACCAGGCTAGTGTCTTTTGATATTAAGTTTATCAGGCAAGGCTATGAAACGCGTAGGAATTCCGAGGCTTGTACAAAATACACTAGCCTTGTATTCTATTTATCAGGTAACGTTTTATGCTCGAAAATGACATTAGATGACGTCGTATTATATGGACAGAACGCGGAATTTTTTACGTTGCGTCATTCGGTAACGTCACGTGACGTCATCCGACCAATGGAACGTCAGTTTTCACTTCGTTGTAACCTGGATGTTTATATCAGGGCAATGCCTGATACAACAATATGTTATCAAGTCAGTACGTATTCGGTCAATGCAGGGCAGGTTACCTGATAAATCCTTCGTCACAGGCTCCAGTAACTAGTGGAGTACCACAGGGGAGTTTGTCATATCGCAGATAAGTTTCTCGGCTTTTGATTGGCTAGCTTGTCTGGTCATATATATTATATGACCTGCCAAGACCGTCGGACATACAGGAATTGCGATTACCCTCCGGCGCCTCGCGTCCAATGAAGAACATTTTGCAAGCGTCTACCGATTGCGAATTGTATTCCTCACTAAACACAATAAAACCCCGAATTTATCAATACAAGTAACAAATTGTACACTCAAAACCAGTCTATATTGCTTATTTTTCCATAAATATTCTTCGCTCATCAAAATATGAGCGAAAAATTAGCCAAAATAACGAAAATTGCTTTTCAAATCTAAACGCGCTTGCCTTCGTGACACGGCTATATTTAGGTCACAAACTATGGGTTCCACGCACGAAACCGCGGCGTAGCAATGACAGCGAATGTTTGGAAACCAGTCGCATTATTCTAGAGGCGCCAAAGGGAGAGCAGATCGATAGAGCAGTGGAATATACATTAAATTACACGATATAAAAAAACTGTCATAAAGTCGTTTTCGATGGATTTCTTACTCCATATTTAGTTTGTTTTCGTTTAATAAAAAAACAAAATGTTCATTTACGCCTAAGTTATATTAAGACTGACGGTAGAAAATCGAATCTCGGATTATTTTTCTTCCTGATAAAAAAACGCAAAGATCAAAATAAGAGATATGTTTATACGGCCAAATACAGGATCTGCGGTATGACAAATACGTTATTGTGATTCTACACAGGCTATATGGTGTAATATTGCCCGTCTGAAGGTATGTTCACCCTCGGCTATCGCCTCGGGTGAACATACCTCCAGACGGGCAATATTACACCATATAGCCTGTGTAGAATCACAATAACTTATAGTATTAGGAAGTACCACACTCTTCCTGGTATTCATGAATGACATGCCCAAGATGGTGCACAATGACATTATTTGCAGATGGTCGACTCATATATGTACATTGTAGTTATATTTCCCTCAGAAAAGTAAAGATTGCACATCAGACAACATTTTAGGGGATGTATTTGCACCCCTCACACCTTCCTTAACTATACCACTGCCCACATCTGGAATATATTTTTTTTTTAGCTTATATTTAACGGCGGCACTGGCTCTAGGACCTTGCATGCCGTCTCCCAAGAATGGGAGAAAGAACGGAGGTAGAGATTTTTTGAGAGAAGCCGGTAATTCGTATTTACAGAGCAACTACGAATTATCGGTACCCATTCACAGCTGGGTGAACTGGAGCAGTGTGGATAAAGTGTCTTGCTCAAGGACACAACGCAGCGCCTCCGGTGAGGCTCGAACCCACGACCTTTAGATCAGCAGTCTGACGCTCTAACCACTAGGCCACTGCGCTCCACACATCTGGAATATGCATTACCAGTATGGTCTCTACTCCTTAAACAGGATGGGATTGTCATAGAAAATGTACAGAGGCGTACAACTAGACTACTAAGAGGATATGTAGGATATTCATATCACGAACAGCTAAGAACAGTGTGATTACTTTCACTAGAATACAGACGAGAACGTGTCGACCTACTACCGGTGTATAACATACTAACAGGCATAGACAAACTCGACAACGAAAATATGTTCAAGATGGCAACCGAACAACGGACCCGAGGACACTATATGAAAATATTCAGAGTTCGCGAGAACGTTTTCAGCAACACTGGCTTGTCAATGCCTATCTGATACAGTAAGAAGACAATACGAACAGGGGGCCGGTTGACTTAAAGTTCGTACGATTAAAATATTCGTAAGTGCAAAATTATGATAGTCTGTAAGTTTCACATTAACACTGTTTTCTTGTAAACAAGTATTTTATTTAAATTTATACATAGGCTGCTGTTTAAGAAATGTAAATACATGCACATCAATTGAAATTTCCAGGCTATCCTAAATTTGCACTTACGAATAGTTTAGTCGTACCATGTTTAGTGAAACGGCCCCCTGGTATATAAGGCAAGTCAAACTCTGCATGAAGCATATACGCTATCTGCTGCAGTTTGATGTCAGAATTACGCAATTTCGACTTTTCGCTCAGAAAATGCGACAATGCAACAACTCGAAAAAGCTCAAAATAACACTCAGTTTGACGAGTTGTCTAGGCGTAAGATGACAATACGAAAACTGGCGACAATGCGCCGGAAACATGTTACGCGTTATTGTCGTATTTTCGTTTTGTCGTCTTGTTGGTCCGAAAACTCGACGAGGTGCATTGATTCGGCGTTTTGAAGAGTTTTCGTATTGTTGTCTTTTCGCCTCGATAAATCGCCAAACAGAGTTATTTTCTTGTTGTTGTTTTTTTCGAGTTGTCGCATTGTCTGGGCGAAAAGTTGAAAATGGGAAATAGCACATATCAGCCAGCCACAGCATATACAGTGCAACCCCTCTAAACCGGACACCCTGGGCAAGGTGTGTGATCACGTGGTTTCCCAACCTGATTTTCCGACGTGACGTAATATGTGACGTCATTTTTACAGTAGATTTTCATTAAAATCTTCCTAACAAACGGACAGATTGTGATTATATGTAGTACATTCTTCGGCAAAACGACATAATTATGAGATTAAAGCCGCCTATACAATAAAGGGCAACGTGTACCGCATTTGCTGCGGTATATTTCATAAACATATGTCATTCCATTAGCAAGATATTTAAGGAAATCTACTGTAAACACATCTAAAAAACATGACGTCATGCCGTTCGGAAACCACGTGATCCCACACCTTGCTGGGAGGTCCCCAGTGTGTCCGGTTTAGAGAGGTTTCATTTTGTCATTTTCTGTTATGAATAGACAGGACAATGACATAATTCGCATTGAACCCCATCTAAATTAGACACGCGTTGTAATGGGGTCCCCAGGGTGTTCGGTTTAGGTGGGGGTTCTACTGTATGTTGACAATTTCCATATTTATGTTTAGATACGTGCATGTGGTTAGAGAAATAAAAAGTGGCCATACAAACGCCACTAAGTGCCTAATAGGTTTTGGTTTTCATCACAAGTTTTCTTCCTCCAACTTTCTGCAGGTATTTAAACATACTTAGGGACATTTTTAACCATTTACCATCCCTGTTGTACGTTATTCACCCATACCAGGCTGCATGAGTGTGTTAACTGAGCAGGTGCTACACTGGCCAAATATTCATGCAATGAACCATATCTTTGTGTGTTGTGTAGTCACACATGGGCTGCCAGCTGATAAACACTAACTTGTGACATTTTACAAGTGTAACTCATTTTACAGCCATACATACGAATTATGGACTGATCATTAAATGATAGCAAAATGAAGCAGTTCTTTGGCCGTTGATTATAAAACTGCTTCACTGACTGCTTGGCGACCAGCATAGGGCCTGATCAGACCTTGCGAATGCGCATGTTGATATGTGACCATATTTTGCTCAGTGGATGCATTAGGTATGTTATCTCACCCAGTAACCCATATGTGTCAACCTCACATATTGATATATGGGTCAATTAAGTCTATGTATTGAGGAAACAATAATAGAAACGTTTAATAGTATATTGTGTATTTTATTTTCTATCAAGTTTGAAACCAAAAAATCACATTGTCGGCGTGCGATGGATATGCTAACATGAACGTCTATACCTTCAATTATCGCTACTGTTCAGTTCAGCATGTGCTCATCTCTTATGTTCGTGTATGGCCGAGCCACGGCTCCCTGTTGTCTGTACGAATGTGATATGTACATTGTCTATTACACTAACAGTATGGATGTTCTGTAAGACTCCGAGAGTAAATGAATGTTTGCTGTCTATAGGAATATGCGTCTTTCACTCACAGTTTATTGTCTGTATGTTATATGTGAGCTCAGCAGATCTATGGATCTGCATCCTTCCTTCGTATTTAGCTTATCTTCAAGGTCTCGTTTCACTAAACTTCGTACGATTAAAATGTTCGTAAGTGAAAAATTATGATAGCCTGTAAATTTCATATTAACAATTTTAGATATAGTAAATCCATCAATTGAAATTTCCAGACTATCCTAAATTTTCACTTATGAACATTTCAGTAGTACGAAGTTTAGTGAAACGGCCCCCAGATCTGCCTATCGATGTAAAGCCTATATGTCTCTTAGTAACAAACGTGAATGAAGACCTGCATGTAGCTACATACACCTCTCGTACAACATTCCTTTTTGTCCGTGGCCATAGCAAAGTCTACCTGTCCGAGTGCTCCTCATTTGCATGTTGACTTTATATTGAATGTTCAAGGTTATACGAATACCTCTTGGCTACAAGAATGAGCAATTTCCATTTCGTTACACGGATTTTTCATATGGTATATGGATCATCTCTTCAAAGTCTTGCTAATTGTATGTATATACATGCATATCTTTCATGCTCATTTCCACTTCAATTATGAATCACGAGTATGCGAACATATTTCGCCTCCTTGAATCAGTGTCATCCGCTATTCCCATATATGTCTGGACATGTAGCCTATTTGATCAACATTGCAAAGTATACTTTTCTAGCAAAGTATACTTTGAATGAGAAATTTTCAATTCAAGCCGCATAAATTTATTAATTTTTATTATACTGAATTTGTTGCATGATCACAGCCATTTTGGCTGTGATAATGTAATAAATTCAGTATAATAATTCTGCATATTTTTAATCATCGAATATATGCAGTCGTTAGTTCTATATGAAATAATGCATTTCGGGGAAAATAAATGATTACTCCCTCAAAGTATACTTGCAATTTTGATGAAATATGCTACAGAGCGTATACAATTTTCTCTTGTCTCCATTTGTTAATGCCTTTCATTCCATCTTTGTGTATATATGTATATAATGGTACACATGCCTGTAAGCCTGTAATACACCTGCATGACTGTATTCCTTCCAAAGTCCACGCCATTTATGGATACAAGGGTACGCAGTTGACATTTGTTCACCCACAGTCACATGTCCCATTTAGGTATATGTATCTGACGATATACGAACGTCCTTGTTAGCCTGTATGCACGTGGTTCATTCGTATATCAGCTTTGTGCCTTCATCGGATATCGGCTTCAATTTCAACAGACATTTGAGGATATACGAATGGGTCGCGACTACAATTGAGTGTCTTTCATATTTGTATTTCCACTTTATAAATTGATCTGATAGTACGCACTCACTAATAATCTACTTCTGATAATGTCTGGGGTTTTGTTCTTCACATTTATGTTGTCGAGGCTATACGTCTGTCTCTTCACTCTATGTGTGTGAGTGCCTTCCACTCGTATGTCCACTTCATCTATGAATCTGTAGTTATATACTAATGTCCTTTTTCTACGCTTGTAAATGTCTGGCTTTTTTCGCATTTCTGCTCCATATATAGTTCTCCGGCAACTGGTATATATATGGATGACTCGTGTCTGCCGGTCTGTGCATGTAAATGCCATATATTCACAATCATTCCACTTGATGTATGGATCAAAATATATACAAATGTTTCTTGTCTACTTGCAGGAGAGATTCCATTTGTATTTCTAATTTATGTATGACTCTGATGGTATATATACGCAGGTCTGTTTGTTCACATTTGCGAATGACTTTCATTCACATTTCAGTTTGATTTGTCAGTCAATGAATGTGCGTGTTGTATTATATACAATTTATCATTACATGACGATATCAGCGGAAGTAAGTGCGGACGATGTGTGCGGCACTCGGTCGCCGGCCCGGTAGTATCTGCAGAATTTTCTGTACGACCGTGAATAACAACACCGCCTTCTCGCTGTCCCACATTTCTGCCTCCACGTCCGCTGGTACCGTCAGTCCGGAGACGGACATACGCCTATGGTGGAACTGCGTCGCATTCACGGTGTCGTTGCCGAATGGAAGTTCTCTCGTCAGGATCTCGTAGACGAGGCAGCCACACGCCCAGATGTCGAGGGGTGGCATCAACACACCCCGGGAGCGATTGTGCTGCAGTCGCAGGAGTTCGGGAGCCATGTACGGAACGGTGCCCAGAAATCTGTGTAACTTGACAGGCTCACCTGTTCGGGTGTGGAACCGTGCAGATAACCCGAAATCAGCGATTTTTGCCTCGCGCCGCTTTGTTACTAAGATATTTTCAAGCTTAATGTCAAGATGTGCGATTCCTTGTGAATGCATATATGACAAGCCTTTTAGGATTCCTTTCACAATGCGGTGCTTTTGGTCGCTGCTCGGGTCACTGCACTCGAACAGGGAGCAAAGGTTAGTGTCAACAAATTCCATGAGGAATCCACCCTTTAGGGGACCGAGGGCTCGCACAATGTTGCAGTGCCTCAGATCCTTTATCAGGATGAACTCGTTCATGGTCATCTTTGTGAACATTCCTTTACTGGCAAGTTTAGCGACAAATTTCTGGCCCGCTTTAGTGACTGAAAAAACAACACCTTGGCTCCCGACCCCTAACTGCTCCCGGATGTGGTAGGGGCGTATGGCCGCCTCGAGGTTAAACTTCCGCGGTGGAGTGGCGATATAGGTGGTGGCGGCGTCTTGCTGGTACTTCACAAGGGTTGCCGGCTCCCCAACGTCTTCCAACTGCGGAGGTGTGTAGTTGTAATAACCCTGGAACTCGGACAACCAATCCGGGTTCTTAACACGGCCAGCACGTTTTGACGAGGCAATTACGTCTGGGCGTCTGAGATCTTTAAACCCACACAGCGCATTCGTCTCGATGATCTTCTGGGCTTGGATGCAGGTAACATTGACTGTCTGAAAGTAAACACACGTTGCCTAACTACATGCAAGAATGACACAACTGATCTTCTGGGCTTGGATGCAGGCAACGTCTATTTTCTGAAAGTAAACCGAACACAAGTTGCCTAACTACATACTGGATTTCGGTGAAAGTGATGACTGAAAACAAGCAGAACAAACGTTTGAAAGTCAGTATAACGTTGACTATCTGAATATACCAAACATGTTGCAGGAACAACATACATGAGAACTGGGACAATCGGACAATTGTGTCCAGTATTGATCAACATGTGTTCTGTTACGAGCAGTAATTTATCAAAGACTGGTATCCACGTGCATAAAAATGCTTTATTGTTGGAAGGGCTACTAGTGGAGGCCTCATACGTTTGAACAGAATGATGGGTTGATTTTGGAAGATTTTGGGTGGATTTCGTACTGTGGTTTCAGGGTAATTTACATAGATTTGTGCAACTACTAATGCCCAAACATGACACACGACAGAAAACGCAAATTATCTACACATTCACCGTTCTGAACTTGCATGCCCCTTTTATACTGCCAATACCACTTATACGTGTAATTCGCGGGAGGTTACGTACACTGTATGTTGGTAACAATATATGTACCCAAACCACCAGAGATACCGAAATAACCCATAAAACACCGAATTATGAACCGTTCTTCAAGAACCTGTGGTGGAGGCGGGCTGATCAGACAACACCCATGCGCAGGTGGACCTGGGGCTACGCTGGGATCACATTAATGTTACAAGATCCCTTCACCTGGCGACCTAATCTGCGACTGGAGAAATGACCATAGGATTTATGGCAAATCTAACACATACACTGTGACTAGAGAACCCGTGCTTATACACAAATCCTCTTGTCATTTCTCCACAGTGATTATATCATTTGATTTAGTTTGTGTTATGGCTAGATGGCCAGGATTGAGTTGGTGTCAGTTTTATAGATATTTAGGATTATGGTCAGATAGCTACGGTTAATTAGGGTTTGGTTCTGTTAGAGTTAGGATTAATTAGGATTGGAGTCATCTAGACATAGGGTTAGTTATGATTGGGGAGAGATAGAGTTAGGCTTAGTTAGGATTGAGGCCAGGTAGAGTTAGGGTTAGTTATAATTCGGGTCAGACAGAGTTAAGATTGGGGTTAGCTAGAGTTAGGATTGTGGTCAAATAGGGTTAGGGTTACTTACTTAGTATTGGGGCCAGATATAGTTAGGGTTAGCTAGGATTGGTGTGAGATATAGTTGGAGTTAGTAAGGATTGGGGTGAGATAGAGTCAGGGTTAGTTAGGATTGGGGTGAGATAGAGTTGGAGTTAGTAAGGATTGGTGTTATATACAGTGATGGTTAGTTAGGATTGGGGTCAGATAGAATTAGGGTTAGTTAGGATTCGGGAGAGATAGAGTTAGGGTTAGTTAGGATTGAGGTCAGGTAAAGTTAGGGTTAGTTATGATTCGGGTCAGACAGAGTTAAGATTGGGGTTAGCTAGTGTTATGATTGTGGTCAAATAGGGTTAGGGTTACTTAATTAATATTGGGGCCAGATATAGTTAGGGTTAGCTAGGATTGGTGTGAGATATAGTTGGAGTTAGTAAGGACTGGGGTGAGATAGAGTCAGGGTTAGTTAGGATTGGGGTGAGACAGAGTTGGAGTTAGTAAGGATTGGTGTTAGATACAGTGATGGTTAGTTAGCATTGGGGTCAGATATAATTAGGGTTAGTTAGGATTAGTGTAATATAGAGCTAGGGTTAGTTAGGATTGGGGTCAGATAGTGGTATGGTTAGTTATGGTTGGGGTCATATACAGTTAGGGTTTGTTAAGATTGGGGTCAGATAGAGTTATGGTTAGTTGTGATTGGGGTCAGATAGAGTTATGGTTAATTATGATTGAGGTCGGATAGAGTTAGGGTTAGTTAGGATTGGGGTCAGATAGAGTTATGGTTAGTTAGGATTGGGGTCAGATAGACTTCGGATTAGTTAGGATTGGGGTCGAATAGAGTTAGGGTTAGTTATGATTGGGGTCGGATAGTGTTATGGTTAGTTAGGATTGGGGTCAGCTAGAGTTATGGTTAGTTAGGATTGGGGTCGGATAGAGTTAGGGTTAGTTAGAATTGGGGTCGGATAGAGTTATGGTTAGTTAGGTTTGGGTCGGATAGATTTAGGGTTAGTTAGGATTGGGGTCAGATAGAGTTAGGGTTAGTTAGGATTGGGGTCGGATAGAGTTAGGGTTAGTTAGGATTGGGGTCGGATAGAGTTTGGGTTAGTGAGGATTGGGGTCGGATAGAGTTCGGGTCAGTTAGGATTGGGGTCAGATAGAGCTAAGGTTAATTAGCATTGGGGTCAGATAGAGTTAGGGTTAATTAGGATTGGGGTCAGATTGAGTGAGGGTTAGTTGGGATTGTGGTTAAATCGAGTGTTAGTGATGATTCGGTTATTGTTAATTAGGGTTAGATAGAGCTATGGTTAGTTAGGATTGTGGCGAGATAACGTCAGGGTTAGATATGATTGGGGTCAGATAGAGTTAGGGTTAGTTATGATTGGGGTCAGATAGAGTTATGGTAAGTTAGGATTGGGGTCAGATAATGTGAGGGTTAGTTGGGATTGTGGTCAAATATAGTGAGGGTTAGTTGTGATTTGGGTCAGATAGATTTTATGTATTGGTGTTTAACGGCCTTTCAACATCTAATGTCATTTGGCCTGACCAACGGGTTTGATCCCGTATTTAACCTATTTAACCTGCTGCATTGGGTTAGATAGAGCCAGGGTTAGCTATGATTGCGGTGAGATAGCGTTATGGTTAGTTAGAAATGGCGTCACATAGAGTGAGGGTTAGTTCGGATTGGGGCTAGATATAGTTATGATTAGTTATTATTGCAGTTATATTCACACAATTATGGTTAGTAAGGGTTAAGGTTAGACAGCGTGAATTAAGTTAGCAATAGAGTCATACATAGCCCGGATTAGTGAGGACTGTGGTCAGATTAGTTAGGATTGGAGTTAAAAAGAGTGACGGTTAGTTAAGTTTGGAGTTATATAGACTAATGGTTAATTATGATTGGGATTATGGCTAGAGGTAGGGTAGATTATGTTGGGGCTATGCTATGCCCCAAAATATTATAAACCTAAAGATGGGTTGGTGCTACGCCCCTAAATATTATATACCTTTGTCGTCTGCTTTGCTGTGTAGAACTATATCCATGGTCACCAGCCGGGGACCTTTCTGGAACGCTGATTGATTTTGTGTCGTCTGCCGCCGTCGTCCTTCCGCCGCCCACACTACCGGACTGGTCGCCGCGGAACATTCTCTTGGTCAGCCAGCGCAGGAATCCAGAACGATGTTGTCGTGTGGCGGCTAACGGATCGGCTGCTTTCTTTGGTGTTGATTTACACATTTTGTGCATTATTATATTAATATCTCCGTAAAACTAAACCTACATAAAGTGTGCTGCTTGCTGCTATGGAGCGCGCTCGGCAAATATAGCAACGTAACGTCGTTGCTAGCTGACATAGTACTTATAGTGGTATAACGTCATTTCCGGTGCAGTACATGTACCTATATAGGCATCACGGGACGGTTGAAAATAGCCAAAATTGACTGCTTTTCTGAGGGCGGCGGGTGACTTATAAAAATCACCGCCTCTCACAATCAGTTAAGGAAGCTCTTGCGACAAATATTGAAAAATACTCGCAAATGAAGTACAAATCGCGCGCCACAATACAAAATGCAGCAACCGCGTTAGATGTGTTCAATTAATTGTTTACAAAGTTACCCCACCCACTTATGTTTTGCCAGAAACTTCAACACGACTGAATTTGTCGGAATTGTTTTCATGAAAACATGAGGCACATATACTTTGTTATGTATTGTTCTATCACTTGTAACACCACACCATTTCCTGAAAATGATTCCAAAGCGCATAACCACCTCACATTTTCGCTACAAATGCCCGAACAATACATTAAATTCTGACGCAAAACCGTACCGGCGAGACAGCATAGCATGCGCCATTTTACAACATGTCAAAATCAACAGGAGCTAACATTCAGTTTCGTAGAATTATCAAATACTCTAAAAAATACACATAGTCAAGCCTCCCAAAGTCTAGAAATATTCATAAACCAATTTTTCTGGACACACTGGTGTAACTTGCAGGGTCGGTAGTGAAGAATATAGAAAATCGTTCACCCCCTTTTTAAAGCTACCTGCCCACTGTGAGACCATAGGCTGCGCACGTTCCAGTTTCAAACAATTTGACATTGACCTTGAGTTGGGGGCGTCATGGGGTGGCTATAGAATAAACTAGAGCCCCAAATGGGCATGAGTCACTCACCTTACAAACATTGCATCAGAGCGATCGCCTTGTATATGACATGACAACATTTGGACAGAAATGCTTTGTTTTACCCCGCGCCTCACCGTGGCTGCACCAATGTATGATCCATACACCATTTTAACAAATCTGAAAGAGCATCGACTATCGATTATTCTTGCCAAACTTAGTCAAAATCTATCTGGTTGTTCATTATATATTTAAAGAAGTTAAGCTATTTTTAGACAGCGGCCATCTTGAATTATGTGACAACCTCCATTTTAACATATTCTTCACACAACGACCATAACTGTGATATTTGGCCAGCATCGGCCAAACGGTTTGTGAGAAGAAGACGTTTGAAATCTCTAATAAAAATAATTTTTGAGAATTCGACATACTTTTCTATGGCGGCCATCTTGGATTAGGCGATAACCTCCATTAAAAAAAATCTGCAACAATGTAACGCATACACCATCCTGTGACGTTTGATTGACATCGGGCCAGCAGTTTGGAGGAAGATGTTGGAAACGTGATGTAAGAGTATAAACTTTTGGCGGCCATAAATTCATGGATAACACAAGGCAATCGCCGGGGAGTGTCTCACTAAACAACGTGTTTGTTTGTTTGTTTATTTATTGGTGTTTAACGGCCTATCAACAGCTAAGGTCATGTAAGACCGGGAAAACGGGTATAACCAGATTCAACTGTCACATACAACATGTCTCCAGTCGGAATTCCGGTAAGGATGAACCCCGATCGTTAAATTATCCATCTCTTGCACCCACCTGCCACCCATTACTAAACAAGGTGATCGTCATGAAGGTCAAGGTCACCAAGGTCACAAATGGCACTGGGTGGATAGCCATCAAAGTGAGGAAGCTATTGGTGAAGTTTGGTAATAATCCGACTTAACGGATTAGGAGATATTCAACATTTGGACGTACATCCAAACTTATTAACACAAAATTGGAGGTCACCAAGCTGACTGTCAAGGTCACCAGAATGACACTGGATGGATAGCTATCAATGCATATATAGAAGCTATTTATGAAGTTTGGTAATTATATGACTAACGGATCAGGAAATATTCAACATTTAGACGTATGTCCAGAATTGTTGACACCAAGGCGACATTCACCAAGGTCAATGCCAGGCTAATTACACTGGTACGTACATATCCATCAATGTGAAGAAGTTATTGATGAAGTTTGTAGATGATCTGACTGACGGATCAAATGATATTCAACGTCCAAAATTATTGACATGAAGGTCGAGGTCACCAACGTGTTTGTTTGTGTATCAGTGTTTAAAGGCCTATCAACAGCTAAGGTCATGTAAGGCCGGGCAAACGGGTTCGAACCCATTGTAACCTGCTGCATTGGGGGTGAGGGGGGGGGGGGATCCCAAAATCAGAATGGAATATTTACATCGAGAACAAATATATTCAGCCCTGACATCAGAATAACCTGACATCACGGTCACCCGAAAGACACCAGTTGGATAGCCATCAATGTGACAAAGCTATTTATGGACATTTTGTAAGGATCCGACTAACGGATCGAGAGATATACGACATTTGGACTATGTCCAACATTTACGTCCCACAAACATTAAGGTCACCAATGTGAAGGTCACCCGCATGACACTGGATGCATAGCTATCAATGTGAGGAAGCTATTGATGAAGTTTGGTAATGATCCGACTAACGGATCAAGAGATATGTGAAATTTGGACCATGTCCAAAATTTATGTCCCACATCACCAAGGTGAATGCCACCCGAATGACACTGGATGGATAGCTATCAATGTTAGGAAACTATTGATGAAGTTTGGTAATGATCTGATAAACGGATCAAGAGATATGGGAAATTTGGCTACGTCCAATATCTACATCCCATATTATCGACGACGACGACGCTGGAATTGTGACCGCTATGTCTCACTTTACTATCGTGGGTGCGACAATAAATCAGGGCACATAGTAAGTAAAATCTAATCGGGGATCGTAGTCAGTTATTTCCCTTTGGAAATATATTTATAGAGATCCGGTCCTATTATATTCTAGCTTTATTTCTTACTGAATGGTACTAAACTTGAGATTGCGAACAGAGTAGACTCATGTGCAGTCTGATCTGAGTCTACACTGTTTGTAATAAATTAATAATAAGTGTGAAAATATGTTTTGTTTGTTTGCTTGTTTATTTGTGTTTATTTTTGTTTGTTGGGGTTTAACAGCCTATCAACAGCTAAGGTCAGTTAAGGCCGGATCAATGGGTTTAGTACTAAATCCCATATAATACATGTACAAGTACATGCACATGTTCAAAGTATATGTACAAATGGGGGGGGGGGGGGGGATCCCAACATCAGAACTGAATATTTACGATAACAAAACTAATTAGTCAGCCCTGAAATCAGAATCTGATGCCAGGTCCTCGCCACACCAGAATCACTTGGCCCCTCCCAAAAGCAGTAGGATCAGTAATAATATTACTACTTTTATAATGTGCAATAATCCAATTCAACTCCCAGGTAACTAAAGAGCCAAAAATAAAAACGTACCTGAGGGCCAAACCAGGCAAATCGTGATTCCTATAAGGAGGAACCCATACCGTTAATTTACGCCGTCTCATTCGCCCGAACACCACCCACTTATTGGTGTTTAACGGCCTATCAACAGCTAAGGTCATGTAAGGCCGGGCAAACGGGTTCAATCCCATTTTAACCTGCTGCATTGGGGGAAATCCAAAAATAAGAACAGAATATGTACATCAAGATAAAATATATTTTATATGCATAGCTCAGCTGTTATAACAATTGGCAAACAACTAGGCTGCCAAATTATGATTAATAATACAATAAATAAACTTTAATATACAAAGCATGTCAGAATATATGTGGCTGTGACTGGAAAAATACGGCCAAAACAAAAAAAATGCCTATGAATGCCTGTAATAATAGGCCTTTAGACGAGAGTTTATGGTTTCCACGACAATTATTATGCCTCCGACTTTCTACTGGTTGCTAAACGTAATTAGGAAATTTCTAGCCATTTTACCAGCCACGCACAAATAGCTCCTAATCAAATAGCTCACTTCTGTAGCATGAGAACGGTCTATATTGCTTATAGAAGCATGACGGGTGTTTCATTCATGGAAGGGTGAACAGTGCAATTCCAGATCAGCCTGTGCATCCGCACAGTCTGATCAGGATCTGCACATTGAGTCGGTGAAACACCTGATCTGCTTATAACCAACAGTGTAGGTCCTTACCATGCTGCAGGACTGTGTCAGAAGATCAGGAGCTACACTGGTTACAAAGCCCATAAGTCCAATTGCAGTCACTGCCACATATGAGACACGCCGTGTGATTTTGTACCTTCGGACATCTGCGAAATTTCTTTAATTACTTTTACAAAATTTACAATATTTTTCATAAATAAAGTAAAAAGTTGACAAAATTTCCAGAGTACATGCGGAATTATATATTCCGCATGTACACTGAAAGTTTTGTCAACTTATGACGCCATTTACGGAAAATATTGTAATTTTTGTAAACGTATTTCATGAAATTATGCAGATGTTCGAAGGTACAAAATCACATGGCGTGTCTCATATCGTTACATCACTAAAACCACACTATCAGGATAAGAGTGATTTATATTAAGCATTGGGTTGGGTGCAACTGAAGTAACATATATTTGATGTATCATTAGTTCCCCGAAATATTAGGTGGGGTAGGGCGATTGCGGGGCAACTTATCTGACCCATATTGGGCATGGGGGGGGGGGGGGGGGGACAAGTTAAATTCCACTTAGGGGCACAGAAAAATCATAACAAGCAAAAAAGAAAGAAATCGATAACACTGATTGGATTGTACCCCTAAACTAGAAAATATGTTTATAGAACACGGATGCCCCACATATCGCTTTGATAATAAATTAGGCAAAATTTCCAAGTCCAAAAGGGAAGATAATCCATGACCCGAGGATCGATCAAAAATAGAAATACACTTTGCGCATCTACTCATCACAAGGAAGCTACATACCAAGTTTCAGATCTGTAGCTAACAACGGACCCGAGGACACTATATGGAAATATTCAAAGTTCGCGAGAACGTCTTCAGCAACACTGGCTTGGCAATGCCTCTCGGATACAGTAAGAAGACAGTACGAACAGGGGGCCGGTTGACTAAAGTTCGTATGATTAAAATATTCGTAAGTACAAAATTATGATAGTCTGTAAGTTTCACATTAACACTGTTTTCTTGTAAACAAGTATTTGATTTACATTTATACATAGGCTGCTGTTTAAAAAATGTAAATACATCAATTGAAATTTCCAGCGTATCCTAAATTTACACTTACGAATAGTGTAGTCGTACGAAGTTTAGTGAAACGGCCCCCCCGGCTCAAAATAACACTCAGTTTGGCGAGTTGTCTAGGCGTAAGACGACAATACGAAAACTGGCGACAATGCGCCGGAAACATGTTACGCGTTTTCGCCCGTTATTGTCGTATTTTCGTTTTGTCGTCTTGTCGGTCCGAAAACTCGACGAGGTGCATTGATTCGGCGTTTTGACGAGTTTTCGTCTTGTCGACTTTACGAGTTGTCGCATTGTCGCGCTGTCATTTGTCGCGTTGTCGGGGCGAAATACCGAAAACACGATAATGCGAAAACTTGACAATGCACCAAAATTGGGTGGCAAAACTCCAGAAAAAGTTTCGCATTTTCACCAAACTCGTTAGCATTTTCGAGTTTTGTTGTTGTTGTTGTTTTTTAGAGTTGTCTCATTGTCTGGGCGAAAAGTTGAAAATGCGAAATAGCACATATGAGTCAGCCACAGCATATACAGTGCAACCTCTCTAAACCGGACACCCTGTGCAAGGTGTGTGATCACGTGGTTTACGAAACTGATTTTCCGACGTGACGTAATATGTGACGTCTTTTTACAGTAAATTTTCATTCAAATCTTCCTAACAAACGGACATATTGTGATGATATGTAGCGCACCAAATACGATGGCATATGTGTTTTATGGGTGCTCTGAAAGTTATTTACAATTACTTGTAAATTTCACAAAGAATCAAGTACCGTTTATTTCTTACATGCACGTGCTCTGGTTTTTATATAGTTACATTTACGGTAACCGATTCTTCGGCAAAACGACATAATTATGAGATTAAAGCCGCCTATACAATAAAGGGCAACGTGTACCGCATTTGCTGCGGTATATTTCATAAACATATGTCATTCCATTAGAAAGATATTAAAGGAAATCTACTGTAAACACATCTAAGAAACATGACGTCATGCCGTTCGCAAACCCCGTGATCCCACACCTTGCTGGGAGGTCCCCAGTGTGTCCGGTTTAGAGGGGTTCAACTGATGACCTTTTTTCCAGGTATTTAAACATACGTATGGGCATTTTTAACCATTTACCATCCCTGTTGTACGTTATTCACCCATACCAGGCTGCATGCGTGTGTTAACTGATCAGGTGCTACACTGGCCAAATATTCATGCAATGAACCATATGTTTGTGTTTTGTGTAGTCACACATGGGCTTCCAGCTGATAAATACTAACTTATGACATTTTACAACAAGTGTAAATCATTTTACACAGTCATACATACGAATTATGGACTGATCATTACAAGGTGCATGATCACGTGGTTACAACAACAACAACGTCGCACACTCCAAAGTAAGTATTATTTGATATTTTCCTTAATAAGAAACGGATTTTGATGAAATATGCAGCAAACGCGTCTTCATGAGCTGCATTTGGTGGTCTTGGCACCGACTTATGTCGTTTTTGCGAAGAATCGATTTCCGTGTCGGAGACACGGAAATCGATTCCTCGCAAAAACGACAGAAATTTGGGCGGAAATACAGATACCTCCAAATGGAGCTTAACAAGACGCGTTTGATGCGCCATATTTCATCAAAATCCGTTACGTAATAAGGACACGATGAAAGAATACGTACTTTGAATCGGTACTTGTTGTTGTTGTTAGTACCACGCGATCATGCACTTTGCATTAAATGATAGCAAAATGAAGCAGTTGTTTGGCCGTTGATAATAAAACTGCTTCACTGACTGCTTGGCGACCAGCATAGGGCCTTATCAGACCTCACGAATGCGCATTTTGATGTGACCATATGTTGATATGTAGATCAGTAGCCTATTTCATCAACATTGCAAGTATACTTATCTAGCAAAGTATGCTTTGAGGGAGAAATCTTCAATTTAATGATACATCTATTAATTTTTATTATACTGCATTTATTACATTATCACAGCCATTTTGGTTGTGATAATGTAATACATTCAGTATAATAATTCTGCATACTTGTAATCATCAAATATATGCAGTCGTTAGTTCTATATGAAATAATGCATTTTGGGAAAAATAAATGATTATACTCCCTCACAGTATACTTTGCTAGATAAGTATACTTTGCAATTTTGATGAAATCGGCTACAGTGCATGCATTAGGTAGGTTATCTCACCCAGTCACCCATATGTGTCAATCTCACATATTGATATATTTTATACCAAATATTTCAGGGCGAGCCCACCCTATACGTGATTGACGACTGCTCGGCCAAGGCGGCGATGACTAAAACGAAGGACATGCTCTCTCGCATTTTCTGGCCGTCATGCGGGGCAAAGTGTATGGATCTCCACTCAGAAGTACAACGCCGTCCTCAAGGATCTGCGCGAGCAAACGAAATGGGTCGCCCTCTTTCACTGCAAGGACCGAGACTCATTCGATGACTGTCTTCGAGAGAACGACGTTATCCCAACGCGCGAGGAGCGCCTTGAGGTTCGACAGATACTTTCGGAAACTAAGCACGCCAAGCTTCTGCTAAAGACTGATCAACCCACAAATTACGAAGGTATCAATTAATTAATTAATAAGCAATTGCTGAACAATGCTTACAGTGCAGTCTCCGTTTTTGTTCCACCGTAGCCAACACTTGCAAACTCAACGCGAACGCAACGCGAACGCAACGGTTTGCTGTAGCGTTGTATACGTTGTTTAAACCTATAATACGGTTCGTACACGTGTAATACACATTGTCAAACCGTTTTGTTTAAAAGCGTTGTATACGTTGTTTAAACGTATAATACGGTTCGTACACGTGTAATACACATTGTCAAACCGTTTAGTTTTAAAGCGTGTAATACGTTTAGCTTCAAGGCGTATAACACGCTTTGGCGTATACATACATGTAATTAGCGAGGTGAAAGAGTTGAAACTTATACAACGCTTTACCTGGAAGCGTGTAGCTATATGAAAGCGTTGAAACGTGTACAACGGTTACACGTTTTAACGCGAATACCTGTTCGGCCCCGATCGCTTCGAGGCGTCCTTGTTTCGTCCCTTTTAAAATATCGCGAATACATACCCTCAGATCGAGTTCAAAGTACATCGGCGGTGTGATTTAGCACTTCAATTGATCCCTAATCTCTGATGCCTAGTGAGTCACGCTTTTAACACGACAGATGTACCTTGTCGTTTATCAAAATGTTTGCGAATTGTAGATCACGTGAGCTGGCTCATCAGGATCTGCGGCATTCCTACGTACATGTACATTTTATATACACAAAAATGACCCCTAATACAGCGTAATGTAACAGTTCCTAACTTAATATGGAATAGCCCGGGCCGATAGTCCGTGTCAGTTACTTGGGGTTAAATAATACGAACACAGATAAACACAGTGCATGGTTTCTTTATTTTATTTTAACATCATCAAAAATGGCGAGTCTAGGAACTCTCGTATTTTTACGCTGAAGCCAGTCTATTTCAGTCACTTATCCGCTATACACCTGTCACACGCGTGTGTTAAGAAAAATCGATAATCGGAGAAACTGAATACACAGCAAGCTGCACATTGGTTTAACACGGATATGGCCCGCGGATATGTGTCCTAAATTACTTGGTGGTCAAAACCGGTAACTTTACAAGGTTTATCATGTTTATAGCGAAATAGCAGCCAACTGGCAATTTTTCTCGGACTGATTTTTAAGACTAGTTTTCAAATCTCAATCGGTCTGAGAGTTCAAAAATCGGTCCAGAACCGGAAAACTGAAAATTTTAGAAGCCCTGCAGTGAGTCTAGAAGTATATACACACACACGAAGAACGATCTGAGCATGCGCATTCTACGCGATACACGGTTGGCATACCAAAACGTGTAATGCGTTAAAACCCGTGGAAACGTGTTATACGTATAACACGGTTTCATCTGTACGGTGCTGTGTACATGTAGAAGCGTGTAACCGTTCGTCAAAGAAAGCGTTAAATCGTTTAAACGGTTTACCTTAGCGTTGTATACGTTTACAACCGTTGTATACGTTTACAACCGTTGTACACGGATTACACGCTTTTGAAACTCAACGCGTTGTTTACAACCGTTGTATACGTTTACAACCGTTGTACACGGATTACACGCTTTTGAAACTCAATGCGTTGAACACGGTTTGTTCGACTTTCGCGCATGCGCAAGAGTGGGGAAACGCAACGCATGGCCGAAAACGTATTACACGTAGACGACACACGGTTTGAAACGCAACTAACGGAAATCCACGGATACGCAATGCACAACACTTTGTACACGTATAAACCCGGAACATTTTGACAGAAACGACTGTAACAATGCTTAGCAAATGTTGAACAAATGCTGAACAATGGTTAACAATGTTAACAATTTGGTGCTCCGCTGCGAGCTTTGTTGCGAGCATAACGGTGATCATAAGTATCGGGTGGTGCGCTTGGCAATATGTTAGACTTGTGAGACTTGTCAGAATAGTTAAATTAATTTCAAGAAAATTAGCAATAATGAACTGCGACGAACTTCTCGATCAGCTAATGGAAGAAACACTCGTGCCCAACATCAATCGCGAATTGGGAGGAACTGAAACCTCAACTTCGTTGAACCTGAAAGAGCAATCGGGGATTGCAACGACTCCGAATGAAAATGAGAAAGCGGCGCGACGCGAGCGGCTAGCTGCGCTGGTTGCTGGGGGACAATCGGAGCATTATCTCGGTAGGCGTCTCTCAGTTTGTCAGGTGGATAAGATGTCAGATGTGGAGATTGATACAATGTATGCGCGATACGAATCCAAATTGGGGGCAGAGATGACAAAAACTCTTGGATCGGCGGCTATTCATGTGTACGCTACCACTGTTAGTATACTTCTCCCTATACCAAACACCGCGGGGTTGATTCACGATCTAGAGACTGACCATTTTATAGGACACACTCTTAGAACAGCATGCTGCTCAATTTATCACAAGTTTGGAATGTACTTAGCTTCGCTGACAACCGCGTTGACCACGGGTAAACACTGTCAATTTGGACATATATGCCCACGAACTACAAGCTCTAATATTAATATTATAAATGATGACACAAGACACACCTGCGAGAGTGACGGAACCACAATCTCCAACTTCAACACTGTTTAACCCGAGCACGTTGGGGGTTCAATCGGGGATTGCTGCAGCTCCACAGGAGCCATCAACACCCAATCGAGATTGGACGAATCCGGTTGCACGACATAAAAACCCAAAAAGACAGGCAGCTGGGCGGGCGGCGGCTGCCACCCGAAAAGTTAAACAAGGTAAAATACTCGCCGAGCTTCGAGAGGCTAAACAGTCGTTGCAATCGGAGACAGCAAAACATCTGAAGACACCCCCAATTCACGAATTGGAAGCACAATCCCCGATTGAACCCCAACACCCCCAATTCACGAATTGGAGTTGGGTTGTTGGTGGTGGTCTGGCAGTTGTGGGCACCCTGTGTGCGCTGAACTACCTTTCGAAACAACCACCAAGACTGTTGGAGGTGGTTCCGAAGAAAGTTACGAAACCGATTGCACCCCATTTAAACATTGATCGCGATCCCTTTTATATGCAATAATTATAATGGCTGAAAACGATGGTAAAATGATAGTGAATGCGCTTTATCACGCCGTGGTGATATCGGGTTTCAGTATCGGGTATGCTTGACTATCAAAGATGGCCCTAGGAGGGTCCGCTCTCAAATTGGACTTTACTGTGAGAGACGTAGGGCTCGCGACCTTAGATGTAGCGGCCGCAGTTTGGACCCGAGATTATCTAATTAAAGTTGGAATTATACCTGTTAATATATGGAAATAATGGCTTCAATCGGAATAATGATAGGTGGTGCGCTTGTAAACGCATTGGTGTTCAGCGGTAGCAACTTTATATTCTCGAAAATGAGAAGCTCGAACGTGGATGAGGAGCGCAAGCGTCACGATTTAGATGTAGAACAACTCAATAGCGCAAAGGAAGCATGGTCGAAAAAACGAACCGCCCAACTGGACTGGGTCAACGAAGAGCTTCGCCGCAAGAATCATGCCGCGCAAACTTTACAGAACGTTGAAGAAGCCAACCGCGAGTACGCGCTGGCATATGCACAGAAAAGTCTCGCGCCACTGGATCCCGAGCCCCAACTTTCAGATTTCTATGTACCGTCAGAGGCCCAAAAAGACCGCGAGATCGCGTTCATCGTCGTGGGAATGGGTGTGGTGGGGCTCGTCGGCTACTATATTCAATCGAGATTGAAATAAGCAATAATTATTTAAAAAAAATAATTATTTTTTAAATATATATAACGATGTTAGTTGACGAACTTTATTTTGCTATGATCGATGTAGGCTACACTGCCCTTAAACACCGTATAGCTGGCGCAAAGGGTATTATTCGCCTGGCCCGAGATTATCACGAGACGTGGCGCGAGGACGAAAAAGCGGCCACCCTTTCGCAAAGCGGATGTTAGATCCCTCCCAATCGAGATTGGATGAAATAGATTTTCTCAAGTTCCTTCAGAACTTAACCTCCAATCGTGATTGTACTTCCAACAAAGGTTTATTATTAACGACGCAGTTACCGGACGATCTGGTGAGGGCATGTTGGAGATTGTCCGAGCTATTAGAATACTTCGCATACGATGAACACGCACAAACTTGATACCAAACTATCGGTTCGCCTAGAGCGCAAGCTACCAAACACATACTACAGCCCCCGCGGCCACTGGAAGGGACTCGCGGCCATCAAGAACCTCGCGGCGGCGACCAAGATTTCCGAAAATGCCACCAAGGAATGGCTCAAGAAGCAAGCAGATTTATTTAACCGCGCCTCACAATATTCCGCGCCCGAAATTCGACGTGCCGGTGCCAAACCAAGTTCATAAAGCAGAACTCCTGTTTCTCCCTCACGATCGCGTCGGTCGCAAAACGTACAAGTACGCACTGACAGTCGTTGACGTAGCTAGTCGCTATAAGGAGGCTGAGCCACTGGCTATGAAAGAGTCCAAGGAGGTGGCCGAGGCTCTTTCCCGAATATATAAGAGGAGTCCTCTCAATTGGCCGAATCTTCTCCCGGTCGATCCCGGCCGCGAGTTCATGGGCGCGGTCTCTCATCTATTGTCTAAACACAAAGTTTCTGTCAGACGCGGCCGCGTCAACATCCACCGAGACCAGGGGATCGTGGAGCGGTTCAATCGAACCCTGGTTGAGAGACTGTTCGGTCACCAATATGCCAAAGAGCTTGTATACCCTCATACGCGATCGACGGAGTGGGTAACCAGGCTACCCTCCGTGGTCTCTGCACTGAACGGCGAGGTGACCAGATTGATCGGTAAGAAACCCGTAGATGCTATCAAGACAAAAACGGTGTCACACAAACCATCCGCCGCCCCGCGCGGGCGCCCCGTTGGTTTAGCGGAGAAACGCCCTGCATTGGATGTTGCCGTCCGGTACCTCTATCAACCGGGAGACCTTTTGAAATTCGTGCCACCTTCTGATACGGGGTGCCATGCAGGACAGGTTAATTATGTGTACAAAATTGAGTTTTGTAACACTAAAAATCACAAAATTCAATTCTGTGTCACAAAATTCAATTCTGTGTCACAAAATTCAATTCTGTGTCACAAAATTCAATTCTGTCAATTCTGTGTCACAAAATTCAATTTTGTAAGACAGAATTGAGTTTTGTGAAGAAAATTCAGTTTTGTGGGACAGAATTCATTTTTGTCCACAAAAATTAGTTTTCGTAGGATAGTCTATGTCATCTCTACGTTGATTGGTTGAGATCGGTCTTAGTCCATTTTACTAGATGGTGGAGTGCACTTGCAGGTTTAAATATTTCAATGCGAAAATATAACCCAATATATCAATATTATACTTCTTTATGGACAGTTATTTTGGTTATATTATGATTACAAATGAGTGGTCACACCATATAAGCATATATACTTTGAAGGAGAAATAAGAAAAATATTCAGAATTTTCCCTCAATTATGTAAACAGGGTCAAACATAAAGTAGCGGGGACATAGCTAGACCTGAGAGCATGCCCATATATAGAGAATACCAGGCTAGTGTATTTGGATATCAAGTTTATCAGGCAAGGCTAGGAAACGCGTAGGAATTCCGAGGCTTGCCGAGGAATTCCTACCGTTTCCGAGCCGAGCCTGATAAACTTGATATTAAAATACACTAGCCTGGTATTCTATTTATCAGGTAACGTTTTATGCTCGAAAATGACATTAGATGACGTCGTATTCTAACAGTAGATCTAACCTTGTGAAACAAATGGTATTGGATCTGTGTCTACTAGTTGCGAAGTTACGTGTTCGCAACTATGTGTCTACATGCATTATTTACAGTATACACCATCTTAGTATTCATGGTATCTTCACAAATACTACAAATGGTTTCCTCAAATGGCACAATACACACATTCTGTTTATAAACACAGACAGCAGTCAGAACACAGGCCACAGAGCGTGTATTATTGATTTAACTGGGGCAGATGTACCTTGCGATACACAATACATGACGTCAGTACACGCGGGAGATCTACATGTACATGAATTATGTGTACAATTATAACGCAAATGAGTTTAAATACGAATGAGTTTGTCAACGTTTGACTGTTTGGAGATAGTTGAAGCAAAATGGCAGAATGAGAAATGAATCATCGGCAGAATGAGAAATGAATCATCGACATTGAATGTGTAGACCAATGGTAGTCCTTCTTACATGCGTGTGCAGAATTGACAGAATTGAATTTTGTGACACAGAATTGAATTTTGTGACACAGAATTGAATTTTGTGGCACAAAATTGAATTTTGTGACACAGAATTGAATTTTGTGACACAGAATTGAATTCTGTGGATTCTGTGGCACAAAAGTGAATTTTGTGACACAGAATTGAATTTTGTGGCACAAAAATGAATTTTGTTGACAAAATTGAGCCATGTCCCACTTAGCGCCCCGTATCTGAAGTCATTTACGGAATATATCCCAGTTTCTATAAAATATTGTTCATGAAATATCGCAGATATCCGACGGTACAAGATCACATGGCGTGTCTCATATGTGTGTGATAAATCAATGCATGCGAGTGTACTTTGGTAGCTTCATAATTTGTAAGCAAGCAGCGGCGACTGGAGATACATGTACTCGTTTCTGTAATGCATTCAATTACAATAAAGCTATTATATCCGTACTTTCGGTTGATATTGAAATACAATGGAACACAAGCCGTCATTATTTTTCAATATTGACATCTCGTGAGTTCATATTGGTCAGTGCGGGAACTACGTTTCAACATACAAAATAGTTCCTTCTAAATTATTACTCAATTACTTAATTTATAGTTTCTATAGTCTTCGAGGCATATATACATGTTTGGTGATTTACGTACATAATAAAAAGGTTATTTAATTTATATGTGGATATATGCCACTCGTTCCACCGCGCAGCGATATTGCGCGATCGCACGCTGCGGAACTCGTGCATATATCCGTATATAAATCAAATAACCTATAAGTACTATAAACGTTATTTCGTTTCCAATTGAAACACAATACAACGCAAGCCGTCAATATTTTGTTCCATAGTGACGCCGCGTGCGTTAAATTTGGTCAATGCCGACACTACGTTCCATCTCGTAAAATAATTCCTTGTGAATCATCACTAATTTGTTTGTTTTATTTATATTTCTCATATTATTTGAGGTGCAGATAAACTGCGAGTGATGTGCGTATATGCCACTCATTCAACCGCGCAATGATATTGCGCAATCACACGCTGTGGAACTCGTGCATATATCCATATACAAATAAAAAAACCTATAAGTACTACATGTTTCGTGGGAATTTGTAAAGAATATGAAAAGTAGCGTTTAAAGTCATTGTACTCACTTTGAAATATATTTAATTTGGGTTTGAACATCATAGAAGGTTAGTATTATACATTGCGAGGAGAATGGCATATATTGTATCTATAGACATTTGATATCAATCGTTAGTTACAATCGCGGAAAATGTCGTTATATATTGCTTACATCACTTCATAATTACGGGAAGTAACTCTGCACCATTCCCGAACCGTTAGCATCATATGCAGAGTTACTGGCCGCAGCTAACCACCAACAAATAGCTACACGTACTACTTGTAGATCCAAATGACTGTAGTAGGTAGTCTACGGGCGGTACGGGAGTTATTGCCCGCAACTAACAACTAACAAATATTCACTTGTGGATGGTACCGGAGATTGGCAGAGTTACTGCCTGTAGCTAACCACTAACAAATAACCCCGTGTAGATCCAAGTGACTGTAGCTATGGACGGTGATTCAAATGACTGTAGATAGGGACGGTAAGGGAGTTTGTCAGAGTTTCTGCCCGTAACTAACCACTAACAAATAACCACATGTAGATCCAAATGACTGTAACTAGGGACGGTACGGGAGATTGGCAGAGGTAGAGCTACTGTCCGTACATGTAACTAACCAATAACAAATAACTACTTGTAGATCCCCATGGCTGCGACCTTTGTAACACTACATATGGAATGGAAATGACACACATGTAGTGTGGCCCAAATAACTATTGCGTTTGTCAGACTGGGTATTCTTTAAGTGGAGGTAGCAGCAGCAGCTACAGTGATGAGGAATGTGAGGACCATTGTCACGGTAAGTGTCTTTATTGCATAAACTGGGCGCTTGCAGTGTATTAACACATTGTAATATTAATCATAATATACTGAACTACATACATTGTACGTCAATCGCTGGCCTGTATTCACAAACACTTATTTCACATACTGCAATACGTTACATATTACCAGAATGACGAACAATATACATCCCGATCAGACGGGCCGTGTCTAAGTATTACATGTACCATTCTGCTTCCAGACATTGACGAATGCAAAGATAAGACCGATGACTGTTCGAAAAACCAAAAGTGCGTGAACACAGTTGGAAGCTTCCACTGCCACTGCATGAAAGGTTACTCGTGGAATGGGACATGCTGCATAGGTAATATTTACGATATTTCCATCACCACCATTACATATGTCACAGGGCGAGAAAAATGTGCAACGTCCTAGGGATCGAACCCTGGATATCTGGTTTACCGTACCATCGCTCTCTCATGAGTTAAGCTAGCACGAAACACACCTTCTGCCCATCGTGACTTACATCCATGCCGTGACACATAATCTCGGCATTGCCTCGTTTTTTATGAACAAATATTTTGACTTCAATACTGAGTACATGTATATTACTGTGATTATGTGATACATCCGGCTCTGATTTGTTCAGTTTGGTATCGAGACTTTTAGTGAAATCGTGGTACGAAAGTGAAAAGTGAATGGATTTAACGTCCATCTCATATAGAGACTGGACGAAAGCTTAAAGTCAGTCTCATCCGACAGACCAGTGGGATTGAAATGCTTTGAGTAATATTGATACCTACTAAGGCGAACCCACAATCTCCAAGTTGGAAGTCGGGTGTTCTAACACCTATACCACGAACTATATCGTCCAACCTAGCTCAGTATGGTGACCTGTGTTGACCGGTGCGTGTATAATACTGATTATCCGTCGCTTTTATTAGGTTTAATCACACTAAATCATCAGATATTCATGCGCGGTGTAGTACATTAAACATAAGGCAGATATGTTATGCCATAGACACATTGTATTGCAAACACCAGTGAATTGATGCACTATTCTACAGGCATGTTAATGTATCATTTATTAGACTCTTGCAAATTATTTGCACGTGTTTCGCTGTGAGAGAAAACCCGTAATGAACTCCTTACAATTAATACACCGTGAAGAGAACACCCGTAATTGCGCGCCTGTTTTCTTGGAAAACACGAGCTACCATGCAAAATGTTTAATTTGTATTAAAGTCAAAATAAATTTATTTGAAAATTTGGAAAGGGTCTCGACTAATCTAGAATGTTAACGTGATTGAACACATTCCAAACATGCAATAAAATATATTTGGTTCATAGAAACAGCTGCGTAATTTGGATTTCAAAAAGTGTACATGACGTTATATTTGACGTCACACAACATAACGTCAAAACGCGGGAAAACACGTCATTGTATAACTATTCATGCGCACATCACAATTCATTGAATATAATCTCAAAAATAGACTAAATGTGCATATGTTTCCGCCGTGGAAGTGTAATAAATAGGATATTCCATCGTATATGTTTGAATAGCGGAAATAATACACTCGTGTCCGTCTGCGTCCGTACAAGCAACGAGTGAGCGTAGCCGACGCGCACACGTGTATTATTTACCGCTATTCAAAATGTACCATTGCATATCCTCTAGTTACATCAGTTTCAAGCATATGCGTTTGGATTATTTTGTTACTCGGAGCATGTTTGTCATGTGAGGCGGTTTTAACTCCAGCTGCTGACTTTTAGCGCCACAATCGGGGTGGTCACAGGAGATTGAATTTATCTTTGTTAACAATAATTAAACCTATATTTTATTTAGTGAATATCCAGAGCAAAACGGGTACAGGCTATGGGAAAATAAGTCCCACAACATCCATACGAAAAATGAAAGTTGGAGAGAATAGCAAAGTTATGGTCATTGGTTAGTTTATATAGAAAACAATCAATGGTAGTGGTAGAATTTATTAGGCGCGGGTGGGTGTTACAGTGAATATTTGTTGAAGGTTCCCAAATGAAACAAATGAAAACGAATGGAAAACGCATTGAAAACGATCGTATTGTATATCACTTGTTTGTATTGTACGTGGAAGGATAGTTTCGTCTAAACGCCTGTTGTTTCATTCAACGCATCGTTTTTACATCGTTTCCATTGTTTTAATTAGAAATTGATACGTTTAAACAACGACAACATAGCTGACTAGTTATGAAAACGACAACGATGTCAAAACGATGTGCAAACAATGGGCAATTGTTCCAGGGACAAATCCGGACTGTAGCTGTATGTACATGTAGGCACTAGGATTAATGCGATTTGATCGGAGATAGAAAAGTATATTACTTCTTGACTCAGGTGAAGGCGAAACTGAGGCACGCAAAAATCTCTATTCCTTGAAAGTAACTACAGTGACTGCATATTTGTTTTCTACATGTCTACACCAGTATATTACACACTTCTATCGCCATGCCGACCGACTGTGAGTAAATGAACACGCTTTAAAGATTTAAAAAACAATGGAGTATCGTGTATTAAGTATTAGCTAATTAATGTGTCGCCATTTATAGGAGTCGCCAGCATGTTTGCCGCTTCGACCTCCCAGTTGCGTGGCGGATGCCTTATCCATATTAAATGTATTTTGTAGATGATGATGATTGCTATCTTTCCAATTGTCATATTAACGCCAATTGCGATGATGTCAGCGGGGGCAACTGGTATTGCGAATGCAAAGACGGCTACGAGGGCAGAGATGCCAAAGTATGCACAGGTACGGGCACACAGTTAAAACACTGTATCACACAGTGCATTTCTTTTTATCCAAATATTAGAAGCTAAATGACCCTGTCACCCCACCACCTCGATGTTTTAGGAAATATTAACATCGCCCCTCCAAACGACACTCATCCCCTGCCCCCAAATGTGTTAGATATAAAATGTGTGATTTCTCACATCATGCACTCCACATGACATATTTCAACCAATCTCACAATTTCAATGCATTAACAGTAAATAAAACGCAACGAAGACATGAAACAACAATCCCCCACCCAATGAACTATCAAGAACATATCAGTACCAGCAGTAACAAAACAACAAAGTATGAATTACAATACATGAAGACTACAAGGGTGCCACGTTGGAACGGCCAGTGAGAAAATCAGTCTGCTGGGGCGGTTGAACCTGATTAGCGCGGCGCCGGAGATCTCCCGCTTACCTCGCCATTTTTGTTGCAGACAAGATCGAGTGTGGCAATACTGACAACTGTGGTGATCACGCCGCGTGCAGAGACGCCATGGGCAGCTATGACTGCGAATGTGATGCTGGCTGGAGCTATTCTAGAGAGAGTAAGATGTGCGAGGGTAAGTCAGTCTTACGGCCCAACACTATTGCCCCGAGGTGATGTGGACGACCCGGGGCACTATTGTCAGAGACCCCTGGCAATAGTGCCTCTGGTCGTCCACGGCACCCCGTGGCAATAGTGTAGATTGTTTGATATCAAGTTATTCAGGCAAAGCTAGGAAAAGCGTAAGAATTCCTACGCGTTTCCTAGCCGAGCCTGATAAACATGATATCAAAATACACAAACCTGTTATTCTCTTTCTTAAAGGTGTACTTATTTTACAACGATTACAAACAAGCGCGAGAGCACTTATGCAAATATTCTCGTTGGTAAAGATCAAGGCGTAATGGCGGCCTTTGTTAACGAACCGTTTCTCTCCATTGCAGACATCAAAGAGTGCGAATGTGGACTCGATGACTGCGACGGTAGGGCAATATGCAGAGACGATTGTGACGGGAGGTTTTGTGTGTACTTGCATCGATGGATACCACGGCAGTGGTCACCTGGGAGACTGCCACGTTGAGAGATTGCGACAAATGTTCGAAATATATCTGACTTTGTTTAAAGCCATTTGGGCACGGCCGTGGTGCATATAGTATAACATGTTTTATTGAATAACAATTCACATCTAAATATGGCACGGTGTGTTGTACATATTGTATAAACATGTGTTATTGATAAGCAATTTACATCAATATGAATAGATAAACAATGTCAAGAGGATTGGAACAAAATGTAACTATCTAATAGAGTTCCTCTCCTTAATACGTGACACACATCATACACCAATACAGTATAGAGTAACTTAAGGTACTCAACGGGTGTATATAGTTTGTTTATCACATATGTGATTCGTTTTCGAGTTTTGTTTCTGCATTTACACAGCACATGGGCAATGTATGGACATAAGGTTGTGATAACAGAGCTAGATCACGTTCGTCCGCATGTTCAATCGATAATCCACTCGCTAAAGCTAGTGGATTATCTCCTTGTGCACGCGGACGAGCCATTATTTTACTGTGGCATATAAAGGGTACGCATTTACAGCCAGGGAGAAAACAGAAACAAAAATAGTTCGCTGGATATGGGAATCGAACCATGACCCCGACCTTCCTATTCCTAGCCTGGTATAACACGCACACGAGATATATTTAGCTGTTTATCCTGTCTGTGTTGACTGCAAATGTCATAGTAACATGATTTATTTCCTTTGTTCGGCAATTCGGTGATTTTGTCGCCAAAATAAGAAATGTCTGACGAGCAACGTAGCCCATTAGGGGAATACGTCACATTTTGCTAGTTTCACATTTGCTACAGAGACAGATCGTACCGTTCCTATATAGAATACACATTTTAATTGAATACAATTATTTGTTTTATATTTAGATGATTTCAAACATAGCGCATTTAAGCCGTACGGAAACCGTCCTCTAATAACATTAATATTTGGTGATTGCTGCAGCAAAGAAATCTAAAATAAAACATTTTGGAGACGTAGCTATATCAATTGTAAATCGTATACCGTTTACAGTTATATATATTTAATGTAACAAATCTGCAAACAACGGTTCATTTGTTCGACTCGTTCCGCATAGCATTCACATTCATTAAGCCCCAGTCACACAAGGGCTACGGATGGTCCCGGACCACCACGGAGCTCGGTCGGTGGCGATCCGTGGAGAACCTTGGTCAGTCCCAAGACAGACCGTAGTGATACCTTGACGAACCGTGGTGATCCTGGATGGTCCGAATGTCGCCCCGGAGGTTTTGAACCGATGATCATTGGAACTGTCTGTTACCGTAGTAAATCCGTAGTAGCAACGGGGTGGTCGCAGTGGGTCCGTAGTATCACCGTAGTACTTCCGTGGCGATCAGGGGTGAACCGGGAGTGTTTTTGAAAGAGGGTGACAACACGGTTTGTCCCGTGATAGTACGGTATCACTACGATACATCGGATACAAGCAAATCCGGTGTTTCCTTGATGGAATGGCGAATGGTGCAGATCCTGGTCAGACTGTGCGGATCTGGATCTACACTCTGCGCAAACGCATAAGGCCCATTTCTCCAGTCACAGCCACAAATACGTGTAGTTACCAAATAATTCGCTCTGGTTATAGGATTGTCCAAATCAAGATAAAACGACTTCACCACGTGGTGTATTCTTACAAATCCAAATTATCCCAAAGTCAGCCGATTCTTTTTGCAAAACATAAAACATACTATTCGCCGTATCAAATGAGTATTTAAAGTTAATAATTAGTAATAATTGGTTTGAAGAACGCAACATACGCTGACATTAGACAATGTCACCTGTTATCTGTATCTTAAGTTGCTTATTATTCCACCGATTTTGATGAAATAAAGCGCATCGACTGCGTATAAATATGTAGTATATTCGACTACTGGCCTTCTTTGCCGCCAGTTCTCGAAATAGTTTGGAAATGTTTGATAAAAATTGCCGAAATTGACGCCAGTATGAAATTATACCACATACATACATTATAAACCCGAGTATGGAAGGTGTTCGAGCCAATTTTCATCCTTAAATGTAAGCCGAATGAATTAATACATTATAAATAACAATAATGCATGTAGGCAGCTCGCCTTACAATCTAAAGTAAAGGTCTGGAGTTCGATACTAAGCTGGGGCAATTATTTTATTTGTTCTCTACAACTCACATGTTCACAGAATTGATGTTGGCCAAACACATGGGTAGCTACATGTGTAAAGAATTGTTTGATTTGACGTAACTCATTTTCAAAAATTGCCGTTTTATTCGCTGTTTATAATACTTTTAGAAGAAAACAAAAGTTTATCGTATCTGATTCATCCGTCCGTCACGTAATAGATATAGCCTATTTCACCAACATTGCAAAGTATACTTATCTAGCAAAGTATACTTTGAGGGACAAATTTTCAATTTTAGGATAAATTTATTAATTTTTATTATACTGAATTTATTACATTATCATAGTCAATTAGCCTGTGATAATGTTATACATTCAGTATAATAATTCTGCATACTTTTAATAATCAAACATTAGCAGTCGTTAGTTCTATATGAAATAATGCATCTCGGGACAATACTTAGATAAGTATACTTTGCAATTTTGATGAAATTTTGATGAAATCGGCTACTGGAGACATGATATTTGGGTGCGGCTTCCTTGTGGTCTGCCGATGTGCAATGTGAATTTCGATTTTTGATTTGATCCACAGGTCATAGATTATCTATATCTTTTGGACATAGAATTCTCAATTTTGCGTTACATAATAATAACCGTTTATTCACTCAGGTCACATGACATGGCAGCATGAGGTATACAACACAATAATAGGATGGCATGTAACAGTCAAACTGGATTATCTAACTTTCACGTACAATTTCTATATTATACTTATATAATATTGACAAGATATTGCATTACAATTGTTTGTTTGTGAGTACTGGAAGATAATTATTAACCAGTGCTAACAATAAATGAAATAGCAACACATTGACAATTCCGCCTCCGAGCCTCTGAGAAAGAACTGCGGTGCTGCATGCCTGTCGCCAAAACCAGTGTATCAGTTTATACTATTCAGAGATAGAACCATGTTGGTATTTCAAACATTATGTGTTTTCTTCTAGTCCATTTAGATTCATATTCTTATGTTATTGAACTAATAGTTCAGGCTCTGGTGGCAGTAATTTCAGTACTTTGATTATAATTAATTACACTCCGTCTTGTCTTCTTGCAGAGGACAGCTCTTCCAGCAGCAGCCGTCACCACCGCCGCCATTCCGGAAGCGGAAGTGGCAGCGGCAGCGGAAGCGGAAGTGGCAGCGGAAGTGGCCACGGAGGCGTTGAAATTGGCATCACAAACATTGTTAGAGTTGGCGGCGGCAGCAGCGGGCACAGCGGCAATGGTCACGGGCGCCGACATCGACACTAATAATTACCATGCGAAACATGCATGCCTTTGTGGTAAACCTGGCTGCAAAGATAACAATTCAAGTATTCTGACAATTAAAACGCATAACATTGTGGTAAACTTGACTGCGAAGATAACAATTGAAGTATTCGTTCAATTATTAGCATTATTATTATTCAGTTATTTATTTAATATGAAAATAGGCACTGCTTATGAACGGGAAAAATATGTGATAAATGTTCATTGTATAATTTATGTGACTGTATGTTCAAACATACTACATACTCAGATTGATTGGTATATTAAATATTAATATTAAACACATTTTTAAAATTATCACATCATAGACGAGTAATAAGTTTTAAATGTAAGTTAAACTTTCTTCTTTGTTTCATTTTAAGACGTTAATTTTATAACAGACACTAAAACGTGAGGAAAGACGTGACTATCACATATATATCATTACACATTATGTTTAGTGCGACATATACATGTGCATTTTATGGGATAATTGTGTATATTTTTTACTATGTGGACAATTATAACATGTCTTCATTATCGAAAAAGTTCACTTGAGACATGTTTTACAAATGTCGCAACCTTGTCACATGTTTTGCAGATTTAGACACGTTCACTTCAGCTATTTCTGTTAACCAAAATATAAATCTGTTTCACTGGTTTTTAATTTTGACGATGGTCACGCTTATTTATTGCAAAATTAGAAGCAAATGCCGCTTAACGCTTTCACCCGTACACATTCCAATACACTAAATGTGTTTCTGTGTCAAAGCATTGAAAATCATGACAAACACTGCAGATCTAGATGAGGCGTCTCTTTACGAGCCGGCTCATCTGGATTTACAGTGTTTGTTATTGTTGGCGTACTGGCCTAGATGGTTGAAATCAAATTTCAACTATCAAATAGCATTCTTTGTTGAATCAGCAATGTGTTACTATACAACTGTAAATAACAGTTCTGCCAATAAAGATCACCATCCGTTTACCGCAAATGTGAGTATTGTCTAATTTAATCAAGCCCATCCATATTTTTCCAAATTAACCCTTACAACCCTGAATTACACCTGTATCTTGATAACGATCTATATTGCTTGTTAAAAGCATGACACTGGTATTTCATTGATGGAAGAGGGCATATCCTGATCAGACTGCGCGGTTGCACAGGCGGATCTGGATCTACACCGGTCGCAAACCTCATAAAAGCTCAAAACCCGTGTGTAGGCTATTACTACCGTGTTGAGTCTGCTATCAACTGTTTTTGAATTGTGTTAACCAATCCGAACAAGACTGTATATGTGTCGCTCTGTCACTTTAAGGACGCATAGGACCACGGACCATCATATGAGTCATGCATAATTGCTTCGTAAATGTGATGGGACACATGCATAATATAAATGTGAAGATTCTCGTCGTACCATAGAGTTGCCATGTGGGACACCTTAGTGTCTACAAGCCATCGGCCTGTTTTACCTCTTATTGCGTTTGACACATACTACTGATAATATGACAAACGCATGCATACAATTCGGTGCAACATGATCGGGAGACATTATACTACAGCGTGCTATGCGTTGCTTTCATCAAATGTATATGCAAAGTCTGATATCTGAAAAGTCTGTTGACCCGCTATTAAAATGTTTGAGAATTCAGTAAATACTGTGTAACAGTAAGAACATTAAACTGTGCAATATATATGTGTATTACCATACATATTGTATCGAATCATGTGACGTGTAATCAGTTATCTGAGTGTAGTGTCACTATTTTATACTTGCCTACTATGTGAGTAAATGAGGCTTTGCTGGTGGTGGCAGATGTACATATAACAATAGACAGTTCATCAGTTTGACATTTTACACATTGAAAAAATGTCCATTGTATAGTTTGTGATTGGTGGTAGAACAGCTCATATATTTATATTTGTGTGTAGTCTGCTGAAATAATATTTACAGGACGTTGTCGTCATATATATCTGGGACGTATTGCACCAACTTGTATTAGATTTGCTGCCATAATAGTTGCTGTATGTTTCAAACGCTCCAAGTTGTGAAACTATCCAATAGCATGTACAAACAAAATTGGCGGAGATGGCAACTCAATGCTCTGTATAATAATCGCAGGTGCAAACTTGAAATCTACAATATCATTTGTTCTGACATTCGACTTTGGAAAATAGTTCGTGGATGTGCTACGATTAATGACACGAACCCGTAGGTACACAATGGTAGCTATGAGAAACACGTTTATGTGAGAAGGAAATTCATAGAAATATTCGTACGAACAGTTTGATCTTAGTAATACGTAGTTTAGTAAAACGGGCCCCAGGGTCAGATAAACTTTATATAGATATTTAGTCACATGTATCATTCTACTACATTTGAAACAAAAGGTCATATTCTATAAAGTCAGTCCTTAAGTGGTACCGACGAACCTAGCTAGCTCACTGACTGCTGGATACACATGGCATACAACGTGTACATAGTTATAGCGATGCGAGTGACATCTACAATTGATCCAGTTACGCTCATATTAACCCTTTCACCCCTAAGTAACTGGAATGGAGTTTGATATGTTAATTGTGTAACCAATCCAACTGTCACAAAATGGTTTTCAGACTAGTCCAGTTATCAAAAGGGGGTGTTTTCTGATCTTACAAATATGAAAATTACAATGTACTTGCAAAAAGTGCAGGTCCTGACGAAACGGCTCGTTACGACCAGGCTCAGCTGGATCAGCACAGTTTGCAAACACCGCTAAAGCGGGATTTCAGGTTCAAAGGGCTAAAGTCATTCATTTATTATTTATTTATCTCCGTTAGGAGATTTCAAAAGTACATGCTCAATATAGTCAATACATATTCAGAACACACGGGAACGAAACAACTATTTACATGATTTACATGGAATACCAGGATAAGAGGTATTCTATAAGTACACCAAATGTTTGGTAACATTACATGACAGATAGACGTACTAGTACATCAGCAAATTACACATTAGTATGCCAACAACTGATACAGCAAAAACGATCAGAACCATCTCGAGACGAGTATTGTCCGATATCAGTTAAATATCGCATCCGTTCGAGCAGTGTATATGGTAATGTTTATTCAGCAATAGGCCTACTGGCCCTTGAACATACAATATAATACAACCAAATATTTATCACAAGACGACACACAGTGGTGAAGTATGTATTGATTCACTAGTAAATATTCATAATCATAATGCGTGCCAAACTATAATGCATTTGCATTATACGTTGGCCCACGATGTGAATACCATATAGCTATATGTGTTTCCCTTTGACCAATCATCGTGTTCCTTTCCGGCAGACTGAAGGTGATCTTCGACTATTTTGACCATTGGAAACTGGTATGCATGTAATTATATAATTCATTATGGACACTATTGTTATGGTATATATATTTTGAAAGTACATTGTGTATGATAAGGCTGCACTAATGCGCATACCGATCCGTACCGTGATATCCAACTGTCCGAGCACACTGTCCATTCCCACGATCGACATCAGCAAGTTCGACACGCCAAAGCTGAACATCTACATCATGATTTCCTCACGTGTGTAATGGGACTGAGATGGGTCCAAACGCCTGCAAGAGCATTCGGTCTAAATATTTACAATGCATCACATATTATCGACATTTAGCTGAAAATGTATTTTAACTACATGTGGCTATACCTGGAATATGGGATTTCGTATTGCGAATAGACGAACAATGTTTTATTTTTTTAAGGTTGTGAATGTAATTTCTATATAAAATCATAGAATTAACATGATCTTGTTTTTTAGTATAAGCTCATGTAAAGAACGTGTTTTAAATACATATATATCACGATACCAGTCAAGTATTGGATCTATTTCCTATATTGTTCCCATTCACTCGGATAGAATATGTTTATAAGTTCGCGCCAAATATTCGCTCAGCATACATTTATAAAGCTGCAATACATTTATACAACTGCAACAGTGTAAGAGTACTCTCAAATATATATAAATATAGCACTATAACAATGTTATCTTATTTGTATCAGGATTTCTTTGAAAATATTTTATATAATGCATATTGATAAAATTGCGGTCTAAACCAGCTCATAGAATACGTTAACATACGTTTAGCATATACAAATGCCAATTAATTATTATTAACCTTATATGTTATTCTTAATAGCTTGATTTATTGTGATCAGTATACAAATCGCAGCCAGTGGCCTATGTGATCAGTTATCAGTCATTCACTTTATTACAAACAAAACATAAAACATTGCTCATAAAACATAATCTAATAGAAATAGTTAATAAATGTTGCAATTTCAATCACCAAATGCAAATAATGATTTCATCAAAGGTCAATAAAGCAACTTTATTTCTTTAGATGATACAGGTTAATAATACGAAGCAAATACAGAAAATCGATACAAGTAAATAAAGGTTTGAAATTGTTAATTAACTGAAATATGCATATTCCACTATAACGGCATCCATGCTTATTATCGCGACCACTTGCGTACGTATGTACGTACGTACATCCGGTTAAAGTTGTTGGTTAAAGGTTTTGGTGAAAGTTTGGGTTAAAGTTTTTCGGTATATTAGCCTCGCTATCATGATCCATATTATCATTACAGGCCCCACCCGCGCGACCCCTGTACCCAATGACAAGGTCAAATTACTTTGAAATTTACCTTAACGTTTTTTTTTATTTCGGCTAACGTGTTTAAGAACACTATATCTCTGAAACCGCTTGACCAATTCACTCGAAACGTCATATGTGTGTTTATCATTCATTCATTCATTCATTCGGCTTATATGTAACGGTGGGAATTGGCTCGAACTCCTTCCATACCCGGGATATATAGCCCAGTAAAGAAACAGGCCGATGGTCGTCGGTCTGGTTTATATTTCCGAATTTTGATAAATGTGCGCCAAATATAGGAGAATCTATGCAGGTATGGTGACCTATAATTTGAGGCCTCCTATAGCACCCATCAGCTTATCGGTGTGTGATATAGTATGGCTGGGTATCGATCAGAGATGATTGAGGGGAACCCAGACTAGTTTACGTGTATTGTATTGAGTGACATACTACGGTCTGGTCATATGAAATTAAGTGGCGAATCTACTATCTGAGTCATTTATGTCTAGCGAGTGTGCTCTGCGTAATTAACTTATAGTTACATTCAGTCCTAATCCTACCTAATCACCATCAAGTAGAGAAAAGAAGAGAAGAAGAAAGTGATTTCTGACGGTATGGTATTTGACGTGCCACCCTCACCCTATCTTAGTGTGCTGCGTCAGAATGCTATATTAACCTATCATGATAACCGTGATTGCTGATTTTGTGTTGCTAATTGGGTTTTATATATATATTTGTTTTTGTTATTTACTAGTTTTATTTAATTTAGGTTTAGTTTTGAGTCACCTAACACACCGTCATATTTTGGCCGAAAATAGACTAATAAACATTCAATGTTTATCATCATCCATTTCTTCATTATATGCCCAATCCTTAAAGTTCTATTGGATTTGTGTAACTTTTTAAGAAAACTATATATGCCTCGACGGGCGCGACATGCGTGCGGCGGCCATCTAGTACTCATTAATTTTAATATTGCTATATACTAGACGAACTTGATGATTGATGGTGGTATTAAAGCTAATCATGCACGATTATTGTACATGAGATAAAATGAGAAACCAATAAAGTATAAACTAAATTATATAGTTTGCAAATATCACGTTCACATTTATCAAAATTTTACCCCACGGGCCACGCCCATTTTTGACCCCGGGGTTACCATTTTAACACATTTGAAAGAGCATTCTACGTCGATAATTCCTACCAAGTTTCGTCGAAATCTGGCTGGCGGTTCATGAGAAAAAGATTTTTTATGAATTTGTGATATTTTTAGACTACGGCCATCTTGGATTAGTGACGACCTCCGTTTTAACAAATCTGAAAAGGCTTCACCCATGGACCATAACTGTGAAGTTTTGCCACCATGGGCCAAACGGTTCGTGCGAAGAAGAATTTTGAAATCTCTAATTAAATAACTACCTTTTGACATTTCGGCGGCCATCTTGGATGACATGACCATCCAATTTCGACAAATAATGTTCCAGAGCGATCGCCTCTTTGATACCTTCGATTTGATATAGACATGACCAAATTCGGTCAAAAATAAAATTTGATCCCAATTTGACCCGACGGGCCACGCCCATTTTTTACCCTGGGGTTACCATTTTAACAATTTGGAAAGAGCATTGTACACCGATCATTTCTACCAAGTTTCGTTGAAATCCGGCTGGCGGTTCATGAGAAGAAGACTTTTTAAGAATTTATGCTATTTTTAGACGGCGGCCATTTTGGATTAGCGATAACCTCCATTTTAACAAATTTGAAAATGCTTCACCCTTGTACCATAAAGTTTAAGTTTGGCTACCATGGACCAAGCAGTTCATGTGAAGAAGAATTTTGAAATCTCTAATATAAGAACGACCGTTTGACCTTTCGACGGCCATCTTGGATGACATAACCATCGGATTTCGACAACAAATACACCAGAGTGATCGCCTCGTTGATACCTTCGATTTGATATATGACATGATCATATTTGGTCAAAAATTAAATTTGACCTCAATTTGACCCCACGGGCCACACCCATTTTTGACCCTGGGGTCACCATTTTAACAAATTTAAAAGCGCATCGATCATTGCTACCATGTTTTGTCGAAATTCGGTTGGCTGTTTTTGAGAAGAAGATTTTTGAAGAATTTGTGCTATTTTTAGACGGCGGCCATCTTGGATTACATAATGACGTCATTTTAACAATTTTGTAATCCCCCTGCCTAAGGACCATGACCATGACGTTTGGTGACTATAGGCCCAATGGTTACCGAGGAGAAGACGTTTGAAAATGTTCACTGACGACGGACGACGGACGGACGACGGACGGACATATTGCGGTAACAATAGTTCACATGAGCTTCGCTCAGGTGAGCTAAAAAGCTGATAATGTTGATAACATTTGGTGCAAGTCCTATACATTTTATCTGTACTCACCATTTGTGTTCATCACAACAGCCGGAAACTAGCCTGTCATCAGGCTTAGGTTTTTGTTCTTCCAAAGAGCCTCATCTGACTCTAAACACCTGAAAGTCAATTATCGAAGTTCAATGAATACTGTGCGAATAGAGTTGCAACTTGTCCTTGGTCTAAACATGCATTGGTCAGTTAATTATCGCATTTACATGTCAGCTTTCAATGTGATTAACCCTTTCACCCCTATGTAACTGGAATGGATTTTGATATGTTAATTTACCGACCAATCCAATCATCACAAAATTATTTTCAGACTTATTTATAAATAGGTGGTGTTTTTTTTTCTAAAAAAATATATGAAAATTACTTGCAAAAAGTGGAGATCCGGTTCATCTGGATCTACACTTTTTTCCAATACCACTATACAGGACAGTAGTGGTACAAGTGTTAACAGCCAGTTGAGGAAATTCCATACTGAATTAACTTGAATGAATTGCGTAGTGTCCAGTCAAAACACAGGCTACAGAAGTGAGCTGGAGCTACACTGGTCACAAATGCATAAGCCTCATTTCCCCAGTCACAGGCACATGTATATAAATCTCAACCGCAGTAGTATTACAATGAAACCCATCAACATTTTGCACAAACTGTCTGCTTGAATGTGAACATTAAGAGTATATCACCGATATCTAAACCAGTTAGACTGCATAATTGGCCAGCCACCTTTCTGATTTAACACTAACATTAGGGTTTGATTAGCTTAGAAAAGCTAAGCTCAATGGATGTGTTTTACTATTTCATCTGTCTTTTATATGTTCTGTATCCGTGAGAGCCAAATACCTTTATAGAGTAAATTTTAGTCACAAGAACAGCCCAATTTGTCCTGGTGTTTTGCTACACAAATGGGAATAAAAGGATAACCAATGTCAAACTATGTATACCCACAATGGCACATGTGACATGTGTATTATTGGTCTATGCATGTTTTTAACATGACTGTGAAGTGTTAAACTTCTCACTCGTCAGACTGTGTAGTAAAACGCCAGGACAAGATGGGCTGTTATTGTGACTAAATTTTACACTATAAGGGTCTCAGCTCTCACGGATACAGAAAATATAAGACAGATAAAATAGTAAAACACATCCGTAGAGCTGAGATTTTTTAAGCTATGGTTTGAGCAATAAAACAAGGTCCTAGCTATAAGTTTTAGCGTAATATAACTCCTAACATTAACAATAGGTTCAGATATCAGGGATATACCAAGGTAAGGTTGGGGTTAGTGTTGTCAACAAAGTGGCCGACCAATTCTGCAGTCGCTCCATTTAACCACAGGTGATTCTAGCGTGTCATGGATGGTCAATTATTGTTTGTACATACATGAAACACATTTCTAAACAATGTCTCAAACAATTCAAATGTGCCGGGGTGTAAATATAATAGTACTTAGAATGGTACAAAACTCCCATTCGCCTCCATTGAAGCAAAACCCCAAACATAAATCTCAAAGATTTCGAGTGTAAGCTGCACTAAAAACACGTCTCACTAACCTAAATTCGCTTATTAAAATCAAACACGTTCATTTCCTGATTAAAAATGAATGTTAAAAATATCGAATCACGTGACACACACTGATTTGGTTGGCTAATGGAAATAATGTCAGTTCTACTGTAAACGGGATGGGCGAGGCTCTGCCATTCACGACACTAACCTACTATTATATTTATCCCGTCAACAAATGGCTCATACGCAGTGATTAGGTCGTATGGACAGGATATCAAAAATGTTGAACGGCACCGTGTTTCACAACACATACGCACTGTGTTGAAGGAAATAATAAAAACTCACCATGAAACCAAGTTAGGTGTACTGTTTGTACCCATTTTGACTCATCAGGGGCCCGTTTCACTAAACTCCGTACGAATAAGCAGCCTATGCTCAATAACTGTAAATACAATCATTGTTTACAAGAAAATATTTTAATGTGAAATTTACCGACTATCATAATTTTGCACTTACGAACATTTTAGTCGTACGAAATTTAGTAAAACGGCAGACAGGAAAGTTTACCTCTGTTAATGAATCCTTTCAAGTTAGAAGGGATGGTTCGTGCATCCTGTGCTGTTTGTGAACAATCTGTGTACGTGGCGGAAACAGAAAGAAGTTTACGAGAGCGCGTGACAGTACACAGGTGGGACATCAGGGAGACGTTTCACTAAACTTCGTACGACCAAAATATTCGTAAGTGCAAAATTATGATAGTCTGTAAATTTCACATTAGTAATGTTTTCTTGTAAACGATTATTGGATTTACATGTATTGAGCATAGGCTGAATATGCAGCGTATGCTCAATAAATGTTAATACATCAATTGAAATTTCTAGACGATCCTATATTTGCACTTACGAACATCTTAGTCGTACGAAGTTTAGTGAAACGGGCACCAGGGCCGGTAGGGACATGCCGTTTTATAACCACTTCACACTACCACACCATAATGTTGATGCTCTCCGTGTCCAGATTGTAGAGAAAATCAGTGACATGCTAGAGAGGAATTCTGGATCAAGAAGGTGAACACAATTAACCCATTTGGCCTAAACAGGAAGTCTAGTTAGTTGTGTTCAGCGGGTACTGTAGGATGTGGTATGTTGCTGATTCTATTTCGTTTTCACTATGCTTTGTACGACGAACATGCTCGTACGAAGATGTGTCAAAACATTAACGTGGTTGCACTTACATGTACGAACTCCTTGGTCGTGCGACGTTTGGTAGAACGGGGCCCTGTAGGTTGTCTGTTTTGTATATGCAGGGTATTTGGGTTATGCGAACTGTGTAGCGCCAGACCAGACTGTGTGGATGCACAGGCTGATCAGGCCCTGCACTGTTTACCATTATTTCAGTAATATCTTGTGTTTAGCTGTGACTGGAAGGATGGGATATATGGGTTGTGCGATCAGTGTAGAGCCGATCAGACTGCGCGGATGCGCAGGCTGATCTGGTTCTGCATTGTTTGCCATTCAGTCAGTAATAACCTGTTCCACTGCAAACATGCACTATACATGTATACCTATATCGGACTGCAGTAATGTGCTTAGTGATCAGGGTCTGCACTGACCGCCTACGTCATATGCCCCCGTTCACCATTCAACACTACATATGACCGTATATGTTTTCAATACTGTTATGTAGATTCACAAACATGCCGATGTATGTCTGGCGACCAATGTAGCAGTTGTGCAAGTGTTCAACTTGGTATGCTATTGTATCTATACGGAGCCCCGCAGGCGACATAGAATTCTTTCTTTTTTAAATTCCTTCCCACGAAATAACAATACGTTCCCTCGAATTAACAATTGAGGGAACTAATTGCTATTTCGTGGGAACGAATTAATAAAAACAATAATCCATGTCCCCTGCGGGGCTCCGTAGATCTATACATATATTTGTATTACATGTGGGTTTTTGCTGTGGGTGACGCGGTTGGTATACGGTGTCGGCGTAGATCAGCATGCGCTCCCGCGCCGTCTTATCAGGGTCTGCAGGATTTCTAACATGTAGCTGGTCAGCTGCGCAAAGGGTTAATATAATTGATATTCATGGATATATATTTAAGGGTCGGACTTCACTCTATTGTTGTTATATGCACATGCTAGCTATTATTTATTATTTCTGCGAAAACCAGGAACACACTTTTACGACGTTTCGGCACAAGGCCTTTATCAAGGAATATCCCACGCAGTCTGCTCAGGGTCTGCAGGATTTCTAACATGTCGCTTGTCAGCTGCGCAACCCTCTTGCTTTAACAGTAATTTTGTTCCCGTATTATTTATCTAGTACGCCATCTTTTATAACGTTATGGCGTCGTGATGCTCATGCAATGACGTCACGACGTCATGACGTCATGACGTTATGAATAAACATAAACATTGTGAAATCTAAAATTGATGTCAATTAGCGTTTAGTATAAACTAATTCCTTGATAAAGGCCTTGTGCCGAAACGTCGGAAAAGTGGGTTCTTTGTTTTTGCAGAATTGTTCAACATATCGTATTATTGCGGAAAGCTTATTATTGTAAAACATAGAGACATCTACTCCAAGACACGCGTGGGTGCTTTGCGATCACGAACAGACATACTCAGCGGAGATAAATGCAATGAACCCGATTACAATTAAGTAGAACTAACTTTGATTTGTGTCCGGTTTAGAGGGGTATGTCGTGTATTGTGCATGGAGCGAAAAACAACAGGAGCCTCGGAAATCCTACGCCTTTCCTAGCATTGCCTGACAAACTTGATATCAAAAGGCACTAGCCTGGAATTCTCTAGTTCCCATCTGTCAGCCAGAATACGCATGCTTTCCTTCCAATTTGCATATTCTAATTTGCATATTCTAATTCGCATATTCAAAACGGTTGCTGAATTACTGCACAGATGTTGTTTTCGGTAAGAGCACATGCAGGAAATTTTCATCTACAGAAAGCACTGGTATTTCACTGTGCGACAGCGTAAAGTGTTGTTTCACATCGAATTAGGCGCCGGATTCCTTGACGAATGCCCATTCAGCTGCATGCATAAGATACTGCATAAACACATGTTCGTCCAGTAACGGGCTCAATAAATTTGCGCCGTTTACTAGACGGAAAATGCGTTTATGCGATAGCTCTAAGTAGAGGTGAGTGGCACCCCTTCAGGAAACCGGTGCATCTCTCGACGTGAACCATTTTACGCCGGCGCGAAGTCACAGTGAAGCGCCGAGGGGAAGGAACTTGTCCCTTTTCTAACACAATAGGTGGCCCAACATTGCAAAAGGGACATTTGTGTATGACCACATGTTCTTGAAGAACGGTTCATATTTCGTTGTGCACGTGTTATGGGTTATTTCGGTATATCTGGTGGTTTAGGTGCATTGTTACCAACATACTATTTACGTCACCTCCCGCGAGTTACACGAATAAGTACGAATTTATTGACAGTATAAAATGGGTTCAGAACGGTGAATGTGTAGATAATTGACGATTTCTGCCGTGTCTAATGATGAGCATTTAAGTAGTTACACAAAACTATGCAAATTACCCAAAACCAACGAAATTCCCCTAAATATACCCAAAATTCACCAAAATACCCATATGAAACCAACATACTGACCATCTGTTCAAACAAACACATGTGGTTTGACCAGTCTATTGTCGTACAGCTCACACATCGAACCTGACTAAAGAAATGGGGCTTATGGGATTTGTGACGAGCTCGTGATCAAATAACTCACTCCTATAGCCTGATAACAATATTTATTTTATACGTACTTTCGTTTCCCATTGAAACACAATGGAACGCACGACGTCAATATTATAAGTTATTTTGATTCTACACAGGCTATATGGTGTAATATTGCCCGTCTGGAGGTATGTTCACCCGAGGCGATAGCCGAGGGTGAACATACCTTCAGACGGGCAATATTACACCATATAGCCTGTGTAGAATCACAATAACGTATTTGTCATACCGCAGATCCTGTATTTGGCCGTATAAACATATCTGTTCGTTTGATCTTTGCGTTTTTTCAGGAAGAAAAATAATCCGAGATTCGATTTTCTACCGTCAGTCTTTATATAAAGGCGTAAATGAACATTTTGTTTTTTTATTAAACGAAAACAAACTAAATATGGAGTAAGAAATCCATCGAAAACGACTTTATGACAGTTTTTTCATATCGTGTAATTTAATTTATATTCCACGTCTCTATCGATCTGCTCTCCCTTTGGCGCCTCTAGAATAATGCGACTGGTTCCCAAACATTCGCTGTCATTGCTACGCCGCGGTTTCGTGCGTGGAACCCATAGTTTGTGACCTAAATATAGCCGTGTCACGAGGGCAAGCGCGTTGAGATTTGAAAAGCAATTTTCGTTATTTTGGCTAATTTTTCGCTCATATTTTGATGAGCGAAGAATATTTATGGAAAAATAAACAATAAAGACTGGTTTTTGAGCGTACAATTTGTTACTTGTATTGATCAATTCGGGGTGTTATTGTGTTTAGTGAGGAATACAATTCGCAATCGGTAGACGCTTGCAAAATGCGTCTTCCTTGGACGCGAGGCGCCGGAGGGGAATCGCAATTCCTGTATGTCCGACGGCCTTGGCAGGTCATATAATATATATGACCAGGCAAGCTAGCCAATCAAAAGCCGAGAAACTTATCTGCGGTATGACAATATAAGTTATTGTGATTCTACACAGGCTATATGGTGTAATATTGCCCGTCTGGAGGTATGTTCACCCGAGGCGATAGCCGCCGCCGAGGGTGAACATACCTTCAGACGGGCAATATTACACCATATAGCCTGTGTAGAATCACAATAACGTATTTTTCATACCGCAGATCCGTTATTTGGCCATATAAACATATCTCTTCTTTTGATCTTTGCGTTTTTTCAGGAAGAAAAATAATGCCAGAATCGATTTTCTACCGTAATATTTCAAGATTTAATGAGATTAACGTACGTCTAAGCATAAAAATGGTCCCAAATGTAAAATTTAGGTATTTTCCAGTCCGGGGATGTTATGAATGCGTATTTTCGAGCTCCGTGTCGTACTTTAGTGGCCATACTATTCTGCTGATAAATCGAGATGCTATCGGACACCTGTTTGGCGATATGTGGGCGGTAAAGTGGGGAGGTCATATATGATTCATACCGTTTTTACACCACTGTTCACGTCACTACCAACAAAACATTACGGAATGAATCTCACATAACATTTAAAATACATAAATTGCAATGATTTCGTAATAATATTTAGTTGCGAACACGTAACTGCTGCGGTGTCTGGTCAAGTCGGACCATGGTCATCTCGGCCCACATTTCAATCTCGGCCCAGATCGCTGGTCAAGTGGGCCCAGATCACTGGTCATCTCTGCCCACATTTTTTGGTCATCTCGGCCCCTATTGTATTTTTTTGTATATGACATAAAAAAAATATTAGAAATGGTGATTCAAGAATATTTTGAGAAGAAGATTGCAAAGAATCTGATGAAATTTAATTTAAAATGAGAAAATATTATTTTTTCCGTGGTCATCTCGGCCCATATCATATTGTTCGTATATGACATATAAATTTATTAGAAATGGTGATTTAACAAGAAACATGATATATATTTAAAAAGATTCTCTATTTTAATTAAAAAAATATATATTTATTTAATTTATGAAAAAAATATTTATTTACATCTACATAAAACAAAAAACTTTTCTTTTCAAACTCAATTTAGTTTTTGAATATATTACGTTAGACTTATCAAAGTTGACCATACATCTGGTCTGAGATCGTGGGCCGACTTGAACAGACACGTGGGCCGACTTGACCAGACATGTGGGCCGACTTGACCAGACATGTGGGCCGACTTGATCAGACACATGGGCCGACTTGACCATGGGCCGAGATGACCATGGTCCGACTTGACCACGCTCGTGGGCCGACTTGACCATGGGCCGACTTGACCATGGTCCGACTTGACCTGTATTCACTGCTGCATACTATCGTACTGTCGCTGGAGAAGACAAAGTGATGCTACAGACTAGATATGATTCATCTGGCATTATGGTAAGTAGCCGTCCAATATATCCATGTTTATATAATCATAATATGTATCAATTGCTATGTTTTTTTCTTACTATTTGCCGTATAAAACCCATTTATATAATGTGATCATTTGGGTTCTGGTCAAAACGTACCCGGGTCAAAACAAAAAGGTGAAAACGTACCACACTGGGATGTGAAATAGTGAAATTTATCGTTGTGTATGATTTACTCATGATGTGATTTTGCTATACGAAATAATAACTTGTATATTGGAATGATCATCGATGACTGGATTGAATGCGGGACTGTTTCTCTTTTCGATACAAAGACATCAAATTTTGTTAAAATTAACTCGTTCATTATTCCATGCAAATAGATAATTTAATTCTAGAATTAGAAATGTAAACATATTTATTTAAACCATAACAGATCGGAGAAGATAAAGTGTCGTCTGATTTTTTTTTTTGTATTTGAAATTGTTACTGAATACCGGAAACTACGTGTTGGCAGCACATGAGAATCGTCTTCCATGAAGACGATTTAAATGAACTGTCATAATCCGTCTTTGTTAAAAATTATTGATAAAACAACAAATTTTAATTCAAAGTAGTTAGTTACTGAAATCTCAAACAATGTAAACCATAATTAGACTGTTTGCCGTTATTTGAGACACGTTGTAGCCATGAAGAAAAGGGGATACGGACATAATCCCCCTGTGATTTCTGACACAGGCGGACAAAACCCCCTGTCTAAAATGCAGATAGGACAAAACCACCCCCCCCCCCCGTTCAAAATCACAGCTAGGACATAATCCCCCCCAACAAAATTCAAGGGAGGACAAAATCAAATGAAATTTACCAATTATTGACTGTAAAATGATAATTTACCATTGACCTATATTTTTAGGAAGACATTTGAAATTTATTATGTTTCGGCGAATATATATAATTATTTTAGATGGTAATCGATTCTTCGCTAAAACAATATGGTTTGTGACCGACATGAGTATACAAATGCGCGAACTATACACACACAGTTTTGTGCAATTGAAAATACTTCATTAAGTGTGCTTGTTTGGTTGTGCAATTTATAGTTCTTTATTAAATGTGCTTGATGTTTCATGTTTATTGTGCAAATAATAGTACTGACTATAATAAATAGTACTTGAATTCTGGACGGATTTGTCCTAGTCCTTTTTCTGTGTATGCATGGATGATATTTTCTGTAGGCATATGTCTTCGTTTACGACCAAACTTCGGCTTTCAACGCTCGGAAATGGTCAGTATTCTCCAGTACAGATGAAACGGTGACATCCTGTCTCGTAGTCAATGGATGCGTGCGACATAACAATTTAACGGCACATACAGATAAAACGGCGAATCGTGCCTAGTAGCAGGGATTTCCCTAGGATTTTTTCAATGGGGGTCCCAAAACCCCTAACTTTACTATTTTGAGGGTCCCAAGTTTTATACACATATTTCCTTAAAACTTGTATCATAATTGTATTAGATAAAATGATACTTCTGAATAATAACTGTCTTCTATAAAGAACAGTTACACTGGTGGACCCAAAAAGTGTAAAAATGCTGTAAACTTTTGAAAATGTTTCATTTGCACTGCCAAGTTTTGAGGGTCCACAGGATGCATTGCCAATTGTTAATGGGGGTCCCCGGCAAATAAAGCGAGTCAGGGACTCAGAAAACATGAGTCCGGGAAATCCATGTAGTAGGTAACATCTGATAATCGATGACTTGATAACACACCAATTGAAAAGTTTGTCGCTTTAATATGTTCTGCAGTTGTTTCTAATTAATGGAAACATATGTGTTTGTCAGTAAATTATTTATATTGGTGTCAAGTGATCAATAATTCATTATTAAGATTAATGATGGGTGGTTAAGTCCACTTGCAAAGCTTGACTATGTGATTATGTTTACCTACTGAACTGGGCGGCGATGACCTTTCATGTAATTTTAAAAATAAGTGTAGGACATTATACCCCCCAACCATACTCAGACTGCACAGATGTTGAGATGATCTGTGGGTACTGGCTAAACTTAAAATTGAAATCATTCCCATATATTTCACGGTTTGTTTTGCCTTATATTGGAACATATTGCATAATATCATTATTAATAGGCACATTGGGTATATACCAACACAGGGGTGTGAAAAAATACCGATGTGTTCTCTATATATCAAGTTTACGGACAGGCTGAAACTTCTCATGGCCGATTGAAGCTTTTGTCCCCGCCGTGAAAATTGAAATCAGTCCCATATATTTCACGTTTTTTTTGCCTTATATTGGTACATATTGCATAATATCATTATTAATAGGCACATTGGGTATATACCAACACAGGGGTGTGGAAAAATACCGATGTGTTCTCGATATATCAAGTTTACGGACAGGCTGAAACTTCTCATGGCCGGGTGCGGCTTTTGTCCCCGCCGCGAAAATTGAAATCAGTCCCATATATTTCACGTTTTTTTTTGCCTTATATTGGAACGTATTGCATAATATCATTATTAATAGGCACATTGGGTATATACCAACAAAGGGTTGTGAAAAACTACCGATGTGTTCTCTATATATCAAGTTTACGGACAGGCTGAAACTTCTCATGGCCGGGTGCTTTTGTCCCCCCCGTGAAAATTGAATCAGTCCCATATATTTCACGTTTTCTTTGCCTTATATTGGAACGTATTGCATAATATCATTATTAATAGGCACATTGGGTATATACCAACAAAGGGTTGTGAAAAACTACCGATGTGTTCTCTATATATCAAGTTTACGGACAGGCTGAAACTTCTCATGGCCGGGTGCTTTTGTCCCCGCTTTGAAAATTGAAATCAGTCCCATATATTTCACATTTTTTTGCCCTATATTGGAACATATTGCATAATATCATTATTAATAGGCACATTGGGTATATAGTATATACCAACAAAGGGGTTTGCAAAGCCACCGATTATAGATTAATTTACAGACAGGCTTCAACTTCTCACGGTCGGTTACATATCGGCACATTCATATAAATATACGCCATTTGGTAGAAGAACTACGGTACGCGGTGTTCATATTGCGTAATATCATCGTTACCATTCATATTGTGTATATACCAACAAATTGGTTTCCACGGGCTTAAAGTTCTCACCCCCCAGCGTGAGCCCTTTAAGCCGCTATGACTAGGCTGAAGGTTTTCACGGACTTAAGGGGCTCACGCCCCCCAGCGTGAGCCCCTTAAGCCGCTTGGCTAGGCTGAATGTTTTCACGGACTTAAGGGGCTCACGTTACACCGGAACTACGTTTCACCTCGTAAACTCGTTCATTCTAAATCATAACACATTCTTTATTATATCCACTTTTTTGGGAAAAAATAGGTATATTGTTTTCGTCACGAGTGTCCGTCCGTCCGTACGTCCGTACGTCTTGTAACTTGAAAAACTTTTTCACCTTCATACCTACGCGCCTGATATTTGGTATGTAGCTTCGTTATCATGTGCAGATGCGCAAAGTGAATTCGGATTTTTGATCCAACCCTCCCTCATCGATTATCTCCCCCTTTCGGACTCAGAATTTCCCACTTTTTCCTTGTAACTCGAAAAACTTTTTCACCTTCATACCTACGCGCCTGATATTTGCTATGTACCTTCGTTATCATGTGCACATGCGCAAAGTGAATTCGGATTTTTGATCCGACCCTCCATCATGGATATCTTCCCCTTTCGGACTCAGAATTTCCCACTTTTTCCTTGTAACTCGAAAAACTTTTTCACCTTCATACCTACGCGCCTGATATTTGGTATGTAGCTTCATTATCATGTGCAGATGCGCAAAGTGAATTCGGATTTTTGATCCAACCCTCCATCATGGATTATCTCCCCCTTTCGGACTCAGAATTTCCCTATTTTTCATTGTAAGTCGAAAAACTTTCTCACCTTAATACCTACATTTCTGATATTTGATATGTAGCTTCGTTATGATGCGCAAAGTGAATTCTGATTTTTGATCCGACCTTCCATCATGGATTATCTCCCTTTCGGACTTACAATTTCACTATCTTTCCTCGTAGGTCGAAAAACTTTTTGACCTTAATACCTACGCGTCTGATATTTGGTTCGTAGCTTCGTTTTGATGTGCTGATGCGCAAAGTGAATTCGGATTTTTTATCCGACCATCATGGATTACCTCCCCCTTTCGGACTTAGCATTTGGGGAAAGTGGGTATATTGCGATGGCGCGCCATCGACTTTTTTCTAGTTTAATTTATATTTGTATAATTTTGGAGGCTTACATAAATTGTGAGTGATTTACGAATATAATGAGAATTGTCTTTGATTTGTATGTGAATATATGCCACTCGTTCCGCCGCGCAACGATATTGCTTTCCTAAGGTCGCGAAATTTCGTGCGCTACGGAACTCGTGCATATATTTCTATACAAATAAAATAACCTATACATTTTGCTTGTTAGAATCATGATGGATGTTCCATTGCTGGAATTGCGAACAGTGGGGATGCACAGACTGATATGGATCTACACTGTGAGCGAAATTCATTAGCCCCATTTCTCCTGTCACAGCCACATATGAGACAAGCCATGTGATTTTGAAGATGTGTGATATGTCTGATTAAAGCATTTACAAACTATTCCGTTAATGACGTTGGTAATTTACGAAATCTTCACAGCATTTATGCGGAATGGCGCATTTGCTTTTAAAATTCCGCCATCTGTCGACGCCATTTATAGAAAATATCACGGTTTCTGTAAAATATCTTTCATGAAAAATCGCACATCTACTAAGGTATAATTTCATATAAATCTAAGTTCTTTGTCCAAGACATCGACAATGTTTACCCAACATAATAGCGAACACTGCAAGCCCTGATCAGACTGCGTACTCGGCGACACGAATAGCCACCTCAGCAAGACGGTTTTATCATAGCGGGACGCATACATGGCTACGCCCACAGGGGACGTATAATTCTTTTTTATTAATTCATTCCCACGAAATAACAATTCGTTCCCACGAAATAACAATTCGTTCCCACGATATAACAATTCGTTCTCATGATATAAAAATTCGTTCCTACGAATTAACAATTCGTTCCCTCAATTTAATAATTCCTTCCCACTAAATAACAATTCGTTCCCACGATATAACAATTCGTTCTCACGATATAATAATTCGTCCCTTCGAATTAACAATTCGTTCGCACGATATATCGCGGGAACGAATTGTTCATTCGTGGGAACGAATTGTTAAGTCGTGGGAACGAATTGTTATATCGTGGGAACGAATTGTTATTTCGTGGGAAGGAATTAATAAATTGAGTGAACGAATTGTTATTTTGTGGGAAGGAATTAATAACAAAAGCCATGTCCCTCGCGGGGCTCCGTACATGGCAGAGGACGGTAGTGAAAACCAGTCGAGTGACGCTTTATTTTACCATATTATCTTAGGAAAATGCAAAACAAAAGTGCTGCTGAAAATACTTAGTTTACAACACTCTGTGTTAAAAAACATTTATACATATAATATGTTTTCGCCGTGTATTATAGTTTAACGTTTAACCCCAATAAGCTATATATTACCAGCTATAATGATTAACTGTTCAACAGGAAATTGAAAATCAATCCTCGGATGGGACATTGCATTCGACACTTGGTTGAACTATAAGTAATAACATATTTTTACTATGTTTTACAAAGTTTTACTATGCATCTCCCATCCGAGTACTGATTTTCCACTTCCTGCATGGCAGTGACACTTTATTTTGCCATGTTATTTGCTATGTCTCCCAAAAGCACCAGAGATGTTGCCTACAAAACCTTGGTTAGGCCTCAGTTGGAATTTGCCTCATTTTTTGGAGCCCTTACACAGAAACAGACATCAATAAAGTCGAAAAGGTACAGAGAACTGCAGCTAAGTGGTGTTGTCTAAGATGGCGGAACCATATCCATGTTGGTGAGATGATGGAATACATTTATTTGACCTCTCTAGCTCAACGCGAGAAAATTGTAGCCTTGTCTTCTTCTTCAAGATCCACAATGACCTGGTTGTTATCGACAAGCCGAAATATCTGCACCATATTCCAAATCCAAGGTCCACTAGGTCTTCCTCCATTCACCCCTTCCAGTACAGTAGACCCTTGGCTTATTCTGATAACTTCAAGTTTTATTTTTTCCACGGATACTACCTTTATGGAACTGTCTGCCTGTCGGTACAGTTTCCTCGGAAACAGGGCCTGGGTTCAAATCCCAGTAGCCTATTTCACCAACATTGCAAAGTATACTTATCTAGCAAAGTATACTTTGAGGGAGAAATTTTCAATTTAAGGATAAATGTATTAATTTTTATTATACTGAATTTATTACATTATCACAGCCATTCTGGCTGTGATGATGTAATACATTGAGTATAATAATGCTGCATACTTTTAATCATCAAATATATGCAGTTGTTAGTTGTATATGAACGAATGCATTTTGGAAAAAATAAATGATTAATCCATCAAAGTATACTTTGCTAGATAAGCATACTTTGCAATTGATCTAAACTGATTATAGCCTGCTGCATTCTATAATGTAGCAGACTCTCACATCTGAGTCTGTATTCGATCTTTTTTCCAGAGTAGATATATTGTGTAATTAATACATTTTTCTTCTTTTTTCCGTGCGCTTGATCAAAGCAATTTGCCACCACACCTGTCAAAATGCTCCGTATGGAGCGAGAACAGATAGATAGATAGATAGATAGATAGATATAATAGATATATAGATAGATAGATATAAAAAAAATAGATAGATAGATATAGATATAGATAGATATATGATAGATAGATAGATAGATAGAAAGATAGATATATAGATAGATAGATATATAGGTAGAGGGGTAGATAGATATAGAATAGATAATAGATAGATAGATAGTATATAGATAGATAGATAGATAGATAGATAGATAGATGATAGATAGATAGTAGTAGTAGTAGTAGTAGATAGTAGATAGATAGATAGTAGTAGTAGTAGTAGATAGATAGAGGTAGATAGGATAGTAGATAGATAGTAGATAGATAGTAGATAGAATAGGTAGATAGATAGATAGATAGTAGATAGTAGATTAGATAGATATAGTTAGATAGATGATAGTAGATAATTATTTAGTTTTAGTTTAGTTTGTTTATTTAAACATATTTTATTGCTCTTTTTTTTTTTTACAATTTACAATAATTGTACAATAAACAAATTTCTGGTAAAGAGAGCAAACGGGTTGGGCTACAAGTGTTTACAACGTTAGCTAAAGCCCTTCCCAAATGCTTATTACAAGTATTAAACATGTGGTATAATGGCGGTGAAATATACGGTATAATGTAATGATATATAGAGCAAAAAAAATGTACGAAAAATAAACGAAAAAAAACCCAACAAAACTAGCATGCATATATATTCGTGTTGCACTCTCCAGTGAATTCAGACCGCTTGACATCCAAAAATCGGGCCACTATGTAAGTTGATTATTTTCCCTATAAAACAGGAGTCTACTCATTATTACAATTATTAAAACGACTAGTGAGTTTTATGTAGCGCTGAACTTCTTTGAAAATGATAGCATTAGATTCATATTCTTTTGACTCGTCTCCAAACAGTATAGTATCTATTGACAAGGGGTTGTGTTGACGGGTTGCGGTAAACATTTGCTGGCGTTGTTGGTTGAATGATGTGCATTTGAAAAAGTAGTGCTCTGCATTTTCAACGTCTTGTGTGCAGTGACATAATGGGGATTCTCGTAGATGATTTATAAATAGATCTGAATTTAAATTGATACATTGATTTCTTATGCGGGCGTGATAAACTGATTGTGTTCTTTCACCTATCAGGTAGTATGCTGGAACAATTGCCGGTTTGAACAGCTGTTTTAGTTTGGCTTTAAATGTTGCTAAGGAGGGGGAATTCTTAATTGTCATCTAACTCGTTCCATAATGCTAATGAAGATGGTATAAAAGATTTAGAGTAGATTTCTGTTCGCCTGGCTAATGTAATAAAATTGTTCCTATTACGCAATTCATATGGATTATTTTCTCCGACTAGTTGTGGGAATAGCTCGTATAGATAGGTTGGAAGTTTACCTGCCTTTTCTTTGAATATTAACACTAATTTTTGTATTTTTCTTCGGTCTGATAGCGACACCCATCCAATTTCTTGGACAAGTTTATTAATTGAAACTGAAAGGGTTAGACCAGTAACTGTTCTAGCTGCTTCATATTGCAGTTTGTCAAGGGAATCACGTTCATAATGGGTACAACTGTCCCAAACAATTGCTGCATACTCAACAATTGGTCTCATGTAAGATATATATATTTGATTTAATGTATTTCTATTCAGTTTAAATTTAAGCATTTTCATAGAACCTAATACCTTAGAAGCTGATACAATAATATTTGAAATATGTTCATTCCAGGTTCCATCGTGACTAAGAGTTAACCCCAAGTGTTTGTGATGTTCGACAAATTGGAGTTGGACGTTATTAAAATATAGAGCTGGATCTACATGTCTTACTAGTGAACATATCATTGCGTCAGTTTTAGAGGGGTTGAACTTCACAAGCCACTGGTTTGACCATTCCGCTAATTTATCTAAGTCATGATTTATATTATGTTCTATTATATTCATGTCTGGTGTTGAAACTGCAATAGATGAGTCATCGGCAAAAAGTCTGGTTGTACTGATTAGATTGTCAGCAATATCATTTACATATATCATAAAGAGAAGAGGACCAATAACCGATCCTTGTGACAGATAGATATATATAAAGAGATAGATATTTATATATATATATATATTTATAGATAGATATATTTAGATGATAGATATATATAGGATAGATAGATAGATAGATAGATAGATGATTAGATTATATATATATAGATAGATATATAATAGATAGATAGATAGATAGATAGATAAGATAGATAGATAGATAGATAGATATATAGATAGAAAAAGATAGATAGATAAATAGATAGATAGATAGATATATAAAAATAAATAGAGAATTTAATATATAAATAGATAGATAGATAGATAGATTATAGATAAAATAGTATAGTTAGATAGATAGATATAGATATATAGATAGATAGTATAGATAGATATATAGATAGATAGATAGATAGATAGATAGATAGATAGATAGATAGATAGATGATAGATAGATAGATAGATAGATAGATAGATAGATAGATAGAGAGATAGATAGATAGATAGATAGATAGATAGATAGATAGATAGATAGATAGATAGATAGAGATAGATAGATAGATAGATAGATAGATAGATAGATAGATAGAGATAGATAGATAGATTGATGATAGATAGATAGATAGATATATAAATAGATAGATAGATAGATAGATAGATAGATAGATAGATAGATAGATAGATAGATAGATAGATAGATAGATAGATAGATAGATAGAACCTGTCGAACAATTAATTATTAAATCTTGTAATATGTAACTTATTGAGGTTATCACATTTTTTTATACAAGTGCGAGTATTGTTTCTGCATTTTCACAGCACATGGGCAATGTATGGACATGAGGATGTGATAAGCTGAAGCTAAAGCTCGCGGATTATCTCCTCGTACATGTGGACGAACCTAGTTGCAGCCTGTAACTCTGTGACCCTCCCGTACCGTACGCACATTCTACATCATGTACGTACGGTACGGGAGGGTCACAGAGTTACAGGCTGCAACAAGGACGAACCGTGATCTGACTATGGCTTAAATCTTGCAATATGTTAAATAAGTGGAGCTCGATACTGGCCAGCGATTTGCTTAGAAAGTCGGACGAACTATAAGTATCTTATTGTTCACATACTGAACTTTTCAGGAACTAAATGCCGCGGTCGCTCGTATTTAATTCCTTAACAATACAATATGTGAACAATAACGTGTACTTAAAATCAGTATACATTAGAATAATACATGTGCAAATATTACAAACCGCTACAGAAAACACGCTGGGTGATCAGTACAGCTTCAATGTATGCTGCTTCGTTTCTGTAATAAATATATAGAGGATATTCATATGTTTGCAACGAATATGACATATATGTTCATCGAGTGGTGTGAGATGTCCATATTTCACGAGTGCCTAACGGCACTCGCGTGAAATATGGACATTTCACACTACGAGATGAACATATATGTCATATTCGTTGCAAAAATATGAATATTCTATTTATTATATACCGCTCCATGGAAATTAGCAGTTTTTTAGACTGTATACGGTAATGCAGCAATATATTTGCAGCCTATTTGTGCTGTTTTCCCGAACATGGATTGTATGAATAGATAGCGGAAATAGTCGTATTTTCACCGGAAGTTGTTTATTTCATCGATGAGAACATATGACTTTTATTTACATCGTTTAACTATGTATTTCATGGGTAGGTATATAATAAAACCTACCATTTGTGGGGATTTAAATATTGGGGCCCTGAAATTAATTATTTGAATCAAGTATGTCTGTCAACTTAAGCATGATTGTTGTCGATATATAGTCGAGTCACATACCTAGAATAATTAGACTGGCGACTCCGTGAAATTACAACGAGATCCCGTATGTTCTCGTGTCGCCGAGATTTTAGCGTGAGTTCATCGAGCACCTGTCGCGCACTCATCGATAACGTAACCAATATAAACAATATGGCGGCTAGGTTAATAATCGATAATCGACTGGTATAAATCCGATACGATAAACTGTCGCTGTTTGTCAACAAAGCGATTTTAAAACAAACACCCAACAAGTAACTAGCTTAGTTTACCTGTTCTTTGGAAATGAATTGTTCCAGTAAAGTCTCGTCTCGCATTTAGGACAACACTAGAGACAAATGCGTTGTGTCCTTGAGCAAGACACTTTACGCACACTGCCTCAGTCCGTTCAGGTGTAAATAATATCCGGCCAATTAAAGGGAAAGGTCAACTGTATTTTATTGTATGTACATATGAATAAAATAGACTCCTCATCATCCTCATGATCATGTATATACTGCATTAACGCAAATCGGACTGACGGACAGACCGCGTTATACCATACAGGCGCGTCGGAAGGAAGATGATATCACAGGTGGAATACTCGGACCTGTGACACAAAGAAAATGATCATTACAAATAAATGAATTACCCCACCCATTTGGTCTCATACAGTACTATATATTAACGTCATGTACAGTACGATACCAGGTGGGTGGGGTAATGGGATATTTTTTTTTTTGAATAGGCATTTCTTTTGGCGAAGCGCATCGTAGGGCGAGGGGTTTGGAAGTCCTAAATATACATAAAAGCACCAATAAGTTATAAAAAAAAATAAGCTAACGTTTTTAAACTCCATCTTATAACACATTACGATGTTATAAGAGGGAGTAAAAATGTTTAGCTTATTTTGTTTCCACTTATTGATGTTTCTATGTATATTTAATGTATGTATGAACCTTCGTCAGTTACTTCAACCTGTGGATACTACCAGCTTGTCTATTTATATATTGGGCCACAGGCGAATAAAAAGTACCTTACAACATGTGATACCAGCGAAGTCCCAACAATCTGATTCAATCAATCACACTCGATCAATCTGTCGGGTACCAACACCAATTCAATTGATTCCGGCTATGCTACATGTAATGTAATGGACAACATAGTTGTGCAACAGGTTGGGAAAAAGTACTTTACGATGTTTGCAACCAGCATAGTCGCAAACCAGCCGGACCAGGGCCTACGCCATTCAACATCCAGTTACTGATGGGTTTTAAACATCCCAGCAACTGCTAAGGTCATATGGAGACGGGACTACAGTATTAAAGTCTCATCAGACAGACTAGTGGGATAGAAATAGTATGCAAGTATTGTTCACGCCTATGGCGAGGATTGAACTCACAACCTCTGGTGTCCAATACCTGATCTCCTACTACGGCATGGCTCATCCCCATTCAGTGACTTAAGTAATTGTGCTGTCATTAGCAAAACGGTTAGACCAGAAGTGCAATGTTGCAACGTGCAAGACGATCAGGATCTAAAATTGCTGCCAATGTCTTCCCGTTCCTTTGATCAGTGGGTGGCCCATTTGTTTACAGTACATGTACACAGAGATATCAAGTAAAGTATTGTATTGGTGTATTTTACCCATTTATTTACCTGAATGCGATTGATTTTCAAAGGTGGGAATATAATGTATGCACACTAATTTGAAACTACTCTTTGACTTTCAAACTCAGGAGTAAACATTTTCTACCAAAACAAAAATCATGTGATCCATTTTCAAAGATAAAATATGCAACAAATTTGAATTCAGGGGGTGTCTTTAGACACAATGCTTATCTGGAGCTCTGTGTACATGAACTTCTATATGCAGATGAACAGGCGGGATAACACAACTTTCAGTTGAACAAAGTATTTTTTAATTTTGTATTAAATTAGTATATTCAACATAATTAAGTAGTAACTACAGTATACACAACCTTTGATACACCGGTCACATAAGCGAATGGATACTTGTTGGGTTTTTACTATATACAATAGTGTTGGCAACAGGGACGGCGGGAAATACCTGGAAATACCTGGAAATACTGGGAAATACCGGGAAATACCGGGAAATACCGGGAAATAAGAATTTGGATGATTTAGTGGTAAATACCGGTCAATATACCATACAATTTCTATTTGCAAATGTACTGATTGCAGTAGCATTTTATTCAAAGTATTCTAGGATGGAAATGAACTGTTTCTGAAGAGTGTGGCAAAAGAAACAGGCATTTAATAGTGGCAGTATCCATCATCTTTATAGAACTGTTAGAGATCTAACATTAATGATACTGTTCATTCCAGTTGTTATATATGCAAACACAGTTTAAGCATACATTTAATGAATATTAATGTAGTAGGCAAAATACAAATGTTTTGGGATTATCCCTGAAATTTGTTCATAATCTAGCTGAATTATGAAAATAATTAAGTAGTTATTTCAGATGTCAGCATCATAATTTGAGATGACCCACAATGTGTGTACTTAACACAATTTCAATTAGCAATGCCCATAGTCAGGTGTGAAGGTGTGTTGTGGGGCATTTGTAATCCTTCAATTTCAAAGATAGGTGTGAGAGATGTCAGCCAATTAGACAAATGTGTCCATAATCCTAATCTCAGTGGAATACACTGTCAGAGTGGATAGTGGATAGTGGCTTCTGTCTAACAGACAACCAGGTGTCTGTATGGCCTAAAAAACAGTTATCCAAATTGAGTGTTACTCAACCATGCATAAAATAAGGCGAACCAAATCCTCATTCAGTTATGTTCCAGTAAAAGTCTGCCACTGCGCATACATACACGTTTCAACTATCATAATTTAACTATGAAGGCAAAGGATCCAGTATGGGGTTTCTACACTGTCACCGTGGATGGCAAGACAACAACTGCGATATGTAATGACTGTAAGACTGAAGTCAGCCCGAAGGCGGACGGACTCAAGGCACATCGAGAACATTCCCCAGCCCTCACTACCAAGAAAAGACATGAAGCCGTCGATGATGTCCCCCAGAAGACCACAACAACGCAAGTTGAAGCACCAACTACTACCGAGCAACCAGCCAAGCGTCTAAAGCTACAGCAGAGCCAGGTTAGCAGCTACGGATGTCAGACAGATGCGAAGATGAAGATTCAGCTTGATCACCAGATTGCCAGGTTGTTCTACGCCTGAAATCTGCCATTCAACATCGCCTCTCAGCCCGAGTGGAAGAAAACCATCGAAATGCCCCGTCCAGGCTTCCAAGGACCGACTCACAAGGCTAAGGAGAAATACGGCTGCACCATCACGGGTGTCGTTACTGACAATGAAAAGACTGGTTGAATCTACTGGGGGCAAGATATCACGCCGACTCAGGTCATCAACCAAGTTGTGGAGATAAACAAGTACTTCCGCAATCACCACATTCATGGCGCCCTACTCGCAGAGATATCCGGTTCAGTGAAGCCACAACTACAAGCGGACACAAGATGGAACAGTCAGTTAGCCTGCATCGAGACATTCATCAGGAACAGGCCATTCATGCTGCTGATAGTTGCGCAGAATGAAGACGTCATTGACACACGGATCAGAAACATAATTCACAATGTTGAACTGTTCAGCGAAGTGAAACATCTCCAAAAACAAATACAGCCAATATCCAGAGCCTTAGATTCCTTCCAGTCATATACAGCTACAATCGCGGACGCATGTGAGCAGTGGAATGACCTACTTCAGAACCAAGACTTGGAATCATACCGGAAGAGCGTCGACAAGCGGTTCAGGCAGGCTATGACACCAAACCACTACCACGCCAACCTTATACATCCGATATACAAGGGCAGAAAACACCAAGCAGAACACGTCACCAGTGTCCAGGAGCTTCTTCATGAGACCAAGCCGGAACTTGTGCCCGAAGTCCTCAACTACATGTCCGAGATACTGCCAATTCCCAAGGTGCTACAACATGAATCATCCATCAAAAACTCGAAGCCAAATGTATGGTGGTCATGTGTGGAGAGGTCCGGTGTGATCACCAAAGACTTCAGTCAGCTCGCCAGGAAACTGATGGTACTGCCAGCAAGTTCAGCCGCCATTGAACGGGTGTTCTCCAACTTCATCCAGACGAAGCTACGCAACAGACTGGGCATTGGTGCTATGCTACTGCTTCCTGAGAGGTAGCGAGGAAATCGACTGGTGAAGAGAGACTACTGACTGAATAAAAAAAAGAAGAAAAATAAAAACAATAAAAAAAAACAATAAAACAACAACAATAAAACCCCCAAAAGAAACCAATACAACAAAAGAAAAAGTGTTGTGGTTGCCAATAATGCCACCTGATGAGTACCCCTGCATTTTTAGCACATGAAACAAAGCCAAAAACGGCGTTTTGAACACACAAAATCTTATTTCCCGGTATTTCCCGGTATTTCCCACTTCTGAGCTTATTTCCCGCCCCCCGGTATTTCCCGGCCAACACTGATATAAAATCATCCAACAAAAGTACCCAACACTACCCTAACCCTACCCAAGAAGATCCATGTACGCTTGCCCAACACACAGATGAGCATTTGTTGGGCACTTTTGTATCCAACAAGTACCCATTCGTGTGTGCGGATGCACGGACACCCGGACGTCATTGTCATCACTATGTCTCGCTTTCCGCAAGCGGGCTCGACAAAAATGATATATTCAGCCCTGAAATCAGAATAATCCTGATCTGATGCCAGGTCCTTGCCACACCAGTCAATCTACATCTGTAAATTTATTACAGAGCTATTGAAATATGTTCATTTCATAATATAGTTGCGAACGGCAACTTGCAATCTGCTCCTGCACCGTCCGTAGGCAGAGTTACGATTCCACTTATAGGATTCCTCTGCAGAATAGTGAATCAGATCTGATTCGCACTTTAGCAGTTAACTGTGAAAGATTTTCCAATTTGTTTAACTGAAATGAGTGTTAATATTATGAAAATAACATATTCAAGTAATTATGATATTAATTTACATATATATGTAGATGACATGATGAAGTAAATTTAAGCTAGAATAAACAAGTGACCCAGTCAGTGGCACAGGTGACATTATCGGGATAAGATTTCCATGCAGATCAGCTAAAAAAAAAATTCCCATCCCATTTATCTTTATATACAGATAAATGGGCTGGGATTTTTTTTTTAGCTGATCTTGATGGAAATCTTATCCCGATAATGTCACCTGTGGTCAGTGGCAGCCAAATGCAACATGTAAAAGCTAAGTGAGGTCCATTTTCTGCAAATGTAAACAAAAATAATTGTTTAAACCTTCTACAATGTTAAAATTTGTTTCATATTAATTGGTTTGTATTACTTTTAGAAAACTAATATTTTTTCCAGATGGAAAATATCTCAAATATGTCACAATTAACTGCCAAAGTGTGAATCAGATCTGATCCGCTATTCTGCAGACTCAGTGAGGGGACGAAAGATCCCGGTATTTTCCTACTATCGTAACGATTTAAACCTACATAACAATTGTTGATGATATGTTTACTAACTAAATTCGATGACCTGGATCTCTAGTGGCAAACGCCATGTTTTTTTCTGTGTATTTTGTGATCACGTGACTTGGGGAGCTGTCATTGTTTCCTGCCCCGGATGTGGTCATTTTCAATTGTAGAGGGTCTATCCTCGTGGTAACCGAACACCGGTTTTTCTACCCGTTTTTCTACGGCAGTTACATATTTGTTGGAGAAGAAATGAATGGAAATCATTTCTAATACTATCAGACAATGACATAATATAAAATATATTAACAATACAATACATACCTGTTGATTGAAGTCCTCAGTCTTAGTTCAAGCAAAGTCTAAAAAATGTCTCAATATGGTAGATCATCTGTCTGATCATGTCAGTTCAGAACACTAAATGTCAAACAGATATCATAACATTAAACACAACTATTAAATCTGTATGTCAGTCGTCTTATACATGTTTGTGAATGATTTAGTAACCATTGTTTTACCGGACACCTCACACATATCCTTTTTATGATCAGGAACAATAACTCTTATCGAACTTACATTGACAGATCTAGATTTTGACAGGATGCGAAGAAAGTGAGATTTAAACTGATTGAGGGTATTTACTGATATTATATGAGTAGTTATATCATTTTAATTGAATCTTTTATCTAGTATCCACCAATTATTCATGAAAAGTTACCTAATTCACTTCAAAAATAACTTTTAAAGTGGAACTTTCTGTTGGCTTCCGGGTCTTTGTTTACCTTTCGTCTGCTGTCAAAGTGGATCAAAAATTATTGTTTGTACAATGGTGTCGGCTAATTCTGCGCACATCCCGCTTTCCAAACACATTTATATGGCATTACCCATCTCCATATTCAGTCAAACTTTCCTGAATATTCAACGCAGTTCAAAGACGTTTGTGCAGGTAAAATGTCATAACGTTCTGACGTAAATTGTGTGATGTATGACATCACATGCGTGTTTGCAACGTCACATTTGTTTCGGCTAATGCTGCACATCTGGTAGTGTAAACAAAATGGCGAGCAACATACTGGATCAGCATAGCAAAATTGGTATTAAACTTGAAGCAGAACTATCCAGTGACATCATGCAGATTAGTTTCTTTGTTTAACAGTTAATTTAGTAAATAAGACAGCTATTCCATCAGCAGGGTCTGAGGATTTTACACATTTTGACTATATTCGGAATAACTTTTTACCAAACTATTGGAATGTGATAAAATTGTGCCACAGCATAGCAATTAATCAGCTTGTTTATTACAAAATCCACATAGTTTATTATGACGTACACTTGGCTAAATTTGACGTGAATTGCGCATTAGCCGATGCGCATAATTAGCCGAAATGACAGTATATACATAAAACACCTTTATAAAGTTAAAACAATGTACAAAACAATTCAAATGCGCCCGGGTGTAAATATAATAGTACTTAGAAAGGTACAAAACTGCTATTAGCCACCATTGAAACAAAACCCCACACACTGTAGACATCTGGATCTCTGGAACATCGAAACCGCTGCTTGGGGTGGGTTTTCGGCTTAGATTTTACACTTGCTAAGACATTAACATAAATCTCAAAGATTTCGAGTGTAAACTGCACTAAAAAAGCGTCTCACTAACCTAAATTCACTTTTAAAATCAAACACGTTCACTTACGCATTCTCAATGACTATTAGCCGCCATCTTTGAAAAAAATTCAATCACGTGCACGCAGATGTTTAGTTGGTTACTGGAGACTGACGTCATTTTCATTAGCCAACCAAATCAGTATGTGTCACGGGATTCAATATTTTTAAAGATGGCGGCTAACATTCATTTTTAATTAGGAAATGAACGTGTTTGATTTTAAAAAGCGAATTTGGGTTAGTGAGACGTGTTTTTAGTGCAGTTTACACTCGAAATATTTGAGATTCATGTTTGGGGTTTTGTTTCAATGGAGGCGAATGGGAGTTTTGTACCATTCTAAGTACTATTATATTTACACCCGGGCACATTTGAATTGTTTTGGACATTGTTTAGAAATGTGTTTCATGTATGTACAAACAATAATTGACCATCCAAGACACGCTAGAATCACCTGTGGTTAAATGGAGCGACTGCAGAATTGGTCGGCCACTTTGTTGACAACACTAACCACAACCTTACCTTGGTATATCCCTGATATCTGAACCTATTGTTAATGTTAGGAGTTATATTACGCTAAAACTTATAGCTAGGACCTTGTTTTATTGCTCAAACCCTAGCTTAGAAAATCTCAGCTCTACGGATGTGTTTTACTATTTTATCTGTCTTATATTTTCTGTATCCGTGAGAGCTGAGACCCTTATAGTGTAAATTTTAGTCACAATAACAGCCCATCTTGTCCTGGCGTTTTACTACACAATCTGACGAGTGAGAAGTTTAACACTTCACAGTCATGTTAAAAACATGCATAGACCAATAATACACATATCACATGTGCCATTGTGGGTATACATAGTTTGAAATTGGTTATCCTTTTATTCCCATTTGTGTATCAAAATACCAGGACAAATTGGGCTGTTATTGTGACTAAATTTTACTCTATACATGTATTTGGCCCTCACGGATACAGAAAATATAAAAGACAGATGAAATAGTAAAACCACATCTATAGAGCTTAGCTTTTCTAAGCTACTCAAACCCTAATGTTAGTGTTAAATCAGAAAGGTGGCTGGCCAATTATGCAGTCTAACCGGTTTAGATATAGGTGATGTACTCTTAATGTTGACATTCAAGATAGATAGATATTCTTTATTTATAGAGGGTGACTCGGTTGGTCGGAACCAATCTTCCCCGAGGCCCTCTTAAGAAGTGCATATACATGTACATACATAAATATACAATACATATTGAAATGATTACATGTTGTATGCATACGTGAATTTAACATGAAGAAATAATAATGATGAGCCATAACGAAAAGTGGTACATGTGTCCCGACAGTCCCATATCATACTGCGCATCGACGCAGCTTGAACTGGGTTTAACACGTTTATTTCTCAATGATAGTTTTAGTTTTTGCTATAAGACGCTAAAATTCGTTCTCGTGCGCCTGATATAGGTTTACACGGTCGCTAAGCTCCACAAGACCAATTGTATCATGGCAAATCAAACACGCGGTCATTGTAAACTGTATACCATACATCGTAATTTCGTGATTAGTGACGCTGGCGGGGGGCACAATTAACAAGTTTATATTAATTGATAATACCGCTACTTCAGCCGCTATCGACCCTTCATCCAGTTAAGACAATTACGGGAAAATGTATTTAACGACGTGGAACGTCTTATGTCAATTGGAATACTATTCCAGATTAGCGCGCTGAGTATGAAAAGCTGTTTTTAAAGAGATTACTTTTAGGTTTGGGAACTTCGTAATTCATATCTGTTTCAGACCTTAATACCTATTCTCGTATTTTGTAAGTGATTAGTGCGCATTTCAAATAATTCACATAAATATTGGGGGGCCATTTTATTAGTTATTTTGTACATAGTTTTCGCTTTTTGGAGAAATACGCTTTCGTCAAAGGTCAAAATGTTGAGTAATTCTAATGAGTTTTGCAAATCAATATATTCGTTTCCCAGAATGATTTTACATGCTCGCCGTTGAGTTTGGTTATTATGTACATATTTCGATTTGACGATTTTCCCCATACTATATTGCAATATGTGAAATGTGGCTGAATATAGGCCTTATAGAATAATATTCGATGCTCAGTAGATACATAAGGTCTGATTTGATATAATAGCCAGAGATATGATGAAATCTTTTTTGAGATACCGTTAAATTGGTCATTCCACTGGAGATTTTCATCTACATGTATACCCAAAATTTTATTACCGGTAGTGATATCGAGGCTTACATTGTCATATTTGAGTTCAATCATTTTGTCTCGCAAACATGTTCGTTTTTGTGAACTTGTTATTAACATGATTTTGGTTTTTCCTTTATTAAGCATCATGCCGTTAGCCTCACACCATAATTCTAAACTGTCAAGTGCTTGTTGTAAACGGTGTTTTAAGTCCCCTACAGTTGATTGCATGTCATAAATTGTTGTATCATCTGCATACAGATCGGTTCCTGTTACGTGTTGACGGAGAATAAGTGGCAAATCATTTATAAACAAAAGAAAAAGTGTCGGTCCAAGAATTGACCCCTGGGGTACTCCACAGTTGATAGGTAGAGATTCAGATGTTTCTCCATTTACAGAAACAAGTTGTTGCCTTTGTTCCAGGTATGATTTGAACCAACCCAGGCTTACGTTACTGCACTTGTATAGTCTAAGTTTATCCAGGAGAATTTTGTGATCAACAAGATCGAAGGCTTTACGAAAGTCGACTAAAATACACCCTACTAATTTACCCCGATTTATTGCTTGTAGAAAGTTTTCAAGAAGAACAATTAACGCTGATTCTGTCGAGTGACCTGTACGAAATCCACTCTGGGTTTGATGCAATAGTTTAAACGTTGTTAAATATTCCATAAAATGTTTCTGAACCCATTTTTCAATTAATTTTGAAAGCGTCGGCAAAATTGATATCGGACGATAATTATTCACTTCGTCTTTTGCACCGCTTTTATACAGAGGATGTACTTTTGCTTGTTTCCATGCACTGGGGAAGATCGAACTAGTGAAACTCACATTTACTGGGGACAGTTTGTTCAACATGTTGATGGGTTTCATTGTAATACTACTGCGGTTGAGATTTATATACATGTGCCTGTGACTGGGGAAATAAGGCTTATGCATTTGTGACCAGTGTAGCTCAAGCTCACTTCTGTAGCCTGTGTTTTGACTGGACACTACGCAATTCATTCAAGTTAATTAAGTATGGAATTTCCTCAACTGGCTGTTAACACTTGTACCACTTCAGTCCTCTATAGTGCTATTGTCAAAAAGTGTAGATCCAGATGAACCGGATCTCCACTTTTTGCAAGTAATTTTCATATATTTTTTTAGAAAAAAAACCACCACCTATTTATAAATAAGTCTGAAAATAATTTTGTGATGATTGGATTGGTCGGTAAATTAACATATCAAAGTCCATTCCAGTTACATAGGGGTGAAAGGGTTAATCACATTGAAAGCTGACATGTAAATGCGATAATTAACAGACCAATGCATGTTTAGACCAAGGACAAGTTGCAAATGTATTAGCACAGTATTCATTGAACTTGATAATTGACTTTCAGGTGTTTTGAGTCAGATGAGGCTCTTTGGAAGAACACAAACCTAAACACAAATGGTGAGTACAGATAAAATGTATAGGACTTGCACCAAATGTTATCAACATTATCAGCTTTTTAGCTCACCTGAGCGAAGCTCATGTGAGCTATTGTTACCGCAATATGTTCGTCCGTCGTCCGTCGTCCGTCATAAGTCCGTCGTCCGTCGTCCGTCGTCCGTGAACATTTTCAAACGTCTTCTCCTCGGTAACTATTGGGCCTATAGTCACCAAACTTCATGGTCATGGTCCTTAGACAGGGGGATTACAAAATTGTTAAAATGACGTCATTACGTAATCCAAGATGGCCGCCGTCTAAAAATAGCACAAATTCCTCAAAAATCTTCTTCTCAAGAACCGCCAACCGGATTTCGACAAAACTTGGTAGGAATGGTCGATGTTCAATGCACTTTCAAATTTGTTAAACTGGTGACCCCATGGTCAAAAATGAGTGGGGCCAAATTGAGGTCAAATTTAATTTTTGACCAAATATGATCATGTCATATATCAAATCGAAGGTATCAACGAGGCGATCACTCTGGTGCATTTGGTGTCGAAATCCGATGGTAATGTCATCCAAGATGGCCGCCGAAAGGTCAAACGGTCGTTCTTTTATTAGATATTTCAAAATTCTTCTTCACATGAACTGCTTGGCCCATGGTAGCCAAACTTAAACTTTATGGTACAAGGGTGAAGCCTTTTCAGATTTGTTAACACGGAGGCCGTCACTAATCCAAGATGGCCGCAGTCTAAAAATAGCACAAATTCTTAAAAAGTCTTGTTCTCATGAACCGCCAGCCAGATTTCGACGAAACTTGGTAGGAATGATCGACGTAGAATGCTCTTTCAAATGTGTTAAAATGGTAACCCCCGGGGTCAAAAATGGGCGTGGCCTGTGGGGTAAAATTTTGATAAATGTGAACGTGATATGTTCAAACTATATAATTTAGTTTATACTTTATTGGTTTCTCATTTTATCTCATGTACAATAATCGTGCATGATTAGCTTTAATACCACCATCAATCATCAAGTTCGTCTAGTATATAGCAATATTAAAATAAATGAGTACTAGATGGCCGCCGCACGCATGTCGCGCCCGTCGAGGCATTTAATAGTAGCAAAACAACTTTTAATGCAAATTAATTCAAAGTAAGCTGACCTTGATATTTGGACACGGGGGCAGCACGGATTGAACATAGAATGAAAATATGTATAAGATGAAACACACAAGTGAAGTTTCGAGTAAATTGGCGAACATGTTTCACAGATATAGTGTTCTTAAAAACATGAATCTAAATCCCAAAATATTAAGGAACATTTCAAAGTAATGTGACTTTGACATTGGGCACAGGGCAGCATGGGTTGGGCATACAATAAAAATATGGATCACGAAAAACACTCATGTGAAGAAGAGCGGTTTCAGCGATATATAGTTTTCTTAAAAGTTACACAAATCCAAAAGGACTTTAAGGATTGGGCATATAATGAAGAAATGGATGATGATAAACATTGAATGTTTATTAGTCTATTTTCGGCCAAAATATGACGGTGTGTTAGGTGACTCAAAACTAAACCTAAATTAAATAAAACTAGTAAATAACAAAAACAAATATATATATAAAACCCAATTAGCAACACAAAATCAGCAATCACGGTTATCATGATAGGTTAATATAGCATTCTGACGCAGCACACTAAGATAGGGTGAGGGTGGCACGTCAAATACCATACCGCCAGAAATCACTTTCTTCTTCTCTTCTTTTCTCTACTTGATGGTGATTAGGTAGGATTAGGACTGAATGTAACTATAAGTTAATTACGCAGAGCACACTCCTAGACATAAGTGACCCAGATAGTAGATTCGCCACTTAATTTCATATGACCAGACCGTAGTATGTCACTCAATACAATACACGTAAACTAGTCTGGATTCCCCTCAATCATCTCTGATCGATACCCAGCCATACTATATCACATACCGATAAGCTGATGGGTGCTATAGGAGGCCTCCAATTATAGGTCACCATTCCTGCATAGATTCTCCTATATTTGGCGCACAATTATGGAGCCTGAATAAATGCAAAATTTATCAAAATTCGGAAATATAAACCAGACCGACGACCATCGGCCTGTTTCTTTACTGGGCTATATATCCCGGGTATGGAAGGAGTTCGAGCCAATTCCCACCGTTACATATAAGCCGAATGAATGAATGAATGATAAACACACATATGATGTTTCGAATGAATTGGTCAAGCGGTTTCAGAGATATAGTGTTATTAAACACGTTAGCCGAAATGAAAAAAAGGTTAAGGTAAATTTCAAAGTAATTTGACCTTTCCATTGGGTACAGGGGTCGCCCGTGTGGGGCCTAGAATGAGAATATGGATCATGATAGCGAGGCTAGTATACCGAAAAACTTTAACCAACACTTTCACCAAAACCTTTAACCAACAAGTTTAACCGGATATACGTACGTACATACGTACGCAAGTGGTCGCGATAATAAGCATGGATGACGTTATAGTGGAATATGCATATTTCAGTTAATTAACAATTTAAAACCTTTATTTATTTGTATCGATTTTCTGTATTTGTTTCGTATTATTAACCTGTATCATATAAAGAAATAAAGTTGCTTTATTGACCTTTGATGAAATTATTATTTGCATTTGGTGATTGAAATTGCAACATTTAGTAATGGCGCATACACAATTACAAATAAGTATTAACATATTAATTAACTATTTCTATTAGATTATGTTTTATGAGCAATGTTTTATGTTTTGTTTGTAATAAAGTGAATGACTCTGATAACTGATCACACAGGCCACTGGCTGCGGTTTGTATACTGATAACAATAAATCAAGCTATTAAGAACAACATATAAGGTTAATAATAATTAATTGGCATTTGTATATGCTAAACGTATGTTAACGTATTCTATGAGCTGGCTTAGACCGCAATTTTATCAATATGCATTATATAAAATATTTTCAAAGAAATCCTGATACAAATAAGATAATATTGTTATAGTGCTATATTTATATATATTTGAGAGTACTCTTACACTGTTGCAGTTTTATAAATGTATTGCAGTTTTATAAATGTATGCTGAGCGAATATTTGGCGAGAACCTATAAACATATTCTATCCGAGTGAATGGCAACAATATAGGAAATACATCCAATACTTGACTGGTATCGTGATATATATGTATTTAAAACACTTTCTTTACATGAGCTTATACTAACAAACAAGATCATGTTAATTCTATGATTTTATATAGAAATTACATTCACAACCTTAAACAAATAAGACATTGTTCGTCTATTCGCAATACGAAATCCCATATTCCAGGTATAGCCACATGTAGTTAAAATACATTTTCAGCTAAATGTCGATAATATGTGATGCATTGTAAATATTTGGACCGAATGCTCTTGCAGGCGTTTGGACCCATCTCAGTCCCATTACACACGTGAGGAAATCATGATGTAGATCTTCAACTTTGGCGTGTCGAACTTGCTGATGTCGATCGTGGGAATGGACAGTGTGCTCGGACAGTTGGATATCACGGTACGGATCGGTATGCGCATTAGTGCAGCCTTATCATACACAATGTACTCTCAAAATCTATATACCATAACAATAGTGTCCATAATGAATTATATAATTACATGCATACCAGTTTCCAATGGTCAAAATAGTCGAAGATCACCTTCAGTCTGCCGGAAAGGAACACGATGATTGGTCAAAGGGAAACACATGTAGCTATATGGTATTCACATCGTGGGCCAACGTATAATGCAAATGCATTATAGTTTGGCACGCATGTTGCATATGAATATTTACTAGTGAATCAATACATACTTCACCACTGTCTGTCGTCTTGTGATACATATTTTGTTGTATTATATTGTATGTTCAAGGGCCAGTAGACCTATTGCTGAATAAACATTACCATATACACTGCTCGAACGCATGCAATATTTAACTGATATCGGACAATACTCGTCTCGAGATGGTTCTGGTCGTTTTTGCTGTATCAGTTGTTGGCATACTAATGTGTAATTTGCTGATGTACTAGTACGTCTATCTGTCATGTAATGTTACCAAACATTTGGTGTACTTATAGAATACCTCTTATCCTGGTATTCCATGTAAATCATGTAAATAGTTGTTTCGTTCCCGTGTGTTCTGAATATGTATTGACTATATTGAGCATGTACTGTTGAAATCTCCTAACGGAGATAAATAAATAATAAATGAATGACTTTAACCCTTTGAACATGAAATCCCGCTTTAGCGGTGTTTGCAAACTGTGCTGATCCAGATGAGCCTGGTCGTAACGAGCCGTCTGGTCAGGACCTGCACTTTTTGCAAGTACATTGTAATTTTCATATTTGTAAGATCAGAAAACACCCCCTTTTGATAACTGGACTAGTCTGAAAACCATTTTGTGACAGTTGGATTGGTTACAAAATTAACATATCAACATCCATTCCAGTTACTTAGGGGTGAAAGGGTTAATATGAGCGTAACTGGATCAATTGTAGACGTCACTCGCATCGCTATAACAATGTACACGTTGTATGCCATGTGTATCCAGTAGTCAGTGAGCTAGCTAGGTTCGTCGGTACCACTTAAGGACTGACTTTATAGAATATGACCTTTTGTTTCAAATGTAGTAGAATGATACATGTGACTAAATATCTATATAAAGTTTATCTGACCCTGGGGCCCGTTTTACTAAACTACGTATTACTAAGATCAAACTGTTCGTACGAATATTTCTATGAATTTCCTTCTCACATAAACGTGTTTCTCATAGCTACCATTGTGTACCTACGGGTTCGTGTCATTAATCGTAGCACATCCACGAACTATTTTCCAAAGTCGAATGTCAGAACAAATGATATTGTAGATTTCAAGTTTGCACCTGCGATTATTATACAGAGCATTGAGTTGCCATCTCCGCCAGTTTTGTTTGTACATGCTATTGGATAGTTTCACAACTTGGAGCGTTTGAAACATACAGCAACTATTATGGCAGCAAATCTAATACAAGTTGGTGCAATACGTCCCAGATATATATGACGACAACGTCCTGTAAATATTATTTCAGCAGACTACACACAAATATAAATATATGAGCTGTTCTACCATCAATCACAAACTATACAATGGACACTTTTTAAATGTGTAAAATGTCAAACTGATGAACTTTCTATTGTTATATGTACATCTGCCACCACCAGCAAAGCCTCATTTACTCACATAGTAGGCAAGTATAAAATAGTGACACTACACTCAGATAACTGATTACACGTCACATGATTCGATACAATATGTATGGTAATACACGTATATATTGCACTTTGTAATGTTCTTACTGTTACACAGTATTTACTGAATTCTCAAACATTTTAATAGCGGGTCGAACGACTTTTCAGATATCAGACTTTGCATATACATTTGATGAAAGCAACGCATAGCACGCTGTATTATAATGTCTCCCGATCATGTTGCACCGAATTGTATTCATGTGTTTGTCATATTATCTGTGTTATGTGTCAAACGCAATAAGAGGTAAAACTGGCCGATGGCTTGTAGACACTAAGGTGGCCCACATGGCAAGTCTATGGTACGACGAGAATATTCACATTTATATTATGCATGTGTCCCATCACATTTACGAAGCAATTATGCATGACTCATATGATGATCCGTGGACCTACGCGTCCTTAAAGGTACAGAGCGACACATATACAGTCTTGTTCGGATTGGTGAACACAATTCAAAAACAGTTGATAGCAGACTCAACACGGTAGTAATAGCCTACACACGGGTTTTGAGCTTTTATGGGGTTTGCGACCGGTGTAGATCCAGATCAGCCTGTGCAACCGCGCAGTCTGATCAGGATATGCCCTCTTCCATCAATGAAATACCAGTGTCATGCTTTTAACAAGCAATATAGATCGTTATCAAGATACAGGTGTAATTCAGGGTTGTAAGGGTTAATTTGGAAAAATATGGATGGGCTTGATTAAATTAGACAATACTCACATTTGCGGTAAACGGATGGTGATCTTTATTGGCAGAACTGTTATTTACAGTTGTATAGTAACACATTGCTGATTCAACAAAGAATGCTATTTGATAGTTGAAATTTGATTTCAACCATCTAGGCCAGTACGCCAACAATAACAAACACTGTAAATCCAGATGAGCCGGCTCGTAAAGAGACGCCTCATCTAGATCTGCAGTGTTTGTCATGATTTTCAATGCTTTGACACAGAAACACATTTAGTGTATTGGAATGTGTACGGGTGAAAGCGTTAAGCGGCATTTGCTTCTAATTTTGCAATAAATAAGCGTGACCATCGTCAAAATTAAAAACCAGTGAAACAGATTTATATTTTGGTTAACAGAAATAGCTGAAGTGAACGTGTCTAAATCTGCAAAACATGTGACAAGGTTGCGACATTTGTAAAACAAGTCTCAAGTGAACTTTTTCGATAATGAAGACATGTTATAGTTGTCCACATAGTAAAAAATATGCACAATTATCCCAGAAAATTCACATGTATATGTCGCACTAAACATAATGTGTAACTTACATTTAAAACTTATTACTCGTCTGTGATGTGATAATTTTAAAAATGTGTTTAATATTAATATTTAATATACCAATCAATCTGAGTATGTTGTATGTTTGAACATACAGTCAAATAAATCATACAATGAACATTTGTCACATATTTTTCCCGTTCGTAAGCAGTGCCTATTTTCATATTAAATAAATAACTGAATAATAATAATGCTAATAATTGAACGAATACTTCAATTGTTATCTTCGCAGCCAAGTTTACCACAATGTTATGCGTTTTAATTGTCAGAATACTTGAATTGTTATCTTTGCAGCCAGGTTTACCACAAAGGCATGCATGTTTCGCATGGTAATTATTAGTGTCGATGTCGGCGCCCGTGACCATTGCCGCTGTGCCCGCTGCTGCCGCCGCCAACACCAACAATGTTTGTGATGCCAATTTCAACGCCTCCGTGGCCACTTCCGCTGCCACTTCCGCTTCCGCTGCCGCTGCCACTTCCGCTTCCGGAATGGCGGCGGTGGTGACGGCTGCTGCTGGAAGAGCTGTCCTCTGCAAGAAGACAAGACGGAGTGTAATTAATTATAATCAAAGTACTGAAATTACTGCCACCAGAGCCTGAACTATTAGTTCAATAACATAAGAATATGAATCGCAATGGACTTGAAGAAAACACATAATGTTTGAAATACCAACATGGTTCTATCTCTGAATAGTATAAACTGATACACTGGTTTTGGCGACAGGCATGCAGCACCGCAGTTCTTTCTCAGAGGCTCGGAGGCGGAATTGTCAATGTGTTGCTATTTCATTTATTGTTAGTACTGGTTAATAATTATCTTCCAGTACTCACAAACAAACAATTGTAATGCAATTCGTGAAAGTTAGATAATCCAGTTTGACTGTTACATGTCATCCTATTATTGTGTTGTATACCTCATGCTGCCATGTCATGTGACCTGAGTGAATTAACGGTTATTATTATGTAACGCAAAATTGAGAATTCTATGTCCAAAAGATATAGATAATCTATGACCTGTGGCTCAAATCAAAGATCGAAATTCACATTGCACATCGTCAGACCACAAGGAAGCCGCACCCAAATATCATGTCTCCAGTAGCCGATTTCATCAAAATTGCAAAGTATACTTATGTAGCAAAGTATACTTTGAGGGAGTGATCCTTTATTTTTCCCGAGATGCATTATTTCATATAGAACTAACGACTGCTAATGTTTGATTATTAAAAGTATGCAGAATTATTATACTGAATGTATAACATTATCACAGGCTAATTGACTATGATAATGTAATAAATTCAGTATAATAAAAATTAATAAATTTATCCTAAAATTGAAAAATTTCTCCCTCAAAGTATACTTTGCTAGATAAGTATACTTTGAAATGTTGGTGAAATAGGCTACATCTATTACGTGACGGACGGATGAATCAGATACGATAAACTTTTGTTTTCTTTTAAAAGTATTATAAACAGCGAATAAAACGGCAATTTTTGAAAATGAGTTACCGTCAAATCAAACAATTCTTCACACATATAGCTACCCATGTGTTTGGCCAACATCAATTCTGTGAACATGTGAGTTGTAGATAACAAACACAATAATTGCCCCCAGCTTAGTATCGAACTCCAGACCTTTGCTTTAGGTTGTAAGGCGAGCTGCCTACATGCATTATTGTCATTTCTAATGTATTAATTCATTCGGCTTACATTTAAGGATGAAAATTGGCTCGAACACCTTCCATACTCGGGTTTCTAATGTATGTATGTGGTATAATTTCATACTGGTGTCAATTTCGGCAATTTTTATCAAACATTTGAAAACTATTTCGAGAACTGGCGGCAAAGAAGGCCAGTAGTCGAATATACTACATATTTATACGCAGTCGATGCGCTTTATTTCATAAAAATCGGTGGAATAATAAGCAACTTAAGATACAGATAACAGGCGACATTGTCTAATGTCAGAGTATGTTGCGTTCTTCAAACCAATTATTACTAATTATTAACTTTAAATACTCATTTGATACGGCGAATAGTAAATATAGCAGCTACAGTGATTATGTTTTGCAAAAAGAATCGGCTGGCTTTGGGATAATTTGGATGTGTAAGAATACACCACGTGGTGAAGTCGTTTTATCTTGATTTGGACGGAGACAATCCTATAACCAGAGCGAATTATCTGGTAACTACACATATTTGTGGCTGTGACTGGAGAAATGGGCCTTATGCGTTTGCGCAGAGTGTAGATCCAGATCCGCACAGTCTGACCAGGATCTGCACCATTCGCCATTTCATCAAGGAAACACCGGATTTGCTTGTATCCGATGTATCGTAGTGATACCGTACTATCACGGGACAAACCGTGTTGTCACCCTCTTTCAAAAACACTCCCGGTTCACCCCTGATCGCCACGGAAGTACTACGGTGGTACTACGGACCCACTGCGGCCACCACGTTGCCGTTGCCCGTTTTATATGCATGTATCCACAAGCAGGGATTCCATGTTACTATGACATTTGCAGTCAACACAGACAGGATAAACAGCTAAATATATCTAGGAAGGTCGAGGACATGGTTCGATTCCCATATCCAGCGAACTATTTTTGTTTCTGTTTTCTCCCTGGCTGTAAATGCGTACCCTTTATATGCCACAGTAAAATAATGGCTCGTCCGCGTGCACAAGGAGATAATCCACTAGCTTTAGCGAGTGGATTATCGATTGAACATGCGGACGAACGTGATCTAACTCTGTTATCACAACCTTATGTCCATACATTGCCCATGTGCTGTGTAAATGCAGAAACAAAACTCGAAAACGTATCACATATGTGATAAACAAACTATATACACCCGTTGAGTACCTTAAGTTACTTTATACTGTATTGGTGTATGATGTGTGTCACGTATTAAGGAGAGGAACTCTATTAGATAGTTACATTTTGTTCCAATCCTCTTGACATTGTTTATCTATTCATATTGATGTAAATTGCTTATCAATAACACATGTTTATACAATATGTACAACACACCGTGCCATATTTAGATGTGAATTGTTATTCAATAAAACATGTTATACTATATGTACCACGGCCGTGCCCAAATGGCTTTAAACAAAGTCACATATATTTCGAACATTTGTCGCAATCTCTCACCGTGGCAGTCTCCCATGTGACCACTGCCGTGGTATCCATCGATGCAAGTACACACAAAACTTCCGTCACAATCGTCTCTGCATTTTGCCCTACCGTCGCAGTCATCGAGTCCACATTCGCACTCTTTGATGTCTGCAATGGAGAGAAACGGTTCGTTAACAAAGGCCGCCATTACGCCTTGATCTTTACCAACGAGAATATTTGCATAAGTGCTCTCGCGCTTGTTTGTAATCGTTGTAAAATAAGTACACCTTTAAGAAAGAGAATAACAGGTTTGTGTATTTTGATATCATGTTTATCAGGCTCGGCTAGAAAACGCGTAGGAATTCTTACGCTTTTCCTAGCTTTGCCTGAATAACTTGATATCAAACAGTCTACACTATTGCCACGGGGTGCCGTGGACGACCAGAGGCACTATTGCCAGGGGTCTCTGACAATAGTGCCACGGGTCGTCCACATCACCTCGGGGCAATAGTGTTGGGCCGTAAGACTGACTTACCCTCGCACATCTTACTCTCTCTAGAATAGCTCCAGCCAGCATCA